>OX328112.1:35989747-36476625 GCA_946811185.2 Hippopus hippopus
ATCTACACTGTCCGCAAAAGATCAGTGAGTCACGTTTAGCAGCCTAAGGGTTAAGGGTCGTGCTCCATGGAGACAAGTTACATGGATCATTATATTTTGTGATAAATATCATATCTGTGGTTTTATAATGACTTTACAAAAATTCCAGAGACGAATTTCAAAAGTTCAAGGTTAGGATTGATATATATTTTCCCGAAACAGTGACGCGGTCCGCGCTTATTAGACTTAATGATTGATTGATTGTATGGTGTTTAACGCCGTTTTCAACATTATTTCAGTTATATCACGGCGGCCAGTGCACCTATCCATGCTTTCCTGGAGTCTCTTTTACCAGTACTCCGCACAATTTTCTTTCCAAGCCACTGGCTGCTTTCCCCACATAATCATTGTCGAAACAATGGTCAGCGGTGGGAGAGGAATGAATCCTGTCACAGTGACTATCATCAGTCCTCGGAAAGAAATTGGCCGAGCCAGGGGTTTATTAGACTTAAGCTCGATTCTAATTTTTGGTCCTTATTCACTAATTATTCTTCAGAACATTCATAGTCATATCCTCCAGAATTTTCTAAATGTGAAAGTAAAACAACTTCTGATTGGCTAAACCATTCGGTTCAGCCAATTAGAAGTTTTGTTATTTTCACATTTTGAGAATCTTGGAGAATTAGACAAAGATTGTTCTTAAAAATGGTTGTTGAATATGGACCAAGAATTCAAAGACCTAGCATCTTCTTGTAAGACTGTCGTTTCATAGAATTATTTGGTGTCTTTTATTATATTCCTATCAGTGAATTACTGGGATTTCATAGTGAATAACACCACTAGAATGGGTCCTTCGGGCTCGTTTTTTCAACCGCATCACACTCCATTCTAGTGACAGATTTTTAATATCACACACAACCAGTTGATTATTCTCTATTTAACTATAACGTGTTTTAACGGTCCTGACAAAGAGGACTTGAAAAAAAAAAAACATTGTTGGGAAAGGAGAAAATACTGGGTCTAAAAAAAGCTAGTATATAGTATATAGAGAATTGGGTGAACGCTAAAATTGTTAATCGCAGCTGTACGCGTCTTTGTAGACAATGTAGAATAAGATCAGACTGTACATAACGTGGACTCAGATGTGCAGTCTAATCTTAGATTTACACTGTCCAATAAGGCAAGGTTTTCCCCCAGCAAAAGATATGAGCCAAGCTCTGGCAAAAGGGGGCTTAATGCATATCCGTGATGCATTATACCAAGCAAGCCATCACATAGTTATGGATCCATAATAGCTACTTTCTTTAACAACCCACTTAATCTTAAGGTAAACTGGTCATTGGACATACAGAAAATTGACCAATAGTGAAAAGCTTTGGCCCAGGTCAGCCTGCGCGGAGTGCGCAGGCTGACCTGGGTCGATAGTTTTCGCAGATGCATTAAGCCTCCTTTTCACAAAGCATGGCTCAAAGTTAAACTCACAACGTTGCCTTTTTTTTTTAAATTGCTGGAAATACTTATTTCATTCATTCACCAACTTCAGTTAACTATTTCAACATACGTAACCATGGATATAAATCTTTTTAAATGTGTGCACACAAACGTATCGGTAATTGATCATTTAGTAAGTTATCAGAAAATAACAAAAAAACATGTTTTATATATAATGTAACGTGAGTCAAAATAAATGAGACATGCTCTGTGAAAAGGGTTCTTAATGCATCTGCAAAAAGTATCGACCCAGGTTAGCCTGCGCAGTCCGCGCAGACTGACCTGGGCCGAAACTTTTTGGTTTTTGGTTCATTTTCTGCATGCCAAAGGACCATTCTACCTCAAGATTGAGTCATTTGTTAGAGAAAATTTATTTTATGGATCCACAATTATGTTATGACTCGCTTAGTATCAATGGATCACGGAGATGCATTAAGCCCCCTTTTGCCAGAGAATAGGTCAAATACAAGTTTATTCACAGGTAGACCTAATCAACTCCTCAACACTCGCCTCCCCCCTTTTTTTCGCGAAGGGTGTAATAATTAAGGAATCGTCTATCTCAACGGAAAATCACACAGAAGAAACTTGTGTCTGTGCGTAGATTTTAGATTTCAGATTATTTTGCCCTTAATTCACCCCCTTCATTTTCGAACATCACAACCATCACTATCATCATCTTTTTCCCTTTCTTTTTCCACTCGTTTTGAAGATAACATTATACAAAAAGGCGTCTTTCGAGATTTTAGATTTCTAACTTAAAACAATTTATAATGTTTTTGCCTTCACAACATCAAAGATATTATTATTATTAACTATAATTAGAAAGTATTTTATAAAGATTAGTTAATAAGTAATGTAATGTAAAACGTCATTTTATCTCCAACAAGTTCAACTGTAATGTGGGACTACAGGTCAGCCCCTGTCCGTCGGCTAACCGGTCTGTCCTTCACCCCGTCCTGAATCCCCGTATCCTGTACTACTTAAGGATAGGGCACCCTAATGGGATATGTGTAAGATCGCCTTTCATCAACGAAAAAATGTACAGATTCAGCTAAGACTCGGGTTATCCGTAATCGATCGGACGATAGACGCTGGTTCCCCGCATTGATAACGGATTACCCGAGTCTTAGCCGAATCCGTACGATTTTGGCGATGAAAGGCGATGTTACACGAATCCCATTAGGGTGTCCTATCCTTAATTGTTATACTGTTACCAGTATTATCCCCTTCTTGAAACCTCACTGTGAGGTATAATACAGTTGTAATCAAGTTGTAGGACAAGGTCAAGGTCGTTAATCTATGAAAAGTAGGAATTATCAAGTAAAGGAACTAAAGTTTGCCAAATAGAGGCCAAAAATGAACACTGCAGGTGTTAAAATGCATTTGAATTTATTTCATACCATTTAAAAGCATGGAAATCGTTGCGAAGGTGACAATCTGTTATTGTATGGAGGATCCAAGTGTTAGTCGCTGGCAGAAAAATGAATTCTGAAACTAGGTCAAAAGTTGCCAGGTCGCTCTATCTTTTGCTTACGTAGTACCTGGTTTTAATATTCATTTCTCTGCAAGCGATCTGCACTTCGACCGAACACACAATAACAGCTTTAATCATATTCTTATCGGTGAAATACTGGGATTTCACAGTGAATAACACCACTAGTGATGATAAATATGGTATCAACTCTAGTAAAGATAAAGTTTTAGAACTACTTTTTTTTCCTATATTGCTCATATTGTACCATTCTTGATAATCATTAGAATTTAAAAAAAAGATTAATTAGGAATATAATAAATAGGATAATAAACTGGTTGTGTGTGATATCAAAAAATCTGTCACTCGAACAGGATTTGATGCGGTTAAAAAAACTCGTCCTTCGGACTCGTTTTTCAACCGCATCACACCCAATTCGAGTGACAGATTTTCAATATCACACACAACCAGTTGATTATCTTCTATGTCATCTTTACAGTTTTAGTTTCAATACTTTGAAAAGGTATGATTAAAATTCAAATGCATTTTAAAATCCGCGTTGTTTACTTTTGGCCGCTACTGTGTCTTTAACACAACTGAAAACCATGCTCGTTACGTCCATTTCTCCTTTAGCCACAATGTCTTCAAAAGTATTTCACTGCAGGAAAAAAAAAGTACGTATACAGGTGGTAATGAATTTTTCCTTGGAATTTCTTTCTTCTTATTCTTGTTGCAAAGGGCTATAAAAAAGTTATACCCCACAGGAGAAAAAAGCATCATTAATGTATGGTGCTTCTTCAGCATCAGGACTGATTGAGTTTCGGTTAATATAAAGAGAACATTTGCTTTTTACCCATGATGTTCACGAGATGAAATAAATTTCGATCTTTCACAAAAAATATTCCATTAATTTGATGCTTCTTACCCTTTTTTGGGGGGGACTTACATCAAAATCTAGTACAGTTCTTTTCCGTAATTCCCCGTGGCGTGCCTCCTCCGCATAACAACGCATTACAATATTACGTAAAGCGCGAGAAATGTAGGGTAAATTACGTCATATTTCCATATGGTTGAATGGCATGCGCATATTACCTAGGTAACTAGAGCGCTGGAACTACTGTGTCCGCCTTCAGTTGAAGAGTTAGAAAACAAAATCGGTACTTTTTACTGGTCGTAACCATGAAATATCGAAAAATATTTCACCGTTATTTCTCGATAAACTACCGGAAAGCATGAAATAAATAGAGGATATTTGGTTTTTACGGTGAAAGATCGAAATTTATTTCATCTCGTGAACATCATCGGTAATATTTTCACGAGTGGCGCAGCCACGAGTGAAAATATTACCGATGATGTTCACGAGATGAAATAAATTTCGATCTTTTACCGTAAAAAAACAAATATTCTATTTATTTCATGCTTTTAACCCTTTCTGGGGGGAACTTAATCAAAATCCAGTACAGTTCTTTTCGGTTATTCCCCATGGCGTATCCCCTCCGCATAGCAACGCATTACAATATTACGTCAAGCGCGAGAAATGTAAGGTAAATTACGTCATATTTTCATCTGTTGTGAGGCACACGCATTTTACCTAAGTAACTAGTGCGCGAGAACAACTGTTTCCGCCTTCAATTGAAGAGTTAGAATATAAAAATCGGTATTTTTACTGGTCATAACCATGAAATATCGAAAAATATTTAACCGATATTTCTCGATAAACTACCGGAAAGCATGACATAATATGAACTCCACTTCTTCCGACGGATAAAAATAGATCTTCAGTCCAATAGAACTCAGGAAGGATTTTAACTTAGAAGCTTGACAAAGGATGCAGATCGTATAGATCTAAGATCGGACCGCACCTTCTTTGCAGCCCGATCTGAACTTATGTCGTTCCAAAAAGTCCCTGTTCTTGTCTTTGAAACTGAAATAGTATATAATAATCCATTGGAAGCATGGCGGATCACTGCTCTCCCTAGACTTCTTGATCCATCAAGTCCATTTTGTTTAACATCCCGCTAAATCCTAAGGTAGAATGGTCCTTGGACATGCGGAAAATTTACCAGTAGCAGAAAGTATCGACCCAGGTCATCTGAGCGGACTGCCCAAGCCGACCTGGGTCTAAAACTTTTGACTAAATCATACGAGAATATACCCACGTACATCATACTATCATTAAAAGTATTGATTAACCCTTATCACACAACTCCGACTTTCAACAACCCTGAGTAAGAGGCCTTTTGTAAACATTGTGGAAAAAGGAGAAAATGCTGATAACCAGCATTTTCTCCTTTTCCCACAATGTTTTCTACCTTCACATAGCAAATTTCCATTTTTGAGTCAGAATAATTTTGTCGTCTGCAGATGTTTTCAATTTGGACCAGCCTACAATTTTGTCGTCTGTTAAATAATTAGGACTGGTTGGTTTATGTCCTTAATGTTATTCCGTAGATTAGAAATGAGGAATTTAAACGGTATTTTATGTCCCTTCGTGGGTCAGTGGCGAAAGCGTTTTGCCAAGTTAGGTGCCAACAAGCCATGGCAGGATGAAAGTTTTGCACTTTTTAAAACAAGATGAACCCACACTTTGCTTTTGACGTGGGCAGCTGTCGGTGTTTTTTCGGACAGTTTAGATCAAGATCAGACTGCGCATCTAATTTTAGATCCAGATCTTTTATGAGATATTTGAGCTAAAATTATTAACTTTTTGTCAAACGACAAAAAGTTAGATATGTCAAAATTGAAAGCATTTGTAGACGATAATGCAAATTTGGTTTAAAAAAATGATGGAATTTGATTTTGAAAGGGTAGAAAATATTGTGGGAAAAGGAGAAAATGCTGAATACCAGCATTTTCTCCTTTTCCCACAATGTTTTCTTAAAGCTTTCTTTCCCACGGTCGTTAAAACTCGGGACAGCGTGGTATACGATTAATGTATCGCAACAGATTAATCTTTTTTTTTTTAGATACTCTGAAGCTCAAATATTTTACTTATCTAGCTCCTTTCATCATTAAGTATGTTTTATCCGATACGAAAACGACAAAGACTCCCACGAACAAATTAAAAACATTTGTGGTCGAGATTTGTAGGTAGACAAAGCATCAAAAAGAAAACAAGGCAAATTATGAAACTGTATGCTCACGAAAATTTGTTTGATAGCGACTGTAGTGTGTGTAGTTCTACACAATTTTCATTTGAGTTTTCACAACCATACTTTACTTTGTCAATGTTTCTAATTCTCGTCACTTCTATTCTAGTGATTCTAGCAATTTGATTTTCAAACAATATGGCACATTTGCATTGTTTCTAATTCTCTTCACTTCTATTCTAGTGATTTGATTTTCAAACAATATGGCACATTTTCAATGTTTCTAATTCTCGTCACTTCTAATTCTAGTGATTTGAATTTTCAAACAAAATGGCACATTTGCAATGTTTCTAGCTATCGTTACTTTTTCTGACGTACTTTTAACAATTTTTTCATGCAATTTCATCCCAAGCTTGTTGCCTCTTTAACCCAATAAGGAGATCTTTATTGTTTTATTCCAACTGACATAGAAATATAAATATTTTTGAGCCATGCTGTCAAAAAAGGGGGCTTAGTGCATCTGCAGAAAAATATCGACCCATGTCAGCCTGCGCAGTCCGCGCAGGCTGACAAGGGTAGAAACTTTTTGCTATTGGTCAATTTTCTGCATGCCCAAGGGCATTCTACTCCAGGATTAAACTGGTTGTTTAACCGTATTATGGATCTATAACTACATGATGACTTTCTTGAATTAATAGATCACTTAGATGCATAATAACACCCCCTTGTGCCAAAGCATGCGCAACCCATGTGTTTTATCTCTTTTTAAAAAGACATGCTTTCTGTTGGCCGAATCGAGAATCTTTTTACTACATTGCCATGGTTAACGTCAAGGTATATGTTACAATTTGTTTCCATTTACCTGTCTATTACTTGGTCAAATTTGCAGGGGAAACAAAAGTGGTGGTTCATAAGTTTTGCTGTATAACGTCGTGGGGAGTGGAAAGAAAAGTGGCGGTTCATAAGTTTTGCTGAGTGTATAACGTCGTTGGGAGTGGGAGTATACTTATAACAAGCAATTGTCCTTTTCCATATGGCCTGCAACACGCGAAAAGGGACATTCGGACATTTGCGTGAAGTGTCATCCCGGATCAGCCTGCGCACTCCACGCAGGTTAATCCGAAACGACACTTTCCGTTTTTATGTAATTTTCTGTTTTGCGCATGTCTACTGAAGGACAAAATCTAATGTAGTCGTAAAGTGCCGTCTCGGATAAGCCTGCGCGGACTGCGCAGGCTGATCCGAGACGACACTTTACGCAAATGTCCGAATGCCCCTTTTCGCGTGTTGCAAGCCATATGGAAAAGGACAATTGCTTGTTATAAGTATACTTCCACTCCCCACGACGTTATACACTCAGCAAAACTTATGAACCGCCACTTTTCTTTCCACTTCCCACGACGTTATACAGCAAAACTTATGAACCACCACGTTTCTTTCCCCTGCAAATTTGACCAAGTAATAGACAGGTAAATGGAAACAAATTGTAACATATACCTTGACGCTAACCATGGCACTGTAGTAAAATGATTCTCGATTCGGCCAACAGAAAGCATATCTTTTTAAAAAGAGGGAAAACACATCGGTTGCGCAGGCGTGGTGTCTATAAGCCAAAACAGGTTAAAAAGAGAAGCTTAAATTACTGAAATTTTGTCAGCGATAAATAAAAATATAAAAATTATTGTCTGCACAAACATAAAATTCGAGAAAGCAAGTATTAAGTTTTCAAGAATTTGAATTTTCAATTTTCAATTTTGAGTGAATGGATGCCAGGTAAGCTACTTTGACAAGAACAAGTCATTAGATTATTTTCAGACGTAGGCTGAGGTATGTTTTTACTCTGATCAATCATCCTGCAAAAACCAAAACCAAATGAAACATAACTTTTCTTGATAGTGAAGCAAAAGAAAGGTCTACGGGGAATCACAGCTTAAAAGTGGCGGTTTATAAGTTTTGCTGAGCGTATAATACAGTTAACGTTGCCTCTGTTTTTTCGAAAGTCTCTCTGTTGTGTCACTTGATTAGTATTTTAGTTGATCTAAAATTAGCCCACAAAGAAGTTCGCTAATATTCTAGTGCAATCTAAGCGCATCGTTACAAACGATTTAACATCAGACAAAATAGCTGAAAAGCAAAGGAAAGAAACTCTGTGTCCCTGCTTTGACCCTTACGCGCTCAAACAATTTGCATCATATTTGAAAAGATTCTTGTAAACTGTGGTTAGTACATTATGGATTAAACTTTAATAAACTAATAATGATAAAAATAAAAATAAATAAATAAATAAATAAATAAATATATAAATAAATAAAAGATAAAAAAAAAAAAAAAAATAAGATAAAAAATGCAACATAAGGAAAATGTTGCTCATTAACAAAACTTTCTCATTTTGCCACAATGATTTCAGAGGCGGTTGCCAGGAAGACGATTACAGACTTCTGTAAATAATAGTCTATTGAATATCAAAGATATAGAATATAAAACATACAGATACATGTAAACAGAAATAACACGAATTTACTGTAGGTTTTGATCTTCGAATTCCCATAGGAAAATAACCAACAGTGTCGAGAAACAGGTGGCTTAAAAAAAAAAATGTTGCTTTGTACGAACTACTGGTAGAGAAATTTTACCGACCCATAATCAGATCAACCGCATTATAAACGGTAAATAAATTATAAACCGTATATTATGGTTTCGCCGTAATACAGTTTAAAATGGCGTAAGAAACAAAATAAACAAGTCAAACCACTGAATACGCCAAAATTCTGTTAATATGGAATATTAGCCATGCTCTGTGAAAAGGGGGCTTAATGCATCTGCGAAAATTATCAACCCAGGTCAGCCTGCACAGGTCGCGCAGGCTGACCTGGACCGGAACTTTTCGCTATCGGTCAATGTTCTGTATGTCCAAGGACCAGTCTACATCATGATTAAGTCGGTTGTTAGAAAAAGTGGCTATTATGAATCCATAAGTATGTGATGACTACTCGGTATCATGCATCACGGAGATGAATTAAGCTCTCTTCGCCAGAGCATGGCTCATATATCTTATTACCTTACATCATTATTATCATATAATTGAGCCGTGTTCTGGTAAAAGGGGGCTTAATGCATATCCGTGATACATGATACCTAGCAAGTTATCACAAGGTTATACATCCCTAAAATCCGTTTCGTATAACAACCTACTGAATCATAAGGTACACTGGTTCTTTGACATACAGAAAATTGACCGATAGTGAAAAGTTTCGGCCCAGGTCAGCCTGCGCGAACTGCGCAGGCTAATCTGGGTCGATACTTTTCGCAAATGCATTAAGCCCCCTTTTCACAGGGAATGGCTCAATTATTATTATTGTTGCTGTATTCGTTGTTGTTGTTGACATTATCATTATTATTATCATAATTAAAGGTAGATTTTGGATTGGCCGAAATATTGAACAAGATTGAACGAATGTATCTATTAAATCTATATATCAGTTCCATTTGAACATATTCTTTTATTACTTTTCAGTCTTTTACACTTCCAACCAAACTTCAAGCTGCTATTGTCGGTCACGTGTTCAACAGGTAGCGCAGGCCGTATCACGAACGACAAGATGTTACACCGCGGTAAAATCAAATATCTTTCGCCACGCTTATTCGTGTTACTTAAAAGAACCAGGGATACCTTTAACTAAACTGCTTACGCAGGAAATTTGCGTACGCAGTTTTTGTTAGCAAGCATTTATTTAAGAATGAAAACAAGTTTCTTTGAACTGCATAACTTTACGATCTGAGTAAATACTCGTATTTGCATAACTTTACGCCAGTTCATATCTTCGGGTAAACCAGGGACCGTGCGTGTGTCTATTCAATCCCCCCAAAAAATCCGTAAATCTACGTAGTTTAGTGAAAGGTACCCCAGTTCTTTTAGCCATTTTCCCCCGATAATTTATGTTTCTTTCCGCTTGCTATTGTTTCCTTGAGATACAAAAACAACAGTAAGTGCTCTATATGGTTGATAACACCAATACAAAATGTAGTAGATCGGGGGGGGGGGGGGGCGGTGGCAAACATACAGCTTTAGAAACTATTTGGGGTTCAAAATGAGGTGACCTAGATCAGACAGTTAGGGTATATAAATATGGACTGATCTTGGTGTAATCAGTTTGCAAAAGTTAAAGCAGTTAGCTATGGGTGGGACATCGTTAAACTTTTTACAAAACGACAAATGTAAGACTTGTACGAATTGAAAGCATTTGCACAAGAAAAAAATACCTATAAATGTGGTTCAAATGTTGAAATTTGTGAATGTTGGGAAACATTGTGAAAAAGAAGAAAATGCTGGTAACCAGCATTTTATCCTTTTCCCACAATCTTTTAAGAGCCTTTTGGTTATTGTCTTTAAAAATCGGGCTTGTATGGTAAAGGTTTAACTATTTCGGGTTAAGTTATCTGAAATTCTTGAAGTATGAACACAAACCAGGTACATTGTGTGCGGCAAAGCCATTTATTTCATTGTCCTCGTGTTGACAATGCAGTGCACCCCATTAACAGGACATTAGTTCCGGGGTGTTCGTCAGGGCAACCACTTTTACCCACCACATTTCTTCAAATTATCCTTCTTACTTGTTCATACCATGAGCTCGAGAGAGCCCCTATATTTTTTCATGATATTGAAAAGATCCGTTTCATTTGTGAACATATGTGGTTCATTAAACTATTCTTCTGTCGAGTACATATGCATTTAGGAATCTTGCTCTATGAAATGGCAGTTATTTACATCTGCAAGAAGTATCAAAGTATCGACCCATGTCAGCCTGCACATTTTGTACAGGCTAACATGTGTTGAAACGTTTTGCTATTTTTTTTTTTTTTTTGCATGTAAAAGGACCCTTCTGCCACATATCTCGGTTGGTTTTCAGAAATAAAGGGGTCCACATCATACCATGACCTGCTTTATATATATGTTTCAGAGTTACGCACATAGTTTTGAAAATATCAACTATATCATGGGTCATAGGCCTAAAAGTACACATAAACTATCTAAACTACCTTTATATTTGTGATTGAAAGAAAAAAGGGACCAGGGTTATATTAAAAGAACAAGAAAACAATTAAAACACTTTGTCGCATACCATCCATACGGGGCTCTCCGTGGAAGTCTATTGTAAATTACTAGTAACCCGTAGCAAAAAGCCCTATATTTTGTGTTTAACAGCGTTTTGCGCCTAGTTATTAATTAAAGTACCTTAATCGTATTATTTTACCTTTCCTTCAGTTCGACTGAAACAAAAAAAAAAAAGAAACAAATTCATACTTTTATGTTTTCAGATGATACCTTTTTTTTTTTCTTCCCTTCCCTCTTTTTTTCTAGAGAAATTGGATCATAAATCGATCGATGAATATCATTAACAACAGCAGTTGTTTAGTCAGAATTCAGGTGCCGCCATGTATTTTCTGAGACTCGATGAAGGCCATTGTGGCAGAACTCGTTGATCTCTCTCCGCAGAGCATTGTCTCGACATTGCTAATGTGAGAAAGCGGCAAAAAGTTAAGAAAGTGCGATGTGCGCCGTCCTAACTGGTAAAGAAACTTTAGGGAGCATTGACAGGTGTACTGATCGCCTTGATATAACTCCAATATTGTTGGAAAGTAATAGCTTAATACTGACTGCTTATCCTCGTAGCCAAAAAAAAAATACATGCGTGGATATGAGTTATGCCCTGTGAAAAGGGGGTTTAATACATAGAGTTTATTTCATCAGCTTGTGGTTAATATGGGGAAATATTTGCCGAAAAAAGGGAAAGGTATGCGAAAATAACGAGTGTCGTAAGGCACGAGTTATTTTCGCGGACCTTTCCCTTTTTCGGCAAATATTTCCCCATATTAACCACAAGCTGATGAAATAAATTATATATTTCCTCTGATTATTTTGTCAACAAATGCCACTTTTAAAACTTAAAAACTTAAAAAACTTAAAAAAGTAGTTCCAGATTTTCGGCAGGAGGAAAATATTCACTGTGACGGGGAAATAATTCCCCCCAGCTTAAGTTACGACATTTCTTTACCCATAACATTTCTAAAAATAGACACATGAAATATAATATATCTGCAAAAAGTATCGACCAGCTGGCTTCAGAGACAGCTCTTGGTAACCAACATCTCATTTTTCCTTAATGTTTTGACCCCTTCACATACAAATCCGATCGTCTAGCCACAGTTAATTTGTCGTCGGCAAATACTTGCAACCTGACAGAGTCTCAGACTTTGTCATCTGATAGACTTCAAACATCCTGTGCAGTCTGATCTTGATCTACAGTTCTTTCCGTAAAAAACAACCTCAATTTTGTTTTGTTTGTGTAAGATTCTTTTCCAAACGACAAAATCTCCGGCTTGTCCATTTTCAAAGCATTTGTATACAACAAGTTCAAGTGTGATTGAGATGAAGGAATTTATTTCTGGAAGGTTAAAAAAAAAATGTTGGAAAAGGACCAAATGCTGATTACCAGCACTTTCTCTAGTTCCCACAATGTTTTAAAAAGTTTTTCCTCCGACTCGTTAAATCTCGGGATCGTGTGGTAAAGGATTAAAACTGTTTTCAACATTGTTTCAGTGATATCGAGGCGGTCAGTACACCTACCCATGCTTTCGTAGCATTTCTTTTAATACCAGTCTTTCGTAAAATATTCCTTCCAAACCGCTGGCTGCTTTCCCGCATGCCCATTGTCGAAACAATGATCGGAGGTGAGAGAGGAATGACACATCTCGCAATGACTATCATCAATTTCCTGAAATTGGCCGAGGTGGGGATTCAAACCAACGACTCCCTGGCTTTCAGCCCTGTGCGGCAATGTAACTACAAAAAGTGTTAATACAGACTTAAATTAGCCGAAATCTGACACATTCATCAGGAATGTTCATAAATATTTTGAAAAGTAAAGAGATCCATTTATTTTCGTTTTTTGCAAGTCTGCGAACGTAGTTTTAACTCTTAGGCCGCTAAGCGCGACTCGCTGACTTTTTGCGGACAGTGTAGATCAAGATCAGACTGCACAGAACGTGCAGTCTGATCTTGGATCTACACTGTCCGATAAGGAGATATTATTCCCCGAAAAATAACTTTGAAATTGCAATTATTTCGCTTTTTACTATCGACTTGAAAATTTCAGTTTAGTTATTTCGTAGGATCAGTGTTAATGTCAAATTATACGTTAACGCATACCCTGCTTTATAAGTGAAATGAAACTTTTAAGCCGACAATTAAAATCCATTTTTGTCTATTTCAAAGATATTTTTGGGAGGAAAAGTATCTCCTTATCGGACAGTGTAGATCCAAGATCAGACTGCACGTTCTGTGCAGTCTGATCTTGATCTACGCTGGCCGCAAAATTTCATTGAGTCGCGCTTACCAGCCAAAGAGTTAAAGGCGATCGATCATCATTGGTTATTATGATATACTGATTTGATGAGACGTACACTCGAAATTCATTAGTCCTTTACTAAATACTCCCGTATATGAACGATCCCAGGGTAGAGGCTTATCGGTTGGCCCCATAGCTCAGTTGGTAATGTTGTCGTTTATGCGTTTGAAGGTCGTGGGTTTCAGCACTGCCGGCGGCATTTTTGTCAGCATTAATGTTATTATTATTATTATTATTATTCATTAAAAAAAGAAACGTACATCCTTATAATTTTTCCATTCATGTTATCAACCCCTACCGCCCACCCTCGCCCCCCCCCCCCCAAAAAAAAAGAAAAATAGTTTGGATCGTTCAAAATCCCGTTTTACGTTTCTTCAAAAGCGACGAAAAACACCATTCAAATCTATATCCAATAAACAATATAAAAGGACAATGCGGGTAACTCTTTGCCAGACGGACGAGTTTTAGACACGTCTGTGGTAAAAGCAGATGATGACAACAATAAATGTGGTTCGAAGATGGAAGGTATATCCTTGAAAGATTGGTTGGGTGCTGTTTAACGCCGTTTTCAGCCTTATTTCAGTTATATTGCGGCTGCCAGTGAACCTTTCGATGCTTTCCTGGAGTTTCAATAACAAGTACTTAGCACAAGGTTCTTTCCCAGCCATTGGCTGCTTTCCCACATTACCATCGTTAAACAATAATTATCAGTGACAGAGGAATTAATCCTGTCGCTATGACATCCATCATTCCTAGGAAAAAAATCGTAGAGCTAGAAATTCGAGCCTGTGACCCCCCCCCCCCACACCAGTTCTCAAGTCCTGTTCGCTACCGGGGATCAGCAGATCTTTGAAAGGCTAGCCTACATCTGAGGAAGGCGGGGATGCTTGCTACCAGCAACTTTCCAGTCATCCAACGGCCTTTTCCGCGTCCTTCTTTTTCAGGATCTTTCAAAGAAAAGGCTTAACACTCTACCACACAAATCTGAGTTTTAACGACCCTGAGAAAGAAAGCTTTTTAAAACGTTGTGGGAAAAGGAGAATATGCTGGTAGCCAGCAGTTCCTTTTTTTCCCAAAAGGTTTTCTACTCTTCCATAGACAAGTTCTTTTGTTTGAGTTTGAATTGAATTTTTCGTCTGTAAATATTTTTAATCTGGAGGAATCTAAAATTTTCTCGTTCGAAAAGAGTAAAGGGTTTGAAACGGAATGACGAGCTTACAAAGATATCTTAATTCAATTATGAAAAGGGACATCTGTCAAAAAGTTAAATATCAGATTTTTAACAAACTTTTAAAAGGAAATTTGATGCCGCTCTAATGATACCATATTTAGCACATAGAGTCCAAACAGACACGCAAAACCGCAATAAACTTATCGCTGACAAAAGTGGGAGAAAAATACAATCGCTTCTCTCTTTTTTAATCTTTTGGCTACTGAGCGCGATTCGAGGACCTTTTGCGGACAGTGTAGATCAAGATCAGACTGCACAAAACGTGCAGTCTGATCTTGGATCTACACTGTCCGATAAGAAGATATTTTCCGCCCAAAAAGTAACTTTGAAATAGAAAAAATTGGGGTTTTTACTATCGGCTTGAAAGTTTCATTTCACTATTTTACCAGGATGAATCTTAATACCTTGTGCTTCGATATCCCGGTGCCTGAAAGGCAACACACATGTTTGCGTGACTCCCACGAGTTGTGAGTTTGAATCGGGAATCGTTTAAAACTTATCCTGGCCTTTAATGACCCTAAAAAAGGAGGCTTTCTGAAAACAGTGTTTAAAAAGGAGCATTTTCTCATTCTCCAACAATGTGTTCTATTACTTTAAAGACAAGTACCTAATTTGAGCCATAACTCATTTGTGATTTTCAAATATTATGAATATGTACAAGTTTAAAATTGTTTTGTCTGTAGTTCGGCAGGTATGGCCCTTATGTCATAAGTAACGTAAGTTTGGAGTGCGTCTTTGGCTCTTTGCACAGAAAACAGCCAGCGGCTTAGTAATCATTCTGCTGGTACTACCGGTTAAGCTTGAAACTTCCCGAACACACAGACAGGTGTACTTTCCGTCGTGATACGATTGATTACTGTTGAAAACCAAACCCACATGGGAATTGGATATTTTGAAAGTCTTGTACTGAATAAACATTGTACGAAAAAATATCAATCCGCCTTCGAGGTCCAAAGGATCGTATACAACATTTTCTCTTTTTCAATCAATGTTTTTTTTTACCATTTCAAAAACACATCCTATCCTTTGATTCGTATTTAACTTGTTGTCTGCAAGTGCTTTCAATTTAGGCAAGTCTAAAGTTTTGTCTAGTAGAAGAGAAATCACCCTTAAAACGCTTTCAACAACTAAAGTTGCTTTTGCGGCTGGTGTTGATCAAGATCAGATTGCACAAAACGTGCAGTCTGATCTTTGATCTACACTGTCCACTTTGCAGAAACATTCTAGACAAAACGACTTTTATATTGTATCTACACGCGTATTTGGGTATTATTTCTAGATTAAGAATGTCTGTTGCGTCCATTCGGCGCTCTTGAGGCTAAGTGTTATATATTGTGAGGTACATAAAGGGAAATTAGGGTCAAAAATACCGAACAAAAATAACGGATTGTGTCTTTGTATCTTTTTGATGATAAAGGAACCTTTAAAACGCATTCTTTTTATCTAACAAATTTGAACATTTTAGAGATTAACCGATTACCTGATACGATCTAACCCTTAAAACGCCTTTCAACACCAAAGTTGCCTTTGCGGCCAGTGTAGATCAAGATAAGGCTGCACAAAACGTGCAGCCTGATCTTTGATCTACACTGTCCGCTTTGCTGAAATGCGCTAGACTAGAGCAACGTTGAAATTTGTGATTATTTGGGGTCTTTTTCCTGTACTGAAAATATATTTCAAGTTTACTCGGCGCTTACAAGGTTAAAAGTGTACTCTTTACTAGATGGCAAAAAATTTAGCCTCGTCTAAATTGTTGACATTTGCAGAAGACAAATCAAATGCTGCTTAAATGCTGGTTTTCTCTTTAAATGAGTTGAAAACATTGTGAGAAATGAAGAGAATGCTGTTTACAAGCGTTATTTTCCTTTTTTCCAACAATGTTTTCAAAAGTCTCTTTCTTCAGGGGTCGAAAAAACTCGGGATTGTATAGTAAAGGATTAAATGAACGGGGTGTTTTTTGATCATTCACCGTTAAACTGTAATAAGGTACAAATAGTTCTCTGACAAAGTGAAAGAAAAATGATTATCTTTCAACACGCACGCAAAAAAGAGTAACCTTTTCTCGTTATTGATATTTCAATTATTTTACCCATTATTCAATTGGCTAATTTGTTTTAGTTATGCTCTGTGAAAAGGGGGTACGATGCATTTGCCAAAACTATCGATCCATGTCAGCCTGCGCATGCCGCGCAGGCTGACATGGATCGAAACTTTTTTGCTATAAAGATTCTCTTTATGTACGTGGATCCGTGTCGCTTTTTGAGTTGTTAGACAAAATTGGATCCATGTCACTCTCCATTCAGTTTTTAGACAAAATTGGATCCATGTTGCTATTCAGTCAGTGGTTAGACAAAATTGTATCTGTGTCGCTATTCGGTCAGTCGTTAGACAAAATTGTATCTGTGTCGCTATTCAGTCAGTTGTTAGACAAAATTGGATCCATGTCGCTATTCAGTCAGTTGTTAGACAAAATTTATCTATGCCACTATTCAGTCAGTTGTTAGACAAAAGTGAATCTGTGTTGCTATTCAGTTAGTTGTTAGACAAAATTGGATCCATGTCGCTATTCAGTCAGTTGTTAGACAAAATTCATTTTATGGAGTCATAACTAAGTTACGACTTGCTATAGTAAAATGCATCAACGGAGATACATTGAACCTCCACTTTCCAGAGCATGGCTCATTTACTAGTATCAAAATCTGCGCATGCGTACAAAAGACCAATTTATTCAAGTCTAAACTCGATTCAGACTTTACAAAAGTAAAAAAGCTTTACGATCCTGAAGAAAAAGGGCTTTAAAAAAAAATGTCGGAAAAGAAGAAAATCAGAGTTTTTGCTTTTTGTCAGAATTTTTACTTTTTTCAAAAACATTTCGCGTCTTTTGGGCCACATTTACTTCTTCGTCTATAAAAATTCTGTTATTTTAGATGAGGCTAAAATTTTATTGTGTGATAAAAATATTAGTCAAAAGATAGATGAGGCTAAAATTTTGTCATGTGATAAAGATATTAGTCAAAAGATTGATTGACTGATTGATAGATTCATTCATTCATTCATTCATCGGTCGGTCGGTCGATCATTCGATTGATTGAAACTAGTAACGTTTCAGTTTATTAAATTATTATTTCAGTAACTCAGCCAGTCATTTGAGAAGCACGTACTTGCTGGAAATGAAAGTATGCGATCTTTATAATGCGAAAAATAGCGTGGGAAACGAGCTATTAATTGTAACGAGCGATCCCTCCTCTTACCACAATCTTCTTTCAAAAACAGTCTGCTGCATTGCGTTTAACTTTCCACCAGACGAAAACTTTTTGACTTGTCTATATTGAAAGCGTTTACAAACGACACATCTCAAACGATGAATTTTGTAGAAATCATTGTGGGAGAAAAAGAAAATGCTAGTTATCAGCATTTTCTCCTTCTCTCTCAATGTTTTCTTTCCCTTTCTCTTTTGGAGTTATTAAATCACTGGAACGTTGGGTAACGGGTTAAAATTTTATTTGTATTGATAAGAATGAAGCAAATTATTATCATATCAGTTACAATAACGTTTACTTGTAGTTTTGTCCACTCTTTTCAAACCGACACAATTTCAGACATGTCGAAATTTATAGCATTTGCAAGACAATATTCTCAATGTAGATAAAATGATTGGATCTGTCTTTCTTTGATGGGATGGAAAACATTGTGGGAAAAGGAGAAAATGCTGGTTACCAGCATTTTCTCCTTTTCCAACAATGTTTTCAATTTTTTCCCCCCACAAAAGTCGTTAAAATCCAGGAGTTTTTTTTTGGTAAAGGTTAAAGAGAGGAAGACACAACGTAAATTTTCAAACGTTTGATGATGATTTTTTTTTTGCAGACAGTTTACGTTAATTCTTTACAAGGCGACACACTTTAGTCGTGTCCACATTGAAGACATTTGCAGGACGACAAATTATATGTCGCTCAAACGACGAGGGTTGTCTCAGAAAGGCTAGAAAACAGTGTGGGAAAAGAGAAAAATGCTACTTATACCAGTATTTTTTTTTTAATTTCTTTCCAATGCTTTAAGAAGTTTTCTTTTTGAGGGTTGTAAAACCATTGGGGTTGTATGTTTAACTCTTAGCCTGCTAGATAAATGGAATGAAACTTTCAAGCCGAAATAAAAAAAACCGAATTCTGCTATTTGAAAGGGTCTTTTAAGGGGAAAGATATCCCCTTATCGGACAGTGTGGATTCAAGATCAGACTGCACGTTCTGTGCAGTCTGATCTTGATCTACACTGTCCGCAAAAGGTCAGTGAGTCGCGCTTAGCAGCCTAAGGGTCGAGGGTTTATTTACGTTTGATCATTTGTTATTTTTAAAACATCAGATCATTTGAGAGGTATTTTTGTGTTTTGTTAATTTCAAACAATCCGTTTGTAGTTAATTAGCCGGAATAAATCGCTAAATGAAAGTTTCAAAATTAACTACAAGTACTTTTTTTTTTCTCTCGTGTTATATTTAGGGAGATTTTTATCCTTTGAGTATTTGGCGGGATTTGATAAGCCTTTGCGAACAGTGTAGATCAAGATCAGGCTGCACAAAACGTGCAGTCTGATCTTTAATCTACTCTGTCCGATATGATGAGAATTTATGACGAAACAAAATATCTTTATTTAGTTTAAACATATTTATCATAAATCGATTGAGAAAGAAGTTCTTACAACTTATACAAATCTCTCTTGATTCCGCTTCCTGGGAACTACACCAGTACTCGCGCCGAATGTATGGGGCCAATGAAGGATCCCAAAGTTGACACCCGCTCCCGGGTATCGAACTCAGGTCCTTATGGTTACGAGGCCGACACTATGCCTCACAACCACGGACACCACATTCTTTATTTATGAATATCTTCTCATTTATATTTTGTTCATTTCATTTATTTAGAAGTGTATAGGGTAAACTATTGTCATTCCACAGACTATAATCTTCCATCAAAACTGTGGCAGAAACAAATTTTCATAAGCCTAGAGCTGTAAGCGAGCAAAGAATGCATTTTTCATCAGATGATGTACGAGATGTTGTGGTTTTGAAAGACAGCGTGGAAAATTATTTTGATGCAGTTTCTTTTTAAATCTATTGAATAATGTCTAATCTTAATAATTCGTTTGACATCCTCAAGTTCTCTTATCTGTCTTTGAAAGGTTGAAGATATTTAAAAAAAAACGGAGAAAGTACTTGTTACCAGCAATGTCACCTCCTTTTCCAACAATATTTTCAAAGACCTTTCTCAGGGTCGTGAAATCAAGCGTTTGCTTGATAAATACAAGTAGTTAAAAGTACAGGAACAGACGGTTGTTGGATGGCCTGTTACTATATTTAGCACATTTTACCTACAGACGACTTACTTTTTTTTTGCTTCGCAGACGACTATTGAAAAAAAAAAGTTAAGCCAATCAGACAATTGTGTAACTTTCAAAATCTAGAATCAGACGGAATGAAACTGAGAACAATTAGTGAATACGGACTCAGTTCTTAAAGCTCGTGTACAACCCTTATAATTATATCATAAAAATTTTGTTTCTGGACGAAACTGACCATTTATCATGTGTAGGTTGATTCGTTATATTTTCTCTGTGTCTCTGTCTCCGTGTATCTCTTTCCCTCTCTCTTCTCTTTCCCTGTCTCTCTCTGTCCCTTCCTTTACCCCTCTCTCTCTCTCTCTCTCTCTCTCTCTCTCTCTCTCTCTCTCTGTCTCTACCCATCATTATCGAATATGAACTACGGAACGTTGTCGTCGATGTAATAAAGTATTTCTCATGTCTCTCTCTCCCTCTCTCACTCTCGTCTCTCTTTCCTCCTCTGTTCTCTTTCTCTGTCTCTCTGTCTCTCTGTATCTCTCTGTCTCTCTTTCTCTCTCTCTTCATCACATCGAACATGCATTGCGGAACGTTATCATCGATGCAATAAAATGGTTCTAATATTAGTATTTACATATTTCACTGATCTGTTCACTAGACAAAGGTTCCATTGCAATAAATAATTCAAAAAAGTTTTGTATGAAGCAAAATCTTCCACAAATCTGATAGCGTACAAGTATTTCTAAACTTACCTTTCTCAATGATTTTCCCAAAAATTGATCCACCGTGTCCATTTTCATCCACCGGACAATTCCACCGTCTGTCTTTAAACTGATATTTACATTCCTCGACAGCCATTCTTGCACCTTTCGCCACCGCAAGTATAGTTCCGGTATGTTTCATCACTAGACGGCGCTGTTTCTTTGTTAGCGGAAGTAGTGTTGGGGAGTTGTACAAGTGCGCCTGCGCAGTGGGTGAATTGAGATCATTTGAGGGTTCTCCTGTCATCGCCAGTGACCTGGAATCAAAAAGTGACAGTTTGCTGAGATAGTTTTAGTTGTTCAGATAATTGTCTGAAAATACACTCCACTAAAATTGAGAAAATGTTTTGTTTTTTTTTTTCGAAATGAAACTGGACCAGTCAACCAGTTGGTAGAGATCCAAGATCAGACAAAGCGTTCAGTGCTGTTAGATACTGATCAAAGCCACCCGACAAAGCTTCTCGTTTTCATCTTTGGTGCTGAAAATGTTACGTTTGAAGTTTCTTTGCTCAGAGATAAGATAAGTAGCTACTTTCTTTTTTTTTTTTCTTGAAATGCAGTCAAATGACCCTAAGAAGTTGTTTTGTTATATGAAATAATGATGTCGTTCAATACTGTCTTTATGCAAATCCCATATAATTCTAGTTCCGGTTTATTTCACAATTCATGTATCCTTGTAGTGCAGATGCTTATTTAGGCCTCTTGCAGTGAATTGGAATTTTTTCTTTTATACAAATGACGAAAATGACTAAATATAATGTACACTGTATATACATCTATATGCAAACGTAAAAAATGGACGGTTACATTCAATAAAAAGACGCAGTTTTGGAATAGCGCCCTTGTAGTCAGATATGACGTCATTGTACGAGTACTCATTGATTGTTTATTGATTGCATGTTATTTTACATAGCCTTCATCATTATTTCAGTGGTGTCACAGCGACAGCACACATATTCATTCTGTCCTGTGTTTAATTGGTACTAGGCTTTGGCTCTAAAGTGTCTTATCAAAGGACTCTCTAGCCGGAGAAGCTTAATTCTTCGGTCGAGGATCGACTACGCGACTTCCATATCACAAATCTTACATTTTACCCTTGAGCAAGTAAGGATCAGATGGAAGACGCTAAAATTCTAGTTATGATCATGTTCTCCTTTTCCTACAATGTTTTCAGAATCCTTCTTTCCCCGTGGATCGATTGAACATGGAACAGTTTGGTAAACGATCAAGTAAAATAGAGGTTACTCCACTTAATGTATAAAGGTAACAAATGCATACATCATACTTGAAGTAGGAAATTAAACCACGAAATCCAAGAAGCTTTATATAAGACAGCGACTAGGTCACCATTAGTACTTTGATTTCAGAACCGATACGTGAGAAAATGAGAGTCAGTCTCGTCCACCCGCCTTCCTGTTTTAAAACAGTTATGCACACTCTTGTGTCAACCCTTAGGCTGCTAAGCGCGACTCACTGACCTTTTGCAGACAGCATAGATCAAGATCAGACTGCATAAAACGTGCAGTCTGATCTTTGATCTACACTGTCCGATAAGGAGATATCTTTCCTCAAAAAAATACCTTTGAAATAGGAAAATTTGGGTTTATACTATCGGCTTGTAAAGTTTTTATGTCTACATTAAGCAGGATAAAGATTCAGATTGAAACAACGTGAAAAAAATAATAACTTACGAACACGTTTGTAAAACGGGACTAGTTCTGTATTCAGGGACACTTTTGAAAAAGAAAAATTTCCTTTTTTCCTTCTTCGAAATTCCGAAACAAGCCATTTGATTGGCCAAGAAAGATCATACCAGCCAATCATACAGCTGTTTTGGTGATTTAACACACAAAATGTAAATTGAATGGCTTATAAACAATGGTCCTAACTGTCATAGATCAAGGGTAGCGATTTTGTGATGCCGTAGTGCGGTGTCAAGTTAGGCATGCCCTGTGAAAAGAGGTTTTAATGCATCTGCATAAGGTATCGATCCAGATCAGCCTTGGCAGTTCGCACAGGTTGACCTGGGTCGAAACTTTCTGCTTTTGATAATTCCTGCATGACCAAGGATCATTCTACCTCGGGATTCAGTTGGATAATACGTATTTTATGGTTCTATGATTATGTGATTACTTCCCTGGTACAATGCATCACGGAGATGCATTAATGCCCCTTTTATCAAAACACGGCTCAAGTATATTTACACAGACGTGATGTATGTGCATTGTTATCACTTATTATCAATGAATATTGCTGTTTGACGACACCAGGATTGCCCTCGTCTAAGACAGTCCAAATCTGCACATAGATCTTACAACCGTCTCATTCAACCTTTCCCACACAATCCCGAGTTTTAAGGACACTGAGAAAGAGGCATTTTTGAAAACATTATGGGAAAAGGAGAAAATGCTGGTAACCAGCATTTTCTCCTTTCCCCATAACGTTTTCTATTCCATCAAAGGCAAATTTAATGATCTGGGCAACATTGAAATTCTCATCTGCTCATAGATCTTAGAGTCGTCTCATTAAACTCGACTTATCTCCACATGTGAATTTACAGACCGTCTGTACGAGTAGCTTTTCAGTTGACCTTTCTCTCAGCCAAAAATATTGTCTTAACTTGTTCAAATGTAGCTCAAAAGATTACTTCTGTCTTCGAAATGCTAGAAAGAATATCGAAAAAGGAGAAAATACCGCACTGTTTTCAAAAAGTTTCATCCGTAGGGTGGTTAAAATGCGGAATTATTTGCTAGATATTTCAGGGTTAAGGAATCGAATTTGTAAGCTATCAGCTAAATGTTTGATTACTACTGACGAAGCCGGTCGTGCCCCAATATGCTATTGGTGAAACCCTGGGATCACGTGAATAGGTAAGCTATCGTCGTTACAAAACTTAAATACCGTCACACCAGTCTTTAAACAGTGATTGACTGATTGGTATCTTACGCCGCTCTCGACAAATATTTTAGTCATGCCTCAGCGACAGCTTGCGTATTCATGTATCTCCTGGCCCTCACAAGTGCTAGGCAAGGACTCTGGAGTATCTTGCCAAAGAACACTATCATGAAAAACCAAGTGCTTCCAGTGAGGTTTAAACTTTGGCCTTCATGTTACGAGTCCTACACTTTACACTGAGCTATACATACACGACCTATGCCATATCAATGTATTTTAAACATTTTTAATCAATCAATCAAGAGAAGCGGGCTTAAACCCAGGGCCTCCAGTTTACCGGTCTTACACTTTACCAGTGAGACACACAGGACTCATACCATAGACAGGTATTTTAAACACCATGTTTTCAACCAATCAATCATTCAAGAAATGGGGGGCTCGAAACCGGGGGCCTCCAGGCTTCGAGTCTTACACTTTACCTCTGAGACATACAGGACCTATGCCATAGACAAGTACTTCAAACATTTTTCTTTCAATCGACCAATCAAGAGGGGGGGGGGGGCTCAAACCCGGAACCTCCATTTAACCAGTTCTACGCTTGACCCACAGGTAACAGGCAGGTACTTTAAGCGCTTTTTTTTTTTTTTCTATCAATGAATCAAGAAAAGGGGGCTCGAACCCGGAGCCTCCAGGTTTCGTGTCTTACGCCTTAGTAAAGATACACACAGGACCCGTACAACAGTCATGTATTTTAAACACTTTTTTTTATCAATAAATCAAGACAAAGGAGGCTAGAACTCGGGACTTGTCGTTTATCAGTTCTACACTTTACCATGAGACACACAACACCAACACCACAGGTAGGAATTCTAAGCGCTTTTGTTTTAATCAATCAAGAGAGAGGGGGGGATCTAACCCAGGACCTCCAGTTTATGAGTTCTGCACTTTACCACTGAGAGACACAGGACCTAAACAACAGTCTAATATTTTAAACACTTTTCTTTTAATTAATGATCAATCAAGAGAGGGGGATCTAACCCAGGACCTCCGGTTTACCAGTTCTGCACTTTACCACAGGGACACACAGGACCCATACCATTGACATATACTTTAAATACTTTTCTTTCAATCCATTAACCAAGAGAAAGGGCGCTCTAACCCAGGACCTCCAGTTGATCAGTTCGACTCTGTACCACTGAAACACTCAGGACTCCTATTTGTAGACAGGTATTGTCTACCTTAACCTTCTGAAAAACTAAAATGGAAATTTCAAGCCGATAGAAAAACATCCACATTTTTCTATTTCCAAGACATTTTTGGCGGCAAATATCTCCTTATCGGACAGTGTAGATCCAAGATCAGACTGCACGTTCTGTGCAGTCTGATCTTGATCTACACTGTCCGCAAAAGGTCTTTGTGTCGCTCTTAGCAGCCTAGAGGTTTAATATTCACTGTCGGCAAGAGGTCTTTGAGTCGCTCTTAGCAGCCTAGAGGGTTAAACACTTTTCTTATAATCAATCAATCAATCAATTAATCAATCAATCAATCAATCAATTGAGAAAAGGGATGGGGGTGGGGGAAGAACAGAGAAGCAAAAGGCCGGTCATGAAAAAGAACTCCGAGTCAAGATTTTTTTTTATATATACATCAGTCTTAAAAACACAGTTTGAGGTTTTATTGCAGCACATAAAACAAAACGTTTCAAAGAACGAAATCCTCGAATCAAAGGAACTTCTAACCAACAAACCGCACGAAAATTGTATAAATGGTGCCTATTTCATTAAGAAACCCGTTTTGAAGTGATCATTTGGACCGTAAGAACTTGCAGTAGAACTCTTTACAGCACAACCCCTTATTTTGAGCCATCTCTGGGGTGAAAAAAGCGTATGAAAACATCATGAGAAAGGGAGAAAATGCTTGCTTAACAGCGGTTTCTCTTTTACCTCAAATATTTTCTACTCTTTCGAAAACAAAACAAATCTTCAACTCCCCTGTTTGATTTGTAATAATTAAATAATTTCAGCTTTTAATACCCATGATCATCTGGTAAAACGTTTATTCTTCTCCAAACAGCAAAATTTTGCACTAAGTCCAATCTGAAAGTATTTGCAGATAGCAAATAAAACGTCGTTCAAGTAATGTTATTTATCTTGGTATGTGTAGATAACATTGTGGGGAAAAAGGAGAACATGCTAGTTTACCAGCATTTCCTCCTTTTTCCCCACAATGTTTTCAAAAGCCTTCCTTGTGAGGGTTGTTGAAATACTGCATTGTTAGGTAAAGTGTTACAGCAGAGATCAATCGATCTTTGAGAACATATGTAACTCTTTGTAGATGTCTTTGAGACCTAGTAAAACGCAAATCTGAAGCCAGCCTTACCCCTTACCCCATGACGCAACATCCAAACAAAACTAACTGTGAAGCTTTTTGTGGGGGCAAAAGATGCTAACAAAAAATCAAACTGAATGTTCGATATTGAGAGAAATTTGGAAACACCGTATCAAGTGGAACAATTGCTTGTTGAAGGTAAGATTACATTTGTCACGATGTTTCTAGGGGTCTTTCTAAACTTCAGAGGAGTTAGAAATCAGTTTGCAATGGAGAAAAGGGAGTTTAAGTGCGAAAACATGTGGAAAAACCGGTGGGTAGGTTGAATTTTTGGTTGAAATGCTTGCATCTCTCTTGAACAAACGCACATCTCTCTTTGATATTTGAAAATCTATTTATTTACAAAGACTTACCCGCAATTATAAAAGATAATTAAATCCTTTGAAGGCAGAGAAATGCCGAACCCAAATGGGAAACAAAGTATCTGGACGAAAAAGATATTTTGGGTTAAGCCAGTTTGTGTTTTAAAGTTCGGCCGTGATGCCGTGTTAAAAAGCAAGACGACGGTGAAAAAGTTCAACCACTTTTCTTCCTAAATTTGTCTCTTACAGTTTAAATATTCCCCGGAAAATAGTTCGTACATTGGAATTTAGTTATGCGGTCGAAACGATGCGCCATGATGGTTCGTATACCATTTTTCTTTTTTATCTTTTCTTTTCTCTATTCTAAATTTTGCTTAGCATGTTTTGCTTGCTTTTTTTTTTTTTCAATAAATAAATACGAAATAGTCCTTTATTTGTTCTTTCAACACTACAATTACAATACAGCTGGTAGCTAACAGTCGGATATGTAGGTCTTACCCTAGTGTTTATTCCCTGTACCAAACGATCAATTTTTAGACGGGTCTCAATTCAAAGCTTTTGAAGACGACATAATAAATGTGGCAGAAATAATGGGATGTGTCCGTGAAAGGCTAGGAAACATTGTGGGAAAAGGTTAAGAGCATTTTCTCCTTTTCCCACAATGTTTTCGAAAGCTTTCTTTCGCAGGGTTGTTCGCTCGTCGTTGTTTGGTAATGGGTAAAAAACAGAACATAGTGCCTGAAGATTTTATATCCGAAAATAGCCTGAGAACTATATTATTCTTTTTGCGAGGGAAACAAAAATGATTTCCAGAAAGA
Organism: Hippopus hippopus; assembly: GCA_946811185.2. Classification (NCBI taxonomy): domain Eukaryota; kingdom Metazoa; phylum Mollusca; class Bivalvia; order Cardiida; family Cardiidae; genus Hippopus; species Hippopus hippopus. Next base: position 36,016,905 of record OX328112.1, read on the forward strand.
GCAGAACTTTTTTCTTTTGCGAATAATTTACTCTTCCATTTGGCTAACTCAAACGTTAAGAAAAACTACTAACAACAAATACAATCCACAGTTAGATGTTTTATGATGGACCTACATTCCATTTTACCTAGGCTAGGTTAGAGAAACGGTTTAACTCTTTATCACAGAGCAGACTTTAAAACTCGCCATTTTGAAAACGTTTGCAGACAACTAGTCAATGACTTTCAAAAAAAAAATAGGAGTTCGATTCAGAAAGGTAGGAAAACATTGTGGGTTCAAGATTAAATGCTAGTCATTATTATTTACTCCTTTTCCTAATATATTGTTTTCAAAGGTATCCGTTCCAAGGGTCGGAAAATTAAGGGATGATTTGATAAAGAGCAAATGTATTACTGCGCCTGCATCAGTTTGTGCGAATGTTCACCTCTGCGCAAGCGGATGTAGCTTTTTGTGACGTCATGTAATGTTATTTGCATACAAGAATTTATTACTTGCTATGACTTAGACGTTTGTAATGATTCTTCTACCCTGTTAATTATGCTTTTTTTTCTTATCTAAATATATAAAATACTTGCTTTTTATTTTTTTCGTTTCTTTCTTTTTTACTAGTTTATTTTATATTGTAAACAGAGAGAGAGGGAGAGAGAGAGAGAGAGAGAGAGAGAGAGAGAGAGAGAGAGAGAGAGAGGGGGGAGAGAGAGAGAGAGAGAAAGAGATTATGTGAATTTGGTATTGTATTGGTTAAATATTTAATTCAGTGGTTCGGCAGAAGTTACTGAAGTTGTGCGCAGCAATCTCTCTCTCTCTCTCTCTCTCTCTCTCTCTCTCTCTCTCTCTCTCTCTCTCTCTCTCTCTCTCTCTCTCTCTCTCTCTCTCTCTCTCTCTCTCTCATTAATTATTCGTGAGTGTAAGTGTTTTCTTTCATTTAAATTATGCTTTAAAAGAGATGTGATAGAGAATAAATTTCATCGATATGTTCTTCACTGGTTTTTACAATCAGAGCTACTTTCGTCTTCGAAAATTCTCTTTTTCATAAACTGTCTTTGATGAATATGGACCTTATTTATATTATTTTGTGGTCGTGGAAAGGGCTATTAAATTAAAGGCACATTAGCAGCCAAAAGTAAACAATTTGCAGAAAACTTTTGTTCTAGTTTCACGATACAATTTTCTACCAGCGACTGGAACTTTGGCAGATTTCACTTAACACATTATCAGACTTAATGGTATGAATTAAATGTCTGCAATTGGACCCCTAATTGTGTACATTTTGAAGCTAGCGGGTCTTTGGCAAGGCGAATAAAAAATGTCAGTTTAGCGCCAAAAAAGCAGATTTTTTTTCAGGACGAGATGAATCAAGATCAAACGGCACCTTCTGTCTCGTCTGATGTTGATCTTTGCTGTCCGCTTCTTTAATTTTTCTGATATATAAGTCTATCTCAGTTCCACCGGATTAAATCTATAATGGTTGATTGATTTTCGTTTATTTATAGTCGTTTCCGGTTACCCATATGGGCTCCGCCGACAGAAAGCTCTTAATTATGTTACGGGGGATAGTGCAAGATACAGGACGAAACCTTTTCTAAATTACGCTTGGTTCTTAAAGGTGTGGGTCCTGTGTGGCTCAGTGGTAAAGTGCAGGACTCGTGACCTGGAGGCCCCGGGTTCGAGCCTCACTGGCTCCACTGGGTTTCTCACAGGAATGTCCTTGGGCAAGACACTTCAGAGCCTGGCCTAGTACTGGTCAAACCCAGGAAACATGAATATATGAGCTGTCGCCGTGATGTGACTGAAATAATGTTAAAAGAGGCGTAAAACACCATTCAAACAAACAAACAAAGAAACAAACTTAACGGTATTCAGTGTATAACACTGTCACACAGGACCCAAGTTAAACGTCTCATTCGTAAAACTAATAGTACATTTAGATGGCCAGTAGTGGGAATTGAACCCACACCCCTAAGTAGCCCAGGACTTAGTGTTCACAAGTCTCAGGCTCTACCACTTGAACTATTCGGGTGGGTTGGTCAATTCACAGTGGTCCAAAGAGGTCGAATTTATATACTTGACGCCGAGAGGGTGAAGGGACAGACCGGCCATGCTCCGGCAAAACAAAAGCAGGTCATTGCATCTCCGTGATGCATTATAGCAAACAAGTCACCGTAAAATTATGGATCCATAAAATCAAGTTTGTCTACCAACCGATTAAATCATGACTTAGAATGGATATTGGACATGCAGAGCATTTAACAATATCAAAAAGTTTCGATTCAGGTCAGCCTGCGCGGACTGCGCAGGCTGACCTGGGTCGATACTTTTTGCAGATGCAAAAAGCATGGCGTATTTATTTGGCACTGAGAGGGTAAAGGAGCGGACCGGCTGGGTTCAACTACGCAATACCTATGTATCTATTGGTAATTCCGTAGTTCGGATACAGGAGCAAGGGAAGTAAACCGTATCCGACTTTACACCGTATTCACCATTACTGATGAACCTTTCAGGCTTTCGACCGACAGTGAAAACTTCGTTGATAATATATGCAAAGTAAATATCCTTAAACAAACAGGCTTGAATTAATAGTTCTAATTTTCTTTCAAGTGAAACTCAGCTGTGTCCTTATTCCTTTTGAATATTTAACATGTAGAATAGAATAGAATAGAATAGAATAGAATACGTTTCCGAGAAACAAATGCCGCCCCTTGGTCCAATTGGTAATACGATGAACTAGTATTTTCCTAAGTCTTGGATTTGAAGCCGGATTGCACTAAAATTCTTCCCCACACATTGCTGAAATTCTTTACGAGGCAATTCATTTTTCTCTCACGGCTTCTTATAGTTTTGACTTTGTTAATGTGCATACGTAACTAGTGGCATAGAAAGAGCACTTGTAGTCCTGGTTAAAGAAACTCCTGGGATAGCTGAAAAGGTACACTGAGCCCCCCTCCCATGATATTATTAAAAGAATTGTTGAGAACAGCATTGAATAACAAAGCCAGACTTTTAAAAAAACATTCTCAAAATGTACCAAGTGTACAACCGTCCTGCCAAATACCCGAAGAAAAGTTTATTGTCGTTGTAATACCAATTTATACGTAGTTTCTCACCCAGTTCACGAAATATTTATGACTTTACCTACAATTTTCTACTATTGTTGTTCGGTTTTAACTCTTCACACGACCGTACCGTATTTAAAAGACCAAGGAAAAGAATGCTTTTGAAAACATTGTGGAAAAAAGGGGAAAATGCTGGTAAGCAGCAATCATTCATTCAAAGCTTTTTTTTTTTTTTTATTTGTCGTCTGCAAATGCCACATATAGGGACGAGTCAAGGTTTAAATTGTCTGGGAGGGAGTTAACTCTTCATATAATACAACAACAACAAAATTACTTTTTCAGTTGTATGAAAACGACATTTTTATTTCATTTTCAGACTTTTTTAGCCTAGCTATTATATGGCCTGCAACACGCGAAAAAGGGCATTCGGATATTTGCGTAAAGTGTCGTCTCGGATCATCTTGTGCAGTCTGTGCAGGCTAATCCGAGACGGCACTTTACGACTACATTAAATTTTGTCCAACAGTAGACTTGCGTGAAACAGAAAATCACACATGATCGGAAAGTGTCGTCTCGGATCAGACTGTCCAAATGTCCCTTTTCGCGTGTTGCAGGCCATATTAGGAATAAATATTGTAGATCCAAGATTAGACTAGGTGTTTTAAGCAATCTGATCTTGACCAATGCTGTCCGGAAAAGAAAAAAAAAATGAGTCTAGAGTTCTAGGGGTGAAAACATTTGAAGCATGCTCTGTGAAAAGGGGACTTAATGCATCTACAAAAGGTATCGACCCAGGACAGCTTGCGCAGGCTGACAAGAGTCAAAACGTTTTGGTATGGGTCAATTTTCGGCATATCCGACCATTCTACTTAACGATTCCATTCGTTGTTAAACAAAACAGATTTTATGGATCCATAATTATAATTGGCTTGCAACACGCGAAAAGGGGCATTCGGACATTTGCGTAAAGTGTCGTCTCTGATCAGCCTGCGCAGTCTGCGCTGGCTAATCCGAGACGACACTTTACGACTACAATAGATTTTGTGCTACAGTAGACCTGCGCAAAACAGAAAATTACATAAAAACGGAAATTGTCGTTTCGGATTAGCCTGCGCGGACTTCGCAGGCTGATCCGAGACGACACTTTACGCAAATGTTCGAATGCCCCTTTTCGCGTGTTGCAAACCATATAATGTATTGCTTGATATAATGCATCACGGAGATGCATGAAGCCTCCTTTTCCAAGAACAGGGCCTAGCTATTATATGGCCTGCAACACCTTCGGTCTCGCGCCATACCAAATTTTCTCACGCAGCTCAAAGTAAATAGGCTACAAGCACCAGGAAAGTCACTACAGCATAATATTCTGTATTTCTTCTTTACCAATTTTACCGTAAGGTCATAAAACGATAGTTTATTTGTAAATATATTAGATAAAGGGAATTTTTCACCAAAAAGGAAAAGACGTGCAGTACAAGTGAAACAAAATTTCTATTCATTTCGCGTTTTAGCTTTTATTTTTTTTTTAATTTTGATGGCAATTAAATGAGGTTGTCAGTCTGTGAAAGGTTAATATAGTTAGAATTGGTCTATTACCCCATTTCTAAACAATGAAGAGTTTTAACGACCCTGAGGAAGAAGGCTTTCGAAAACAATGTTGAAAACAATGTCGAAAACAATGTTGGAAAAAAAGAAAATGCTGGTAACCAGCATTTTCTCCTTTTCCATAATTGTTTTACTATTCTTTGACAGTCCAATATCATCACCTGAGATCAATTTAATATGTTGTCTGCAAATGCTTACACATTGGAACAAGTCTTAAATTTTGTTATTTGGTGAATAGTTATAATATCGTTGAATCCTCGAGTTCGTTCATAAATAGCATGTTTATTTTCTGACCGTTTTGCTTGTTTGATTGTTTTTTTTTTTTGTTTGAGCAGACTAAACAGAACATTCAATATAAACTGCGCTTTCGATCCTTAAAGACAAAGAAGTCATGAAACCTCAACGACTGTTTTTTTTTTTTTATATAAACTGGCCCCAAATTTTTGAAGGTCCTTTAGAGGCCAAAGTTGAACAATAAGAGTGTTAGAACTTTTGCTTAAACCTAAATCATACCATTAAAGAGACATCTCTACAGCCAGAGAGTAAATAAACGCTTTTAAAACTTGACACTGTTGTAATCTAGTCATCTGTGTAAATGTAGATAAAAAATCAATATAAAATGTATGGGGTAAAGAAACTGTAGGGATTTGTCTTCGATTTAAACCGGAAACTGTGGTTGTTATGTCTATGGCTAGCCGCAATAGAATGAAATGCATTTTCTATCTGCCGTAATCTGTGCAACGTTGCAACCATCAGGGTCAATATTTGGCATAAAGATACAAGAGTGACAATAGTTTCATAAAATAAAGAAAAAAACGGTTAAAAAACTGGATGAAAACAGGTGAAGATGTATCTTTAAAAGTATTGTAATCACTGTGAAAAAGACAATTTGTTATTTTATGGTCCGTCAGAGAGTAACCAGCATTTTCTCCTTTTCTCGCAATGTTTTCTACCCTGAAAGACTAATTCCATCTTTTGAGTCAGATTCAAATTCTCTTCTTCAAATGCTCCCAACTTGGACAAGTCTAGATCTACGTTTTTTCTTGTGTGGTAAAGAGTTAGAGAGTAAAAACAATTGTAAGAAAAGGAGATAAGGCTAATTATCAAAAATCTCTCCCATTACGAAAAGGTAACTTCCTTAGAAGAAATTGTCGATAAATCTATAGTTACCTCTATGTAGCAGTGACAGAGGAATATATATATCACAGAGACTTTTCAGCAATCCCCAGGCTGAAATTGGCCGAGTCGGGATTTCAACTCACAACCTCGGGATTATTTACCCTGCACCTTGCAAATAAGGCTCTGCGTGCTGTACGAGTCACAGACAGAATAAAATGTGATTCATCGTATGTTTGTTACAGTCTGACCGTTCCCTCACGGAATATGGGTGGGCAATTGGGAAATAAAATCCCCATATAGACGTCTGACTGGGTACAATTATTCCGGTTTTATAGTGATCAATTAATGAGAAATATCTTTATTCCACATATGAAACCATGAAAATATTACGGAAACAATGTAAGAATTTTTATTGTTGCGTCTAGGTAGGGTTACTCATGTGTAGTAATTTCGCCCCAAATGAACGCCTATCATGCCCTACGATACAACATGATACGATACAATACAATACAATGCAATACAATGAACGGTCTGCTTGTCAAAGGAGGGTTTATTGCATCTTCGTAACCAAGCAGTATCATGAGGTAGAACGGTCCTTGAAAAGTAGAAAATTTATCTATAGTAAAAAGTATCGACTTAGGTCAACCTGCACGTACTGCGCAGGCTGACATAGGTTGATACTTTTTACAGATGCATTAAACCGCATTTTCTGGGAGCATAACTCACATACTTCATTCTGTGGTTAGGCCTCAGATTACGTCACACATTGTATAGATCACGTCACACATTGTATAGATCACGTCACACATTGTATAGATTACGTCGCACATCGTATAGATTACGTCACACGTTGTATAGATTACGTCGCACGTTGTATAGATTACGTCACAAATTTAATAGATACTAGACAAAATAATAAAGGACTCATTAACAATTGATGTGGCATTTCATTAGTTTCAGAGTGATATTTTTCGGAACTTTTGACCAACAAACTGACACATTACAATTATTTGCACGAAAGGATTTCCCGAGTAATTCTAATATACTTTTTGGTAATAACATCCATAATTTAAGTGACAAACTTCCATATTTGGCGTCATAAGTAGAATCAGTACGTATCGATTTGATCGTTTCTGCAGTCGCACTTGTATTGTAGTGTATGATAATAATTTCGGCTGTGCAAAAGCCTAGCTATGAAGTGAGGCGATCACAACTTATGCATTTGAAAAGTAATAACGCTTCCCGTCTCGAGGCCTACATTTTAACTTTCCCCTATACTCCTAAATAAGTTAAATGAAACTTTTAAGTCGATAATAAAAAGCCGAAAAATGTTTTGTTTTTTTTTTAAACTTTTTTTTTTTGGAAAAATATATCTCCTTATTGGACAGAGCACATCCAAGATCAGACTGCGCGTTCTGTGCAGTCTGATCTTGATCTACGCTATCCGCAAAAGGTCAGTGATTGGCGTTTAGCACCAAAAGGTTTAAGTACAGATCTTTTATCAACGTCTCCCACTTACTGTATCCAGTCATTCTTAGTCATGGCTTATAGGTTCTCATTAGGCTCTCATTATTAGCAGTTTATTGCAATGCACTTGTTTTATATAACGAGTAAATAATTCAACTAAGCTGTCAGAAATGAACAATAAGTCATAATCGTAATGAAAAATAAGCCCTGAAGGTCTAATCAAATAATGTGCACTTGTAACAGTTATTTGGACACTGTTAAGATCAGACTGTGGATCAAACAGTGTAGATTACACGGTGTGGAACAGACAGCATAGATAACACAGTATAGATCAGGCAGTCTTATAAGACATTATTGATCAGGAAGTGTACATCAGAAAATGAAGATCGGACAACATAGATAAGACAATGTACATCAGACAATATAGATTAGACGGTATGGATCAGACAGTATTGATAAGCCCGTAGAGATAAACCTGTATAATTTTACTAGGCAGTATACTTCAGATGGTACAATTAAGCAGTAAAGATCAGACAGTATAGATCAGACTATATAGAACAAACAATGTAGATCAGACGGTGCCTACCAGACAGCATAGATCCCACAGTATAGATCAGACATTGTAATGAGACACTATATATCAGGAGTGTGTATCAGTTGATTGATTGATTGAATGGTGATTTACACCGCTTTCAACATTATTTCAGTCATATCACGGCCACAGCTCACATATTCATGTTTTCCCGGGGTTTTACCAGTACTAGGCTAGGGCTTTGGAGTGTCTTGCCTAAGGACACTCCAACGAAAAACCCAGTGGATCCAGTGCTGCTCGAACCCGGAGCCTCCAGGTTACGAGTCCCACACTTTACCACTGACCCACGCAGGACCCCAGAGTGTGTATCAGACAGTGAACATCACAACAGATCTATAGAACAGACAGGATAGATCAGACAGTAACTGTGTACATCAGCCAATATAGATCAGACGGTATGGATCAGACAGTGTCATAGGAAATAGATCAGGCAGTGTTCATCGGCCACTATAGGCTAGACGATATAGATCAGACAGTGTAATAAGAAATTATAGATCAGGCAGTGTAGATCTACCTCAGAACGTGGTGATCACACAGTAAAGATTAGACAAGGTAAAAAGACAGTACAAAGCAGTCAGTGTATATAACAAAGTGAAGATCAGACAGTTTATACCAGACTGTTTAAATTAGGCAGTATAGATTTGACGGTAGACCAGACAATATGGCCTGCAACACGCGAAAAGGGGCATTCTGACATTTGCGTAAAGTGTCGTATCGGATCAGCCTGCGCAGTCCGCACAGGCTAATCGGAGACTGCACTTTACGACTACAATAGATTTTGTGCTACAGTAGACTTGCGCAAGACAGAAAGTTACATAAAAACGGAAAGTATCGTTTCGGATTAGCCTGCGCGGACTGCGCAGGCTGATCCGAGACGACACTTTACGCAAATGTCCGAATGCCCCTTTTCGCGTGTTGCAAGCCATATAGAACAGGCTGCGTAGATCAGACGGTATGTATCAGATGTATAAATCAGACATTGTAGATCAGGCAGTGTAGTATAGACAGGATAGATCAGACGGTTTAAATCAGACAATATAATGCCCACAGTATAGATCAGGCGTGTAAATCAGACGGTGTTGGTCAGTTTGTATGGACCAGACAATCTGCATCAGACAGAATAGATAAGACTGTGTAGATCAGAAAGTGTAGATCAGATTGATTAGATCATACTATATAGATCAGGTCGTATAGATAAGACAGTATAAATTAGACGGTATAGATCTGGAAGTGTAGATTTGACGACATGGATCAGACTGTAAAGATAAGACTTGTTCAAATAATATAGATCAGAAAGTATATTAAACATTGTTGATCAGGCAATTTAGAACTGGCTGCTCAGAGCAGACAGTATTGATCAGACAGTATAGATCAGACAGTATGGATCAGACTGCATATATATGACGGTATAGATCAGACATTATAGATTAAACTGAGTAAATCAAACGGTATTGATCAGACACTTTAGACCAGAAAGTGTCCGTAAGATATTTTAGAGCACTTTGCTTGCTTAATACAGATTTAATTGTATGAAAGTTTAGTTGAACTTGCCAGCTTTAATTCTAGTGTTTTGACAGACTGTACCGTAACACCTTGTCAGACTCATAACAATATCTATTTTTTCTTTAAGGTAGTAGACCCCTAATGGAAAACAGCTATTTCTACTATAATATTATCCTACAAAATTTGCTATGATTAAAAATGAGTATTATCGCACTACTTTAACCGAGCCACTTTTTCCCTTTTTTCCCCTTCTTAGAATTATCGTTTATAAATCTAAAACCACTATATTCTCATTACAAAGGGAGATAATACTTACCTCCCTTTTCAGGAAACTAACAAAAGTATTAACAAATAATTTCAAAATAGACATCAAAGGAATTTCTTGACGGTTAACAATGTGCAAAATTATCATATCAGTATAAATCTTTATTTATCAGCTAACAAGAAATTTTATTCCATGTTGCACTAGAAGTGTTAGGGGTCCACTACCTTAAATGGTATTTATTAGATCTGCTTTCATTTTGACCTCCTAATTGTTTATTTTTGTCCGCTAGTATGTATTTATAGTATTTTCATGTACATGTATAAAGAAAACATAAAATTTAGAACAATTCTTCTGTATAGCAGCAACCAATACTTTCAGGTCTCAAACTGATAAACATATTTTGACGTGTATTTAACTCTTAACCTGCGAAACAAGTGAAATGAAACTTTCAAGCCAATTGTAAAAAGACCCACACTTTGCTATTTCATAGATATATCTTTGGAAAAAGATCCCCTTATCGGACATTGTAGATCCAAGATCAGATTGCACGTTCTGTGCAGTCTGATCTTGATCTACAATGTCCGCAAAAGGTCCTTGAGTCACGCTTACCAGGCTAAAGGTTACCAGCCACTCGTACGTAGATGTCAGATGTTTTGATGGCAGTTTAAGACGAGTTTGACTGTACGTTTATGTATTTTGACAATGAAAATATTTACTAAAGCATCCTTTTCTCAATCATGTCCAGAAATCTACATTGTTTTTTTTTGTGCCAATTGAAAACCATAGGCGATGTTTTACAACATACAGTATATTATTGATTTCATGTTTGAATACCGTTTTTCGACAAATACAATGTATTTTACGATAATGGTCGAATTTCCCGCAATAACCGTAATATTTGTACCTATTGCTATAACAATAAAAATATTTTATATATCATTTTTTTGAATACTTCACTATAAAATGATTTTTGGCAAAAATATTATTTATTACCCACGAAGAAGTATATGAAACCATTTATCATACAGAAACGAGCTTTTTTTTTTCTCTCTCTCTCTTTTTCGTTTTTTCATAACGTAGCTAAATTTGATTGCTTGAGAAACGTTTCAGGAAAGGGGGCAAACACTTGTTACAATAAAATCGCTCCTTTTTCATTCACGATGTCATAGCTCTGGCGTTGTCGTCTGCGTCGTCGAGCGAAAACTTTGACATTTTGTAATATTTCAGTTATTACTGAAGATATTTACTTCAAACTTGGACAAGAACTTAACTATCAAAAGGGAAACTCATACAACAAGGGTAGGTAATTTCTAATTTGAAAGTTATTTTTACATATACTCAGTTCCATAAATAAGTGTGCACTTAATTTTCTTTTATTTCTCGTCGCATGTTTTACTGAAGACCAACAAATTTGGTATCATACTTTAGTTCCGAGTCTGTAGAAAATGCCAGGCTAATTAGATTTTGACTAACAGAAAGTTTAAGTTAGGTTTTTGAAGTTTAAATGAAGGTGGTACTAAAACCAAAGTTGCAAAAGTACTCAAAGACCAAGGTAACATTAAAGTTAGGGTTTTCTTAAAGTTTTTGTAATTTTTCAATCAATATCTTGTATGGCCACCTCTGCTGTCGATACAGGCAATTATTCGACGTCGCATAGACCTTACATAACGTAAAATCATTGCATCAGGAATGTTATTTCATTCCTGAACGAGAGCGGTGGCCAAAACCTAACCTGGCATTTTCTACAGACTCGGAACTAAAGTATGATACCAAATTTGTTGGTCTTCAGTAAAACATGCGACGAGAAATAAAAGAAAATGAAGTGCACACTTATTTATGGAACTGAGTATAGTTATGCTCCATTTTCGACTTCGAATTTTCGCTGAAAATCAAGCTCTTGCAGCCGACCGTTGGCACCGTCATTCGGTGCTTTTATAGTATCTTGTAACTGGTTTTTCGGCGTAGATGAATGTGCTGGCTTTTGACCTCTTTTTTTGGTACTGATAACAAATGAATAAATAGAAATTTGTGCTTGATCAAAAATGTAGACATGATGTTTTTTTCTAAGGGCCCCTGCCTATTTGCGTGAAAATTTACGCCGTCTATCTTTTTTAAAGATATTTCTTGTTTTAAATCGTATTCTGGGTAGATACCCGTCCTAAAAATAGTCTTTACAGTCATGAGTTAACCATTTGCCAAACAGTCCCGAGTTTTAACGACCAAAGGCAATAAATCTTTCGAAAACGTTGTGGGAAAAGGAGAAAATGCTGGTTACCAGCATTTTCTCCTTTTCCCACATCGTTTTCTCCATTCCGTGAGACAAATCAAACTATTTGAGACAATGTTACAAATTTTTCGTCTGCAAATGCTTTCAAAGTGGATAAGTCTGATATTTTATCGTGTTTAAAGAGTTAACCATTTTACAAGTTAACATGTTATAACTTTCTTTGATCAATATTTCATGGTTTATGTGTCATTAGGTTTCTCGATCTGAATGGGTGACAAAAAGTGGGCGTTGATTCGTACATGAGATTAGAAAATAATTTTCTTTTTATCGTGTTTATTGATTGATAGATACATAAATGAATGAATTGACTGATTGATATATAGATAAATGAGTCAATTGGATTCTGAACGAAAGTAAATTTATTAACGGTTACTTATGGGAATTTCAATTTTTTTCTGAGTAACTGGCTACGTGGGTAGATGAGCGTCCTACTTCCTCTTTTATTTGAACCGTACTCTTGCAAAAGGGGGCTTGATAACAACCTCCGTCATGCATTATACCATGCAAGCAATTACATAATTATAGATCAATGAAATTCATCTTGTCTAATAACCGACTAAGTCATAAGGTAGAATGGTCCTATGACAAGCATAAAATTAACCGTATGCAAAAAGTTTCGACACAGGTCAGCCTGCGCAGTCCTGTGTCGAAACTTTTTGTTTATGGTAAATTTTCTGCATGTCCAAGGACCATTCTACCACATGATTCCGTCAATTGGACGAAATTGATTTAATGGATCCATAATTACATGAGGATTTGCTCAGTATGATGAATCATGGAGATTAATTAAACCACTTTTTGCCAAAGCAACGCTGTTAAGTAATTTAATTCCGCTTTTAATCATATTTCTGTAACATCACATTGAACACTCCTTATTTTACATTTTCCTTTTTCTTTTTTTTTTATCTGTACCAAGCTATAGTACTGCAATAACTTGCCCGAAGGCTCTCTGTGCTTAGCGTTGCAAGTATGAATCTATCCCGGATTAACAAAATATAAATCCGACGTCTTAACAAGTAAGTCTCAGAAAATTCCTGTGAAATAAAAGTGTTTGACTGCATATCAAATTCAAAGTGGTTTTTCGTGTGATGCATGTATAATTCAATTTAAAAGGCCCCTAAGCATAATTTAATTTATCCATCTAAAGAAACACTTTTGCAGTATTGATATTTAGAAAGTGCCTTGAAAATTTGATTTAACAAAATAAATCATGAGGGAACAAGATGAAAAGAAAGCGAAAACAAATAAAAACCTTGTGCATTGACAAGACCGGAAGTGAACGTTATCTCGCGCGATGATCCAAGATCTCGGCCACTTCGTTGTTGTCGCGAGAGATTGAGATCATGTGATTTCAAATGAGTGTTTAGTGTTTGATCATTGATATAATCGTTTGATCCCTTTCTCGCTTTCATGTGGTTTATACAGTATCTAATTACGTCGATTAGATTTTGTGAAAATAGAATAGACAAAAAGGCTGTGTGGTCGACTCGATATTTTTTTGCCTGATGACACAGTTTTAAACTTGTCCAAATTCAAAGCATTTGCAGACGACAATTTCAATATGGTGCAAAAGATAGATTTCTTTTTTTACAGAGTAGAAAATATTGTGGGGAAAGAGATAATGCTGGAAACCAGCACTTTTTTCTTTTCCCACACTGTTTTCAAATGTCTTGTACCTCAGGATGGTCGACCTGCTAACTGTTTGTCAGACAACACAATTTTAAACTTGTCTAAATCGAAAGCATTTGCAGGCGACAAATTAAATGTAGCGTTAATGATATGTTCATACATTTTTTAAAGAATAGAAAACATTGTGGAAAAAGGAGAAAATGCTGGAAACCAGCATTTTCTCCTTTTTTTCACAATGTTTTCAAATTCCTTGTACCTCAAGGTTGTTAAATCTCGAGATTGTGTGGTAAAGAAATAATGTATCATCCAAGCCTTTTCTCCTTTTCCCACAATGTTTTCAAGTGCCTTGTACCTCTGGGTGATTAAAACTCGGGGGTTGTGTAGGCAAGAAATGAATTTATTATCTAAGTACGTTGATTCGATTTTGAGAAAATATATAGAACAGAAAAAAGACAGTGTGGTCGATCTCGTAAGTCTTTACTAAACGACAAAAAATTCAAACCCGTCCATATTGAAAACATTTTCAGACGACAAAATAAATGCGGAACAGTTTATGGGATTTGTCTTTAATGGGACAGAAATCTTGTGGGGTTAGGAGAAAATGATAGTTACCATCTTTTTCTCCAGTTCCCACAGTGTTTTCAAGGACCGTCCTGATGAGGGTGACTTTCCAACACGACCCCAAATATTGTCGACCCTGATGTTAAATGTTTTTGAAAACATCGTGGGAAAAGGAGAAAATGCTGTTTACCAGCATTTTCTCCTTTTCCCGCAATGTTTTCTTTCATATCAAATACAAATTACAACCATGAACCACATATCATTATTTTTTTCTTTTGCAATGGCTTTCAATATGGACTAGTCTAAAGTTTTGTCGTTTGGTTAAGAGTTAAACACGGGATTGTTTAGTAAAAAGGTTACCCTTAACTTGCTAAATAAATTGAATGAAAATTTCAAGCAAATAGAAAAAAAACCCAAATGTTGTTATTTATAAGTTATTTTTAGGGAGAATATACCCCCTCATCGGATAGTGTAGAGCCAAGATCAGACTGCACGTTTTGTGCAGTCTGATCTTAATCTACACTGTCCGCAAAAGGCCTTTGAGTCGCGCTTTGCAGCCTTAAGGATTAAAGCCAGAAAGTTTAACTTTAAAGAAAATGAACGTTATATTTAAATTAAACAGACCTACATATAATTTGTAACTAGACATCAAACGATGTGGACCATAGATTAGACTGAAACTCTAAATATACGTGGTTCGTTAAGAAAAAAAAATACATCTAATACCTTTGGTTGCTAATCCTGGCTAAATATGCAATTACGAACATTGTAGATTAAGAGCAGACTGCAAGATCACCAATGTTCAATACTGCAAGAGTATTTTTTTTTTTTCGCAAAAAAAGACTGAAATCACAAATAGTTTGGGACTTAATTATTGACTGGATATTTTTGTTTTTCAGTTTATTTTTTTAGCAGTTAGATATTTAGATGTTGCAGAATCAACTTTACTCACCATTTTTTGCTGCACTTATGTTCGTTAACGTAATCTGTTTCATTTAGTTGCAAAACATACTTCAATTTCAAAGTCGATTTTAATCCACACATATACGAGCTTCAGAATCAGACTCTACAATCTGTACAGTCTTGTCTTGACCTACACATTCGGTATATACTGCTTTTAATAACATTTCGAATTATTCAGTTTTTAACCGCAAGTAGTGCTAAGAAACATATTTGAATTGATGACCGTTCGGTTGATAGACTATGTCCAGTTAGCCTGGATGCAGGCGGTAATAATTTCTTAAAATTGTTCCGTATCAATCTCCCTTAATTGCGGTCTGCTATAGATCTTTGGCAGCTATCTGTTATTCGCTTCCGTTAATATTACCGCCTGGGGACATTCGAGGGTCTCCTCATGACTATGAATTGTGCAGATAATCTAATTATAGACTTGTTTGTCGCGTGACGTCTTGATGTTGAAACCGATAGATTCACAACGGGGATGATTTCATATACAAGTGACTTTCCCAAACCGGTCAATGCAGTCTAAAATATATGGCGATCTTTAACAACCCTTGTTATTGTTAAGATATCCTCCAAAGTTATTGTGGATGACCCGTTTAAAATTTTTTAGTCAATATTTTCAAAGATGACTCACAAACAGGAAGTGATCAAACCGAGGTTATTGGAATTCCGGTATCTATTTTTAGTAATTTACGTTCGAAATCGGATTGCAGCGACATCTACCTTACCCCACTGTGAGATGGAAAAAAAGTAGATGTCTCTGTGATCGGTTTTCGAATGTCCCCAGGCCGTCATTTTTGACAATGTAAAATCCACTCGAACCCAGGCTGATGACCAGGATTCACCAACCACGTCTATTTCTAGACAAAGAAATTAACACAACGTATAACTGGCTTAACTTTTTGCTCTATGTAATCGGAAAGTGCGTTTCGTTGGAATCTAGATAAAATTAGAGTTTTCTTTTTTACGTATCTTTTTTTTTTTATTGATATATGATCCATGGTCTACTTGTTTGTTTGTTTATTTGTTTTGTAACATGGAAATCCAGACTTTCTACCGGCTTGATTTAGATGGCACGTAGGTGTGGCCTTGGGCAGGGAAATACAACCTGTCAGATTAGTGTTTTTGAAAACTAAGGAAAAAATGAGTGTAAAAAAGTTTGCTCTTTTCTGGCGCTACGACTGAAATAACGACAACGGTTGAAAATCTTTTCATTCAAATAAACATAATTCATAAAAAAAATTCGAGACTGCATTATTTCAACATAAAACCGCAGAGTTTTATATTGGCTGATCAAAGGACAGGTTTTCATTGATACAATATCTATTAAACCTCAAGCTGCTAAGCGGGACTCACTGACCTTTTGGGGACAGTGTAGATCAAGATCAGACTGCACAAAACGTGCAGTCTGATCTTTGATTTACACTGTCCGATAAGGACATCTTGTCCACTAAAAAGTACCTTTGAAATAGCAAATTTTGGGTTTTTACTATCGGCTCAAAAAATTCCTTCCAGTTATTTAGTAGGATAAATGTTAAAAAGTACTTAGTGATGTTTTATGATTCATGTTTGTGTAAAACATTGCGTCAACTCCTTGAGGGAAAGCAGCCAGTGACTTTGATATAGAAAGAAAGAAAGAAAGAAAGAAAGAAAGAAAGAAAGAAAGGCAGACAGAAAGAAAGAAAGAAAGAAAGAAAGAAAGAAAGAAAGAAAGAAAGGCAGACAGAAAGAAAGAAAGAAAGAAAGAAAGAAAGGCAGACAGAAAGAAAGAAAGAAAGAAAGAAAGAAAGAAAGGCAGACAGAAAGAAAGAAAGAAAGAAAGAAAGAAAGAAAGGCAGACAGAAAGAAAGAAAGATCTCGATCTGCAACGTCCATAACTTTCCTTAGATTCCTCCAGAACAACAAATTCCCACGTATTGCAAAATTTCAGAAGAAGAGAGATCGCTCCTATTGCTTGTGTGGCGTTCTCAACATTATTTCATTTATATCGCGGTGGACAGCTCCCCTATCCACGTCTCCTGGATTTTCTGTTACTAGTGCTTTGCACAATATTCTTCACAAGCCTCTGGCTGCTTTCCCACATAACCACCGTCGAAACAATGATCAGCGCTGAGAGAGGAATGAATCCTGTCGCAATCATCTATCCTCGGAAAAAAAGTGTCCGAGCTGGGGATTTAAACCCCCTGTTCTCAAGTCCTGTATGCTACCTACTGCGTTACCAAGGCTCGGAAAAACCAAGAGAGAAAGACAGAGACAGACAGCAAGTGAGCGCGTCAAAAACGACCAAAACCCCTAAATTTATTTTTGACCGATCACGGCAGGTTATCGTAGGTAAAATCTTTGACACCCTGGTCGAGAGTCCATCCCCCCTGGCTAAATTAACCCATCACAGTCTAAATGACAATTTTTTCTGGGTTGCTGCAGACCGCCTTTGAAAACACTGTGACAAAAGAGAAATTTTTTCGTAACGAATATTTCTTTTTGCCACAATGTTTTATATCAATTATGTGTTAAATATCAACTGATGATGATAGTCGATATTTTTTATTAGTTTTCTGAAGTCATGTGCCAGAAAATTGTTGTAAGAGGCAATAATTTAAATCCTAAATCGCTCATATCGCCGGGCAAGTTTTGATATCATTTTTTTAATCATTTAAAACCGAAAAGCCAAAAGCGGAGAAGAATTATTTTAAGGGTAAAAAAAAAGGTATCGAGACATAAATAAAATACTGTGACGGATGGATACATCTCTCAATAAATAAACTCTCCCTGTACCACAACGTTTTACAGGCGAGGGTCTGCAGTATATTTGAAATGCCACTATGTTGGTGGAACAGGTTTTACCCTTTACCAAACGAAAAAAAAGTTGAGACATGTCCACATGGAAAGGATTTGAAGACGACAAATAAAAAGGGTGGCTAAAATGATAAAATTTTTCTTTGATAAAGCTGAAAACCTTGTGGAAAAAGGAGAAAATGCTGGTGACCAGCATTTTCTCCTTTTCCCACAAGGTTTTCAAAAGCTTTCTTATTCGGGTTGTTAAAACTTTGGATCGTGTGATAAAGGTTTCGAATGGTCATCTTAGTTTTATTACGGTCATTTACTGTGTCAAATCGTTAAATGCGACTTTTTTTAATGTGTAAATTCTTCTCCCAAAACAAATTTGACCCTTATCTTTCCATACAACACCTTTAACTAGTGTGGTGAAAAGTTTGGACCAAGATCAGCCAGCATGTTCGTGCAATCTGATCCTGGTATGAATTGTCATCTCTGTTAATATTTTCCGTTATGTAGTTTAAATTAAACGCCATTAGTTTCAGCGGAATTTGTTTTATTGAAAACAATATAAAGCTTCTTTGTTTTTTGTTGGTTTAATGTTTCGCTCTTTATTTATTTATCTATTTATTTATTTATTGGGTGTTAAACATAGCTTTTAAACATTTTTTCTCAGTCATATTGTGACTGCCAGTGCAGCTATCTATGCTTTCCTTGAGTTCGTTTTAGCAGTACTTCGAATAATATTGTTCCAAAGAATCATCGTCGAAACAAAACAATGGATGGCCAATAAGTTGACAGAAATAAGGTTTGATAAGAACAGTTAACGATATTTCGACCACGGTTTTATAAATAGATATATTCCTGTTACGCATTCGTAAAAAAGTTTATTTGCTAGGTATATAACGCAGTGTTCAACATTTTCTCGGTCGTATCGCGGCGGTCAACTGGTTAATTTACCACACTTCCTTCGAAGCACTGACTGTTTTCCGACGATAGGCTTTACCATATAAGCGGAAGAAATAAATCCAAGATCTGGCTACATATTCTCTTTAGTCTGATCTTGATATATGTCTTTCCCAAAAGCCCATGTTTTGGACCACAGTGCTGAATGGTTTAAAAACATTATAAGAAAAAAAAATCAAAATTGAGCCACGCTCTGAGAAAAAAAGAAATTTAATTCATCTGCAAAAGTTATCGACGGTACTGTGCAGGCTGAGAAGGGCAGAACTTTTTTTCTTATGGTTCAATTTTTGCATGTCCAAGGGTCATTCTACCTCATAATTCAGTCGATTATCAGACAAAATGGATTTTACAGATCCACAATTATATGATGACTTGCTTGGTAAAATCTATTATTGAAATGAATAAAGCCTTCTTTTGGCAAAACGTGGCTCATATAAACTGGACATCTCTTGGCAGCTAAAATATACAATCCACAGAAACTTAGATATTTTTATTGTCTTACAGGCAGAGGGAATATATCCAAGATCAGAATGCACATTTTGTTTAGTCTTATCTTGTTCTGTGACCGTCTGCAAAAGCTCGTGCTTTCGGCTATGACCCTGAATGGGTTAAAAACATTATACAATGAAATTTTCAAAATTACATGCAGCAGTAATCAGTTCACATATATATACAGTGATTATGTAGTACTGCTAAGAAATCCTTTTAATGGTCGTGGTTGCCCCGAAGCGTTGTTTTATGTATTATTTACCGCTAAGACTGCAGCGCGGGAAGGTTTTAGTGCGTTCGGCTGACATACATTCTTACATAAACTGTTGTACTCTCGTACTTCGCTATGCCATTCAATAAAGCTAATGTTATGAATTATGAATTGTTGTTAAGCGAGACAATCCTATTGCCCCCTCCCCACCCCATGAGGCAATAATAAGAATTCCTCCTAAGTTCGTACTCCCTAATAAGGCTTCGTATTGATCAACCATTTCTGAGCAGATTCTTAGTCTTATTCTCGAGGATTGTCTAAATTTGAAAGTAACACAACTTCTGATTGGCTAAACCATTTGGTTTAGCCAATCAGATGTGTTACTTTCTATAACGAAAATAAGACTAAGAATGAAACTAAGACTGGTTGGTCAATACCGACCCAGGTCTTACAATAATTTTTAGTCTGTCTCTTACGAACTTTTTAAATATCAAAGTAACGTAAATTTTGATTGCTTAAACCAAACTTTCTAACCAATTAGAGATTACATGACATTCGAAGACAGGAATATGACAAAAAAAAAAATTAGAACGAATAAATTAGTAAATACGATCCCTGGTGTTTAAAGATTCCCCTCCTACAGGTAGAAAGACTCAGCCTAGAGCCACACGCCCGCTCCCTCCCCATTCATACTTCTACCCAGAAAGTAACGCACTAGAATGTGACTACGGGGCTATCCGTCAGGAAGCCAATCTGCAGAATGAGACTACAAGACTTACCCACAGGAAGTAACTCTCTAGAATGAGACTACGTGACGTACTCACAGGAAGTCAGTATCTAGAACGAGACTTTCCCGTAGGAAGTCACTCTGTAGAATGAGATTACGAGACATACCCATAGGAAGTCACTCTGTAGAATTAGACTACGTGACTTATCCACAGGAAGTCATTCTCTTGAAGGTGACTACGGGACTTACCTCCAAGGAAGTCACTCTGTAGAACGAGACTACGAGACTTACATAATTATTCCAAAAATGAAACCTTGAGACAACCCCCAGGAAGTGTTTCTACAAAATGAGACGAGACTGTCCCCGCAAAGGACATTTCTCCACAGAATGATAGTATGACAATGAAATAAAAAGAAATTTAAGTACGAGACTAATCTCCCTCACCCACCCTAGTGTTCTGGTGGAACAAGAGACTTCGAGACTAAATAGAGGAAATCACTCTGAACGATAATGGCATAATGTGTCTAACTCAACCAGGAAGGTACTCTGTATAATAAGTCTACGGGACTAACCTACGGGAAAATCTCACATTATAGCCAATCATCCACGGGGACAAAGTCCTACTTGACAGCTAAAGGTAGGGTAGCTAGTGCCCCCAAGAGATGTGTGGCTCTAGGGTAAGTTAATTGAAGCTTTTATACGATGCAGGCGACTTTATGAAATCTCCCACCAGCTGCATCCTTGCAAATGACCGAGGCAAAAGGAGAAAATTGTTCACAAAGAGTAACTTCGTTTTCTGCAACTATGTTTTCGCTCTCATTTTGATATAAAATATCAATTTAAGTTTATCGACGATATTTAAGAAATAATACTTCCGTACAAATTTGTTCCATGGTGTATAATATGTTACCCCTGTTACGGGAGACCACTCCTTCATGCATGGCTTCGTCCCGATTTAAATACAATACCTAACAACTGCGTTAGGGAGATATCTCTTTAGCTCAGTGGTTATGGTATTGGTCTTTTAAACCTCGATAAACGAGGATCTTGTCCGCCATGGGTTCGAATTCCGCCAGATGCGGTTTGTATTTCAGCTATGCATTTGTTCATTTGTTTCTTTGTTACGGACTTTGTTCGTAAGACCCGCTAAATAGATAAAATGAGGCATGTTCTTGCAAAAGGGAGCTTAATGAATCTATATGATGCAAGTTATCATATACTTCAGGATCCATAAATTTCATTTTGTCCAACAACCAACTGATTCGTGAGATAGACTGATCCTTGTACATGCAGACAAGTGTCAGCTAGCCAAAAGTTACGACGCAGATTAGCCTGCGCGGACCGAGCATGCTGACCTGAATTGATATTTTTAGCAGATGCATTAAACCCTATTTTCAGAGAGTATAGCTAAAACGAATATTTCTTGCCGATATAAAGAAACCCAACCACCGTATTTTATTTTTTCCGCCGGAGAAAGCTAACCGTATCGGACAGTGTGGATCAAAGATCAGGCTGCACGTTCTGTGCAGTCTGATCTTTTCTACACTGTCCGCAAAAGCGCACGGAATCACGCACAGAGGCCTCCTTGTGAAATTCTGTAAGAACTACTGAAGTAAATGCCTTCAGTAAGGAGGTGTATTTTATGCGAAAATAAAACTACAATAAAAGAACAGGTTGCAGTTATATCATGTGCGAACGAGTTGAGTTTCTAATTCCTGTTGGCAATCCTTACACCCTTGAAGCGCAAAATTAGAAACTGAAAAAAAAGTGAGCACTTTTCGTACAGAAAAAAAAAATCTGAGTTATGAAAATTCTACGCGAATTTGGTGAGAGCGTGTCAAAAAAGCAGAATACTGTAGGCCTAAGATAAGACTGCAGTTTTTGTCTAGTCTGATCCTGATCCACAACGGCTTCGGAAATAATTAAAATAATGAGAGACGCGCTGAGAGTTTTGCACATGGTTTTGGTTAACGGCCCACCCTTTTTGTTGTGTTATTCTTTTGTTTGCCAAATACAGTGAAATCTGTCTAAGTGACTACCCCTATTTAGCAAGCAGTCTGCATTAAAAAGCATATATTAAGTTCCAATAGAAGGCAAACAAGTTGAAATGTTCCTGTACTAAGCAAGTGTCTGTCCTAAGAAAGCGCGTTTTAAGTTTTCCTCTTGTGCTTGCCTTGCCATTAAACTCTGTTCGAGAAAAAGTGAAAATTTCAAAACAATCATCAAAGCCCAAATTTTGTGATTTCAACATTCTTTATTTCAGATAAATCGCCAGTTACTGTATATTAAGGATGAGACTGCATATCCTGTGCATGTGCAATCTGATTTTGATCTACAAATATCATAACAATGCGCCTTGAGTTAGACTTTAGGTTTATACAAGTTGAACAGTGAGTGGTGCTGACGTTTAGAGCCCATAAATGAACTTTTACCATAGAAATTCAAAGCATCCTAGTATCGGCTATGCTTAAAAAAGGAGAACCGACAGCGTAGATCCAAAGTTAGACTGCATGTTTTGTCTTGTCAAATTTTGATCTACACTGTACACACAATCAAACATCGTCCGTTATATTTGGTTCACCGATGCTTGACAGTGCAGTAGATAGGGCATGATTTGACTTTTATACCTTTCGCCAAATATTTCGAGTTTTAAGGACCCCGAGAAAAAGCCCTATCACAGACAAATTCCGTCATTTAAGTCATATTTAACTTGTCGTCTGCAACTGCTTTCAATTTTGACAAGTCTAAAATTTGTCGTTTGGTAAAGACTAAATACTAATAATGATGTTAAAGAAAAAACTAACACTATTCTACAGTGATAGATATGACATTAATCATTGGACTACTAAGCGCGACTCAAAGACATTTTGCGGACATTGTAGATCCAGGATCAGACTGCACAGAATGTGCAGCCTGACCTTGGATCTACACTGTCCGATAAAGAGATATTTTCCCCAAAAAATAACTTTTAAATGGGAATATTTTTCTCTTTTTACTATTGACTGGAAAGTTTCATTTAACTTTTTTTTTAGCAGTATAACTGTTAAACAGCTACTGGAACTCCTACATCCGAAAATAATCATTTACACTTTTACAATCTGCAAGGTTGGGACGACTTTAATCGAAAAGAAGTCTTTGGCACTTTTTTTATTTTTTTTAATTTTACGACAATTCGACGACTACAACGAGGAAAATATCTTTTGAAGTTTACGATTAACGACACTGGAACTTATTCACTTAAAAAATAAACGCTATTTTGCAATTTTACAGTTTACGACTTTTGGACAAACACACTGGAGAAATAATCTTTTACAGTTTTACAACGTGCGACAATAGGACAACCACACTCAAGAAATAATAATTTGTCTTTTTGCAATTTATGCGGCTACTTGTGGCTACTACATACGAAAAGAAACTTTTGCAGTTTTGCTATTTACGACATTTGGACACCTACACTATAGAAATACTCTTTTATAGCTTCGCAGTTTGAAACAAAAGCACTACTACATAAGCACTACTACACTCGAAAACGTAATCATTAGCAGTTTTCCAAGATAGGAAATTTGACTTCTATATACGAGGAATACTTTCTTTTTTTTCAATTTGCAACTTACAGCTAAGAGAATACTACACTCGAGTTAGAACCTTTTTGCAGTTTTGTAGTTTACATTAGTGGGGCCCAAGGAAAAACTTTGTTCCCAGTTTTACAATTTACGACTACCTAATGTACACCAGAGGTTTTTTCTAGGCAGTTTTTCAAGCCATGACACAGGGACTTCGACACTAGAGAATAATTGTTTGTAGTTTTGCACTTTATGACATAAACACTACTAAATATGAGAGATATTTTTTCGCATTTTTGCAGTCTTCGACAATGGGACTTTGTTACACGAAGAGTAAGCTTTGCAGGCTTGTAATTTATGGCCATTGGGCTACTACAATCAACATGTCATATTTTGCACTTTTGTTATTTACAACATAGGGACTTGCGCACTCGAGAATTAGTTTTGCAAAATTTTGCTATTTACGACATTAGAATTACTACGCTGGGTAAATAATCTTTGGCAGTTTTGCAATTTACACTTCAGCGATGGTTACTAGAATATCTATTTGTATATATTATCCCGGACAAATAAAATATTAAACGTGATCAAACGGATAAGACACCTTAATTAATTAATCATAGTAGTTTAATCTCTATATATGTCATTAAACAGGTAATTAGTGAACTGATTGATTGACACTGGGACTAATTAACCGCAGAGGTTATGACCTTTGAATATTTGATATGATTTTTTATGATTATTTAATACTGTAGTATTATGATGGCATATCTTTTAAAGACGAGAACAATGATCTCTTAACTAAGCAAACAGGAGCTTGACGACACTGTGAAAGATCATTTCTATCTTAAGGCTAAGAGTAAAGAGTCTCTACCGTCTTTTTTATCTATATTGAAACCCACCAGCCTTGAACTTTACCGTAAAACGTTCATCATTATGTGCTCCATAAACAATTGAAGTTATTGCAGATTTTTTTTTTTTTTCTCAAATGACAAGAAACAGCGGACTTGAAAGATTTAGATCGACTTGATTCATAAAATCTAAGTAAGTGCATTATCTGCATATGGAATCTATCAAAAAAGTATGACCTTGACCTTTCCCTCTAGCCATATGTTAATTGTATTATTGTTAAAATAAAACATTTATAAACTTTCTGGGCCTAGCTTTTTTTTTTTTACAAGAATTTCATTTTCTGAACGCCCCACCCCATCCCCACGAATTTTCTTTAACCTGTTCCCCAAAAAAGTTCCGAGATATGCGACCCTAAAAAAAGGCGTTTGAAAACATCGTAGGAAAAGGGGAAACGCTGATTACTAGTATTTTCCCTCATTTTCCGCAACATTTATATCCTTTCAAAGACAAATCTTATCATTTGAACATAAACTAATCTTCCGTCTATGAAGGCTTTAATTATTGCCGAGACTAAAATTTCGTCATCTGGCACCTGAGACTTTAAAACACGTGGTTCTTGGGGCAGGTTCATCTTTCGGGAATAATTTGGCCCATGATAAAGGAGCTTGTGATTCCACACGCCAAATATCAACTCTACCAATATGCCCTTGGCCACTATGGTTTCAGACAAGGCGATATGACCCTTTACCAAGCAGTACAATCTTTTAACGACCCTGGAGAAAACAACTTTTGAGAACATTGTTGGAAAGGACAATATGCTGGTAACCATTTCACTGCAGAGTCTCGTTCTTTGAACCACATTTAATGTCATATGCACATACTTCCAGTTTAAACAAGTCTAAAATTTTGTCCCCCTGTAAAAAAAAATTAAAAAAGAAGAGCGTTTCTATAGACTCGCATTAAAACAAACGAATCCCCTCCTG
Organism: Hippopus hippopus; assembly: GCA_946811185.2. Classification (NCBI taxonomy): domain Eukaryota; kingdom Metazoa; phylum Mollusca; class Bivalvia; order Cardiida; family Cardiidae; genus Hippopus; species Hippopus hippopus. Next base: position 36,042,515 of record OX328112.1, read on the forward strand.
GAGTTTGGACTGTCTTTGAACATACATCTCACATTTGATGACAGCACATATAATTATGATCAGCGTTCTGGTTACGGGTGTTTAATGCATTTCCGTAATGCATTATACAAAGCAAGACCTCACATAATAAAGTAACAATAAAGTCAATTTGTCGACTGATCAAGAGGAGAACAACATTTTGAGGCAATGGATGTAACTAGTATTTCCTCCTTTTTGCCAGCAGTTTTTAATTTATCGTCTACAAATGCTTCAAATTTAGATTAGCCTAAGAATGTCTCGTTTTGTAACTAGTTAAGTCGTGCCCTGCAGGATAGGTGCTACAAACTTGGGATGAAAAAAGCAAATAAAAGAAGGGTCTGCTTTTAACATTGTCGACTATTGAGTTTAGCAGCTCAAATTGCTATTTTTGTGTAACAAGATCCGCTATAGGCATTTAAATGTCTTTTTAAGTATGTTGTTACTTCATTCAAGAAATAAATATGTATGTGGTACGGAGTCCCATTCTTGCCACTATAAATGTCGTTTCAATAAAACATAAAATGTTAACTTTTGAGGTCAAACATGAAATGGCAAGAATTATCGCGTTGTCGGCTAGAAAACACGGATACATAGAACAGGATACATATAATTTCGAAGTGTAACGATCCTCACAAAGTCATTGGAAATTGACCTACAAGGATTGTGAGATTTTGCATAATTAGAATCTGATCTAAAGCGGACAGTTGAAATAACGTCCTATCCAACGAAAAAATGTTCTTAGGTGCTTCTTCGGTAAGCTTGATAGAACAATTTCGTGATAATATCATCATTTTTCATTTTTTCCTTAAAACTAATGCTTGAGAGACCATAGCATAAAATATCGATTTCGCATGAGTTATACATGTAGATCAGAATACATGTATGTTAAAAGCATAGGTATAAAATGAACTCATGTCTCTGAAAGTAATATAAAAGACGTTACATATTGCTTTAAAGTATCACAAGCGTGTATCATATGAGAAAATTCCTTATAATTACATTACCTTGACAACATAGATGGTTATTTGATAAATAACTCTCTCGTACAATATTCTTGAAGGACGACAACTCTATGATTTTCTCGCTTGTCGTGTTTATCCAAAGAGGAGAAATTAAATGGCCAGAATGTGAATCCGTAAGATTATTTGGTACAGCCAGGATCAAAGCTGGAGCTGTACGTGCAAAAATGTACATACATAATTGTTTATCTTTTTTATAGAGACAATGTATGACTCACATTTCTTCCAGCTCAAAAAAAATTGTACCACACTCACAAAAAAAAAAATTGAAAAGGCTCTTTTTGTGCGCGTGTGTAATTCTGAAATCTTGCCGTAAAGCTGCTGTATAAAGCTTGGCGTGCTTGGCAGGGTGTTGGAACCTCAAACTCGCCACCCTTGTTTAATGCCCTGTGTGTGATCCATTTACTAGTTAACCTGTTTCAGAGACCACCTGAGTTAAATCACCAGCAAGTTTAAGAGACCACAGTTGTGTTTCTTTATCCCTTCATAAGTGAAATCAATGAAGTTTGCTTTAAAAGGCCACCTGCTGATCATGTTTTTTTGTTTTACTTCCTTAGCTTTCTCTCTCTATATAGGTTTAACTCTGTAATTGGCCTGCAACACGCGAAAAGGGGCATTCGGACATTCGCGTAAAGTGTCGTCCCGGTTCAGCCTGTGCAGTCCACGCAGACTAATCAAAACGACACTTTCCGTTTTTATGTTATTTTCTGTTTTGCGCAAGTCTACTGTAGCACAAAATCTAATGTGGTCGTAAAGTGCCGTCTCGGATCAGCCTGCGCGGGTTCCGCAGGCTGATCCGAGACGACACTTTACGCAAATGTCCGAATGCCCCATTTCGCGTGTTGCAGGCCAATTATGATATGACACAGCCTGAACTTGTCCTAATCCAGATCATTCACTTTGGACTTGCCAGTGAACGGGTCGAAAACACTCTTGGAAAGAAGATGTTGATCACCACAACAACGTTTTCAAAGGTCTTCCTCACCAGGGTTGCTAAAGCTCGGAATTATTTTGGTAACCATTGTACAAATACAACTTTTTGAGGGAAAAAAGAGTTTGGGGGTTGTGTGTCGAAGATGATAGGTTCGAATCCCTTTGTGAACAGGCTCAAGATGCGATTTACGAGTATATAAGCCATATATAATAATTTGCTTTACAATGAATGTCAAACATAATACGGTCAGCGGTCAAAGGTCTTTCATCGAATCACCAAATGTCGAATTCTCATTTGACTTACATGCAGTTTTCAATGTGCAAGAACTTTATTTTCGCTGCTTCTGATCAAGCAATTAAACAAAAAACTCTATCGGTGGAAGACACACAAAGATGCACATAGCGTTCCTCGCCTGGCATCAAAGTTGTAGCTGTCAAGAACCCAGAAGTATTACTTTTCCATTGAATTTTAGAGACGTCGCCTTTTAAGTAAATGTAAAGAAAAAAAATATACTGACCGATTTTTAACCAGCTATGTTTTTATCAAATGACACAATAACGAATCTGAAATTATATATTTCAATGTAGAAATTATTTTGTTTTTCCTTCATATAAGTTTCATGGCGATACTTTTATTTCTTAAACCACATAAATTAAAAAGTAAAATGGGAAATACATGTAAGTCAATGGAAATTCAGACATTGATGAAATATTTATGGCTACTAACTTTAGATTTCAACTGAATTCTGCGACTTTTTCTGCCCTGAAGATGTTAAATGATGCAAATATTGTGGAGCATTGCATGTTACAAGCAACTCCTAATACCTTAAATGCTTTCTGAATTCTGTTGGGTTTTTCTGTGAACTGTTCCAGAAGACGAATGTTCGACTTGTCCAAACCCAAGCATTTGCAGACGAAGGAAAATTGTCTTTCATAGGGCAGAAAATATTCTTCACACAAATATTCTTCATTCAAAAGCTTTCTTTTCCAGGGCCATTGATCTCGGGATTGTGTGGTAAGATCTCAAATTTGACTTGGAAATTTGCTTCTGAACTTTTGTGTACCTTGGGGACAAATGAACTACTGTAGTGTATTGCACTTAGGTTTGTCAGGAATTCGAACTTACAACCTGGCCCTTTGCATTATCGATATTGCAACCGAGGCTCTACAGAGGTTATGTTTTGCCATTTTTTTTTTTTTTTTTTTGTATTTAATGGCTTTTTCACAATTATTTCGGCGACAGTGAGGTGACCAGTGCCCCTATCCATTGTCATCTAGACTTTCCTAGATCCGTTTCTTTCCAAGCATTTGAAATCGTTCTTTACAAGCCACTGACATCTTTCCCGCTTCGTCCTGTCAATGTTCATCGAAAAGAAAGAAATTAATACTGTCGCAATGACTAGTTTCAACTCTCGGATAGAATTTGGCCAGGTCTGGGACCCCTGGGTTTCAAGACATACTTACCGGAAAAAGGTTAAAGGAAAATATCGTCCTAGTATAAGTTTACAACACCCCTAGAGAACATAAAACGCCCTCACAAGTACGAGGTTGTAGTCCATTGTTTTAAAATTGCATAGATTGAAAAGTGATACGTCTATAATTTGGGGGATAAAGGAGAATTTAAATAGATAAATGCGGAACATCTGTGTACTCAAGGCAACAATGTTGGAGGGCAGTGTGCATGACTTTATGTCCTCGAAATGTAAATTGCTTTATGCATGCATACATTTGTTTGACTGTTGTTTAAGTCTTTTTCAAACCACAGAATTTTAGACTTGTCTAATTTCAAAGCATGTGCAGACGACAAATTAAATGTGGCTTATCTAATGACATTATCATTTGAAAGAGTAGAAAACATTGTGGGTAAAGGAGAAAATGCTAATTAGCAGCACATCCTCATTTCATTATCTTCCGCTATATGGCATTCTTCAAATACACATCTATCTGATTCGGGCATTCTGGGTAGAAAATCGGACTACTTTTCAAAACGACAACCTTTACTTTGAATTTCAAAATAAAATAAACGTTTACGCAATAAAACGCAACCTGGTGCGATTCATTCAGCCATGATCAACTAGCATGTAACCTATGCACCGGCCATTTATTAAAACAGCACCTACAGGCTTGGGTTATAGCTTCGGTAAAAGCCTTACTTTTCCCCTGAATGTGAGATGGGTGATGCGTCATAGCAGACAGGTCGAATCTTCGAAGAATATGACAAGCGCAGACAAAGATCCTCATTTTCCCCATAATGTTTTCCAACTTTTCTCAGACAACTTTCCTCATTTGCACCACATTTAATATGTCGTCTGCAACTGCTTTTAAATCGGACGTGTCTATAATGTCATCTGGGAGAGTTAAACGCAAAACCGAAAGGTGATTTCATTTTCAATGAGTCATTATAATACCGCAATTTTCTCACTGAATGTCAAATATTGTTGGATCTCCTTTTCCCACAATGTTTTCCAACTTGTCTTAGACAACTTCACTTATTATAACCATATTTATCTATCGTCTGTAAGTACTTTGAACCACTTTGAATTCGGACAAATCTGAAATTTTGTTTTCTGTTGGATTTAAAAGCAAAACTCCAAAGGTGATTTCATTTTCTATGAGTCATAATACCGCAATTTTCTCAATGAACGTTCAGGGACTCTTCAGTGTTGTGATGACGATGTTCACATTATCAGTCAGTACGGCGACCCATCTTTTGATATCACTTCATTAGTGGCTCCCTTAGCACTGGTCCACATGTCTTCGATTAAAGCCCCAATAGCGGCCGAAGTAAAGAATGCTGGCGTTAAAATGTATTTGAGTTTAAATCTTACCTTTTATAAGTATGGAAACTGCTGTGGAGATGACAACGTGTTATTGGACAGTGGGGTACAAGAGTTAGTCGCTGGCAGAAAAATGAATTTTAAAACCAGGTAAAAAGTAAACAAATGATAGAGCGACATGGCAACTTTTAAAATAAATTTGAAATTCATTTTCTGCCAGCGAAAATCACTTAGACAAACCGTACATTAGCACATTGTCATAGTCACAATAATTTCCAGACTTTCATAGGGAATTATTTAAATATGAATACACTTAATACCGGCTTTGTTTACTTTGGGCACCTATTTGACATCTACTGTTTACGTGAGAAAGCAGGTAATAGCCTAGAGAAAGCTTGTTCATGATGCACTGATTAAAGAAAAACGTGGAATACATGGAAAGGTGTAGGGGCCGCCGTAATATAACACAATATGTTTAACCCTTAGGCTGCTAAGCACGACTCACTGACCTTTTGCGGACAGTGTAGATCAAGATCAGACTGCACAGAACGTGCAGTCTGATCTTCGATCTACACTGTCCGTTAAGGAGATATTTTTTCTCAAAAAAAAAAAACCTTGAAATAGCAAAATTATGGGTTTTATTATCGGCTTGAAAGTTTCATTTCACATATTTAGCTGGATAAAGGTTAAATCAACCCTTAAACTGACAAATCAATAATTTAAAAACAATAAATGATTAGAGTGAATGATCCGTACAGTCTGATCTTGGTCAACGATGTTCAACAAAAAAATGGCGAGAACGTAGAACATGAACTGATCCCATACACAATGATGCTGTCAGTACTAGTTTTTCTTTGATTAAAAGAAAAGAGGGGGAAGGAAGGAAGGAAGGAAGAAAGAAAGAAAGAAAGAAACAAACAAACAAACAAACAAACAAACAAACAAAGAACAGTATGGATGGTGCTAGATCAGAAGAAAAGCTACCGTATACAGATGCAAAATCAACCATATAACTAAGAAACACGGATTTGCTCTTTGTGTTTACTGAGATTTGACAAAATGAACAAGAACGGAATGATGTAACCAAAGTAAATACAAGAGCATTTATTCAATAGACCGATCCAGGCACAAACTATTCATAAACATCAAAAGCCTATCTGATCAAATTTGGACAAAAACATGCCTTTTAACTCTTTTTGAAACATGTGATTTCTGTATGCACGTTCACTCTCTCAGAATGTGTTTGTCAATAGCAAAAACTTTTGATGTCAAACCATGAAATACTAGGAACAACCTTTGGCACTTTTCTCATACAGTGTAGATCCAAGATAATAATATACATTCTGTTTGCTAGTTGCCCCCAGCGGACCGTTCTCATCAAGATTAGGCTATACATAGCAGGCTAATCCGAAACGACACTTATCGTTTTTATGCAATTTTCTGTTTTGCGCAAGTGTACTGTAGCACAAAATCTAATGTAGTCGTAAAGTGCCGTCTCGGATTAGTCTGCGCGGACTGCGCAGGCTGATCCGATACGACACTTTACGCAAATGTCCGAATGTCCTTTTTCGCGTGTTGCAGGCCATATAAGGTCTGATTCTAGGTCTCCCCTGTCTAATGGTTTGTTTGTTTGTTCTGTATTGTGTTTAACGCCGTTTTCAACATTATTACAATTATACCCTGGCGGCCATTGTAAATATCCATGCTGACCTGGACTTTCCTATAAGCAGTACATAATTCTTCCAAAGCTACTGGTTGCTTTCACACATAACCATCGCCGAAACAATTATCAGGGTCTGATGAAGATCTCTTGTTGAGTAAACTGGCTTTAAAGTTGCAACAACTGGCTTTTCCCACGGACTTCAAACGTTAACTTTATTTCATTATGCACTCTAACGATTTAGAGTTTGGCCAGTCAACCTTGTATTGTATGTACGTCTTACTCTTTGCCTATATTACCTTATGGGATTACTTCTTAAAGGCCGATTTCTGGCCATCAGTAAACAACTCGGGGATGAAATTGCAGGCAAATTTGATTCATACCATTTACCGTAAGAACATGGATATTATTGTGAGTCTGATAATGTGCTACAGTGCAATCTGTTAAAATGCCAGTCGCTGGCAGAAAAAATTATTTGTTAAACTAGAGTTCAAATTGCCATATTCTGTCTTCAAGATTTTCTTTTTTGTACAAGCAACTGGAACTTTGACAGGCTTTGCTTTAACATATAGCCATACTTTTGAATGGTATGAATTAAAACATTTAAACATGCAATTTGACCCCCGAATTGTTAACTTTGGACAGCTAGTGTGCCTTTAATCCTTTACCACACAGTCCTGGGTTTTATCGACCCTAAGGTAGAAAGCTTTTGAAAAAAAATTGTGGGAAAAGCAGAAAATGCTTATAACCAGCATTTTCTGCTTTTCCTACAACAATTTCGAATGAACCGATGGCACAAAATCCGTCGTTACTGTCCGGCCCCGGTTTGAACGTTGAATCCATAGTTTCCTCCTTTTTAATTCCTTCGGAAATTTGAACTTACTAATTCTGTGAGTTCCCGAATCGACGTTGCAGCCATAGGCTGCACAAATTACCATTTTTTCGGCACAATTCTCAGTTAACACTCAGATAACTGCGAACAATCATCCGCATCACTATGTTATGTCTACTAACGGTACACAGACTGCATCAACTATGACGTCACACAAGCACGGGAGATAAGCGAATCAGGGGAAGTAAGCCATGTACCATTTTAGGGCCGTTAATCATCGTGACAATTCGGTCGTGGTTTATGGCATGTTACAGGGTGGTATTTATGAAAAATGACGGACACATGTTTTACTGACATCATTTGCAGCTGATTGAAGGAAAAAAGTAGTATGGTCAAAATATTTTAGGATTTGCCCTTTAAAAAGACAAAATCTGCCATATGATGTACGTTAAATTTGTCGTCTGGAAGTACTTTCACTCTGGACACGTCTAAAGATTGTTTCTCGTTAAAAAATTACTTCCCGAACAAACCCGCAGCTCACTCATTACGTTTCAGAAAATCAGAAACTTTTTTAATGTTGTTTTATTTAGCTTCATTTGAAGTTCAAACAAATAAAAGTGAAAGGTTACTTCACGTTTTATTTTTCTGGGTTTTCCTAGCACTCAGTTTGGGCAAAACAGTATCTTGCTCGCGAACAGTCACATTGTCACCTTCGTCGTCAGTGTAGGTCAGATGATTTAGTCCGAATTTCATTTAGCTGATTTTTTTCCCGATGCCACATATTCTCAAAGAAAACGATAACAGTTTAGTTATGGTGCCCTTAAAGTCTACGGCCCCTGTTTCATCGGTAAACATCGACGTTTTCGTAAAGGCTATTTGGCCAATCTCGACAGCTTCCGTCTTTTGATATGAGAGTTAGGGGCCGTAGACCTTAATTTACTGACACTGAATTTATTTAGATTCTGTGTATTTTTTTTTTTTTCTATTTCCACAATCAGACTGTGCATAATATTCTGTTTGATATTGATCAATGACCATCTGCAAGAAATATATTTGAGCTGTGCTCTGTGAAAAGGGTACTTAATGCATCTGCGAAAAAATTCGACTCAGGTCAGCCTGCGCAATCCACGCAGGCTGACCTGGGCCGAAACTTTTCGCTATTGGTCAATTTTCTGTACGTCCAAGGACCAGTTTATCGCATGATTCAGTCGGTTGTTAGACAAAATGCACTTGATGGATCCATTATCATGTGACAACTTGCATGGTATCATGCATCACGGAGATGCATTAAGCACCCTTTTGCCAGAGCATGGCACATCTATACACATCCCTTGAAAGAGAACATGTTGATAAAGTTTATGAATTTGTCATTTGCCACACAATTGACATTCCGATGACCAAACCATCAAAACTTGCCTGAAGGAAATTGACCTCAAACACACCATGGATGAAGAAATAGATATGCAAGTTTATAAGATAATGATAAGCAAAAATGGCCAAAGTTCGGTATCTCAGTGAAAACGCATAGACTTAGAATTCCGGTAATTTTCAGTTCGAACCTCCAGCTCCGATCTGAGGGTTAATGATTTTTTTTAAACCTGTATTTCATGTATCATGTGTATTTGTGAAGGCAATAATTGTGAAAAGACTGAAATATATTGCACTTTGAATAAATGTCTAAACATATATCAAGTGTACTTGTGAAGGCAATAATTGTGAAAAGACTGAAATATATTGCACTTTGAATAAATGTCTAAACATATATCAAGTGTACTTGTGAAGGCAATAATTGTGAATAGACTGAAATATATTGCACTTTGAATAAATGTTTAAACATATATTGTAGAAAAAGACTTTAAAAAAAGCCCTTGTACAATACGGATTATAAACACGAAATCAAGGTGTTCTACAGTTAAAAGGGGGCTTAATGTATCTGCAAAGAGCATCGACCCATGTCAGCCTGCATAGCCCGCGCAGGCTGCGATTGGTAGAAACTTTTTGCCAAGGGTACATTTTCTGCATGTCAAAGGACCAGTGCATCGTATGACTCAGTCGGTTGTGACACAAACAAGATTTTTTGGATTCATTTTTATGGGATGACTTGTTGGTATCATGCATCACGGAGCTCCATTAAGCCCCTTTTAGCCAGAGCATGGCTCAAATAGATAGATAGATAGATAGATAGATAGATAGATAGATAGATATATAGATAGATAGATAGATAGATAGATAAAAATGTAGAAGCTTTCGCACTGGGTTATGATGGAAATTCTATGCAATACCAAACATAAGTTTTGTGCATTTGGATTTAACTTTTCTTATTGCCAGAAGCTCGTAGATGTATCGTACATTCTATATATCATTACAGATTTGCTCTATGAAATTAGCTCTTGGTAAAAAAATCTTTTGCCTTAACAAACCTGAGAAAGTAGGCTTTTGTAGACACTGTGGATAAGAAGAAAATGCTGGTAACCAGCATTTTCTCCTGTTCCATACTGTTTTATATTCTTTCAAAGACAAGCTTCATGATAGGAGTCTAATTGTGTTTGTTGCCTTCAAATGCCTTCAATTTGGACAAGTCTAAAACTTCGTCATCTGGTAGAGAATAACTGAATACCGGACGAGATTAATTCTCTAACGAACGACAAAATTTTAGAACTGTCAAAATTGACATGAAAAAGGAAGAAAACAGACTAATAAAAGCAGCAAAATCTGCTAAAGAAGTTTTATTTTCTTTTCTTTTTCCCACAATGTTTTCAAAATATTTCTTCCCTGGGGCGTTAACACATAAATCTTTTTGGCAAATAAGGAATAAACTCTCACTGACCGTACTAAAGGACACGGTGCGTCCACTCATCGTGATAAACGGCTTTGAAAAGTGAAGATCCAGATTAGAATGTATACAGTACACACAGCCGCCGAATTTAACAAAGAGGGAGAACTGAAAACTATTTCTATGCGAGTCATGCTTTGTGAAACGGGGCTTATTACATCTCCAAAAAGTATCGACCAAGGTCAGCCTGCAGTGAATTCGATAATGACAAGATAGCTTTTTGGTGACGTGAATCGACCAAAGTCAGACTGCACAAACCTTGTTCTTAGATCTACGAGTCCATTGTGACATATTCCTACCAATTTTCATACCATTAACCAAACAAGTCCTTGATATTGAATTTCCTGTGCATTTTTTAAGAATTTCTAGTTTTAAGAGTAACACAATATCAAATGGTTTAGCCAGTCAGACATTGTGTTACTTTCTACATCTAGAATTAGACTAAAAATGTTTTTTAGAATTGATGATGAATACGGCCCATGGATATATTTTTCATGACTTTAAATTTTGCAAACAAGTTTACAGCTATAAAAGTGGAATTTGCGAAAAAATTAGATCAAGGACAAAATGTAGCATATCTTACCGTCCGATCTTTGTTCTACGCCATCATAACTTGGTATCAAATCTATGGTTTAAGCATCGTCTTCGTTTTCATGCGATAAATTTTGGGCCTCGCTAAAACATTTTAAACTTAAACTTTTTAGTGGTAGGCGAAATTCCGTTTATTTTGACAGATCTTGAAATTATGTGATTGATTGATTGATTGATTGATTGATTGATTTTTATAGCTGAGTGAGTGAGTGAGTGAGTGAGTGGGTGAGTGAATGAGTGAGTGATGCTTTCAACCCCTTTCAACATCATTTTTGTCATATGGCCTGCAACACGCGAAAAGAGACATTCGGACATTTGCGTAAAGTGCCGTCTCGGATCAGCCGGCGCAGTCCGCGCAGGCTAATCTGAGACAGCACTTTCCGTTTTTATGTAATTTTCTGTTTTGCGCAAGTCTGCTGTAGCACAAAATCTAATGTAGTCGTAAAGTGCCGTCTAGGATTAGCCTGCGCGGACTGCGCAGGCTGATCCGAGACGACACTTTACGCAAATGTCCGAATGCCCCTTTTCGCGTGTTGCAAGCCATATCAAAGCAACAACTTTATCTCTCATTCGTTCATTCTTTTCCTGTATTTACCAGTGCTGTGGCGGGGTTGTCCATGGAGTCGCACATGCAAAACCCCATGTTGGATCGAACCCAGGAAACCTCTGGTCGCAGTCTTACACCTCAATCACTGAGTACTGATACCAATCCTTAGGCTGCTAAGCATGACTGACCGACCTTTTGCGGACAGTGTAGATCAAGATCAGACTGCACAGATCGTGCAGTCTGATCTTGGATCAACACTGTCCGATACGGAGATATTTTTCCCCAAACTATACCATCCAAGTAGAATCATTTGGTTTTTACTTTCGTTTTGAAAGATTTAATTTATTTATTCAGCATGTGATGGCTTAATGGACGACTTTGTAAGTATTAATTTACTGCCTTTAACCCATTATCTTCAGGAACAAAAGTTGCAATAGACAGCTCTGAAAACTACCCGTGTGAAATACGGATTGTTTACTTGAATTACCTCTTCCTCACGTAATCCTGTGCCAAAGGGCTTTTGAAAACATGTTGGAAAAAGGAGAAAATGCTGTTGACCAGCATTTTGTCCTTTTTCCACAATTTTTTTCAGCTCTATTAATGATAAAAACTTTGATTCATGCAGAATTCAATGTGTTTTCACAATTCAATTAGGAAAAGTTTGAAATTTGGTCGGGTGATTAAAGAATACTTACTATTTGACCCAAAGTGATTAACTCGGTACCAAACGACAAGATTTCAAACCCATTTCAAATTGAAAGGATTTTCAGACGACAAATTGAATGCAGCTCAAAAGATAATTTTTGTCTTTGAAATGGTAGAAAATATTGTGCGAAAAGGGGAAAATGCTACTTATCAGCATTTTTTGACATAGAATTTTCTCCTTTTTCACCACACTGTTTTCAAAAAGCCTTATCTTTGAGGGTTGTTAAAACTTGGAATTGTGTAGTAAAGGACTAGTAGACAAAAATGTGACTAAATGAGAAAAAATAGCTATTCGTCCTTTTACCAGAACGTTTTCAAGTGTGGTCTCCCAAAGCAAAAGGAAAGATATCATATTTTATGCTAATTTGACAGCGAAAGGGTCAAACAACAACAACAACTGATTGAACTTACCACCAGCGTGTCGCTTTCTGTCGCCGCTTCTTTGCCGCACCGATATGTAGAAACAGTATTAAAATGCAGCACCAGTACACCACTCTCATATTCCCAATAAATACGATCCAAAACTCACAGAATAACGTCTGGTAGAGTCCATTTAGGATTTTTATTATTATCTTTATTGTCCCTTATTATCTTTTTTTATTCACTTTGAGCTAATTCCACATATTTTTCTTTTCTTCCATGTGACGAGTCACAATATAAGAAATTTTTCATTTTTCTCGTCAGTAAAGATGATTTTTCATTTGATAGAAGAAGTATGGAGCTCGTTCATTCCTTATTGTATATTATAATTCACCACTTATTCCACTGTTTGTATTATTCTAATTTTCCCATGTGACGAGTTACCATATAAAAAAATTCCATTTCTCTCGACTGTCAGAGATATTCTATTATTTAATAGAGGAATTCACATTTTTCACGATTTTCTAGTTAAGATAGTCCAAAACACAGTTAGAACTGGACTGAATAAATCCACCATTATTTCTCTATGAAGTACTTGCACCACTATTCAAAACGTTCACGCTTTTATACTTTGTACTCTAAAAAATATGTAAAATAAGACTCTAAAAAAGCACTTGTACAATACTGGTAGGCCTAATAAACATAAAATCAAGCTTTACTACAGCAATTCAAGAGAAAACATTGGGGGAAAACGAGAAATTACTCATAAAGAACATTTCTCCTTTTGCAACAATGTTTACAAAAGTGGTAAGCTGCAAGAAGCAAAAATATCGTCTGCAAAAAGTAATGAGTTAATTCAATTTACCGAGAAGAGTTGCCCGAACAAAGCGGCAGAGCGCGGACGTGAACGAAGTACGCTGCACCAAGAGTCAGGCGGTCAAACTACAGCACCGTGTGTGTCCCTTATAACGAAAAAAAAATAAACCCACGATAAAATTCACGAAAATGACTGACTTTATTTCAGACATTACCCCACAATAGTTACTGTGTGACCAACTATAAGAAAACTTACAAAACTATCATATTTTATTTTTATTGGCTTATAATACGAAATCAAGCGCCATCTTTCAAGCATTTTACACTAATTTTTGTTTCATTTTCTTTCCCTCATTGACTGTAATACAATTCTTTGATGTCCCCAGTCAGACAGTTTTTCCCCCTGTACCGTTAAAAGCTATCGGTTCAGAGGTTTTTTACTGTTAGTGGGTAGATATTTTAAAAGAAATTAGTTCCCTGACTGAGTAACTCGCTTAAAAGAAATGTGGTTTAACTTTTATAACTCCATTAGCCGTTTGAAAGCTTTCATCCTATTTTAAAACTAGTTTTTGTGAACAAATTATAAATCTTCTTTTATTACTATCTAATTTTCTTTTTCTATCTGCCACTTTTTAAAAACAATTTGAATCTAAACCTCCATTAAATACACCTCACAACTTTAAAAAAGCATCCTTGCAAAACACAAAAATGGTGAATATGAAGTACGATTTATGCCTGAAAACAGTGTAAAACATTCCGGCAAAAGGAGAAAAATATGTTGCTTTTTTTTAAACAAATTATTTATCCATCCGCCACGATCTGCCACAAAGTCCTCAGCAGTAAGACTCAAAAAGCAGTCTGAAGAAAAAAGCCCATTCAGCGTCAATTATTGTAGACCTAACCTTTTTCGGTGGCTGAAAATATAAATCCGATGACACACCGAAAAAAAATTAAATTTATAGACTTGACTAAAAAAGCGGACGGTATAGATCCAAGATCAGACTGCACATTCTGTGCAGTCTGATCTTGATCTATGCCGTCCGTAAGAGCCCTTTTTTACCGGCGATGGCGCGAAAAGGGTTAAAACACCCCACCCGTATTAACGTAAGGTTTGACAATGAACTATTTTTTCCCAATTTTCACACGGCGAAGTGATACAACATTTATGTAAGTGAACCTACCCGTCCGATACTAAATTAACTCCGGAACAAGACAAGTCAATTATTGATATGATTTAGTAAAACACAAAGATGCTCCTCTGTGGTTTTCCCCCCTTTTTCTCACAGAAAATTTACACTGTTTTTTATTATCATGATATACAGTATCGGAAATCATAAACGTTTGTCTGCAAAATCGACATGATCGCCCAGACGCTTGTTAAAATTTCCACCAATCGAAAAATGCCTAAACGCTAGACTCCATTCCCCCCAAAAATACGTGATGCCCAAGTTTCGATTTTTAATTCAACTTATTGTAGACACAATTAATTGCGGACTTCATTCTGTTTGGGATGGCACCCTGCATCTGTATGTAACAGGTTGCTTTCTTTAATGGGAGCGGGGTCAAAACGGTGCTCTTTTGTGGTATATAGGGGGATCCTCGCCAGCGTGCTCGTAATTGTATAAATGTTCTTTTGTTTCATGAATTCGTTAATGAGTTTTTTAACTGCTTATCGCAACTGCGCTATCGATACCACGTAGATCTACAAACTACAAATAGTACTCTTAGGATCCTGGGATGGTTAAAAAACGTGGAGAGTGTCTGCCGATTACAGAAACTCATAATAATAAAAAAATGTTGAAACAAGTGTCATTGCGTAATCTGTTCCACTTTCGAAAATGTTATAGTTTGAATCAAATGACTTTGGCAATTTGTAATCATTCAGATACGTTCATCTACAGCAAAAGTGTAATATTTGTGCAGAGTTCTCTCCGTGTGTAAAGACAATGTGACATTGATATTCAACAACAACAACAACAAAAACAACAACAACAATATCAGCATCAGAAACAGTAGCAACAGTTATATTTTTTTTTTTCTTATATTTTTTCGTTGGAAAAAAATATAACTCTCGGCCCCCTGAAGAAAAAAGATCATCTTAATCTTTCTTGTGAAGAATAAAAGTCATTGCGACAGAACATTTTTTTATCTTACCCCTAATTATTTTCCGAATTTACTTTTTGGGGAAAGTAGCGAATGGCTGAGAGGGATAGCACTGGTCAGTAAATTACTCCCTAAAATAAATCTTCCTCTTAAAATCAGCGTTAACTCTTTACCAGACGACAAAACTTTAATTTTTTTTTAATTCAAAGAACTTGCTGTTGACAAATCTTTGAAAGTATTGAAAACATTGCGGGAAACGGAGAAAATGCTGGTTACCAGCATTTTCTCCTTTTCTCACAATGTTTTCAACGGCCTACGTTCTCAATGTCACAAACTACAGAATTGTTTGGTAGTGGATTATATATCACATGATTGAATATACAAGGTCTGCCGAAAACAAAAATTAAGATTTGACAACTTCAGCACTGTTTTGGACAGAGAAATTGCAACTGATATTGAGCAATGTTATACTAAACGATACAATTCCGTTGTTTTACTTGCTTGCCTGATTGCTTGCTTGCTTGATTGATCGATCGAATGATCGATAGATCGATCCGTTTTAAAGTTCATTTGTTTATCGATCCATCCATCACTCACTCACTCACTCACTCACTCACTCACTCACTCACTCACTGATAACGTTCTTTCAATAATTTTTAACTGTATCTTTGTAATTAGAGAGAGAGAGAGAGAGAGAGAGAGAGAGAGAGAGAGTGAGAGAGAGAGAGAGAGAGAGAGAGAGAGAGGGAGAATGGGATGATGATGATGATGATGAGTTAAACATACATTGTATGCATTGTAGTCAAAATTTACAGACTACTGTTTTCGTACCGCAGCAGACAACTTTGTCGCTAAAATAGTAAATTATATTAAGTATTTTTTCTATTCTCCCGTATCTTTTTTTACAAGTATCCATGTATATGTATCAAACCTCTGTTCATCTTCAACATATGTATTGGTATATTTTTTACAAGAGTGTTTAAAAAGTCTGTCCGTCCAAAAAAAGAATGTTTTAGATGAAAAGAGAAACGAGATTTAAAAGCTGTGGTCACTGATTTATCAGGATTCCTTTCTTAAAGTTTATGATGGTTCTGTTTTCAAATTAAAAGTAAAATAAATGACACACAAAAAATGAAAGATAAAAAAACGTTGATCTAAGTAGATGTTTCATTAATTTATTGAACAGATAAAACACCATTATTAAAGAAATAATGATTTACATTTATAGATATACAGATAAAACTAATATCACACTTAAATAGATTAATCAATTAATGACTTAATTAATGAAGATTTGAAAAAATAAATAAATAAATAAATAAATAAATAAATACGTCGCTTAATCACAATATATCCTCACACATATGGCTCCGAAAAGATCATTTATTCATTTAATAATTCCTTAAATTCTGGGTTTTTCGAAACTGTCACAAGACCACAAAAGAAGCCGATTCTTTGTTCATCCAATCGAAAAAAAAAAATCATGTACACATATATCTTCAGTACTGATATTGGTAACTTTTACAGAGAAGATAATAAACTCGATTTTTTTTCGGGTACGATTGACATCTACGTCAACTCTTCTCAAAGTCAATTTTTAGTCACATGACCTCTCCAAGACCACGCCCACTTTTTTCGTTTTTACACCCCAAAAGTGAGCAATGAAGTGATACTCCGCGTTAATCCTTCACCCCTAGAAACATTTTTGCAACAGACCAATTCGAAATTTTAAAACTCACTGTAAAATATTGGTTTGATAAATAAATATGAGTAAAAAAATTGTTGCTAAAGGAGAAATTGCTCGTTACGAGCAATTTCTTCTTTAGCAACAATGTTTTCAAAAGTGCCCTCCTGCAATTGAAAAGAAATGTCTGCATAAGTGTCAAGTGTTAAGTTTGATACATTATTTAGGTATTTTCGCTGTCACTCTGCTTTGTGGGGACAAAATCGTAAATATTTTAATTAAATTGTAGTAAGATCGCGACGAGTATCGTTTATTTCTTTTCGTCTTTATCTTTTTTTTTTTCCTCCCCTTTGCGAGCAATTGTTTCTCTTGTACCGAAACGGTTTTGGTCGATTTCATTTCGTTATTCTCGAAGTACGGGGTCACCCAATATGAAGTGAGATAAAATGAATATTTAAAAAAGGTACTGAAAGCATTATCATGAAATTTTGCATACATGCACTTCATTTTCTTCTGCTTACGTTTTTGACATCAAATGTTGTGACGTCACAACGTCAACATGAAGGCGTCAAAAAGAAGGACGTCGTTTCAACAGCCATGGCCAGCTTTAGCTCTAGGCTAAAGGCAATAAGCCTGGATCTGCATATGTCAAGATAAAACTGTTCAAATGAAGCTTTGGAGGTGAAATTTTACAGCCACTATTAACAGAATATTTTGGAATTAAAGTAGGTTTGATCCAAATTTGTTCTTCTTATCATTTAGTAGTTATTTGACATAAAAAGGGCAAAAAGGAGGTTTAATGCCTCTCAATGATGCATTTTTCAAAACATCTCCCCACATAATTACGGATCCATAAAAGCCACTTTGTCTAACAATCGACAGAATCCTGAGGTAGAATGGTCCTCGGACATGCAGAAAATTGACCAAAAGCAAAAAGTTTCGATGAAAGCAGTCTGCAGTTCGCACAGGCTAACATAGGTCGATACTTAATGCGGATGCATTTAATCCCCCTTCCACAGATCACGGCTGATATGTATTTGAGCCATGCTCTGGCAAAAGGGAGCCTAATGCATCCCTGTGATGCATTATACCAAGCAAGACGTCACACACTTATGGATCCATAATATTCACTTTTTCAACAGACGACTTAATCATGCGGTAGACTGGTCCTTGGACATACAGAAAGTTAACCAATAGCGAAAAGTATCGGCCCAGGTCAGCCTGCGCAGACTGCGCAGGCTGACCTGGGCCGATACTTTTCACAGATGCATTAAGCCTCCTTTTCACAGAGTATGGCTTATTTCCTTTACCAGACATTTTCTCCTGCACCATGCCCCTTTTTTAAAATATTGTCTAGTTGTTTTCTCCTTTTGTCACAATGGTTTCCAATATCTTAATGTACATGTATATAAGTTTTTACCAGTCCATAAAATTTCAAACTTGTTCATACAAACATTGACTAATTTTGTAGACGAAGTTATCAAAATCGGCTTCAAGTGTGTAATCTGGCTTGGAAAGGGTAGAAGACAGTTTTTAAAAATGAGAAAAAGCTGTTTACTAGAATTTTCTTCTTTTCCAACAATATCGTCTGAAGCCATTCTTCTCATTATCATAAAACACGTTATTATTTGGCAGAAGTTTAACACTATCCCAATTTGATGATCCATATTATTACACGAGAGCTTTAACAATGATGTTTCACAAGTAGATGCCAATGGAATCACTTGCTAACATCAAACCATACGTTCGAATACTAGATCTCTTAAAGTGGGTTATTCTGATTTTAAGACACTCTCCGATTCATTACTAAATCAAGTAAAACAATGGCTCAAAAACCAATTAGTGAAGAAGAAAAGCAAAATTTTATATAAAAAAAAATAAAAAAAATGTTTTAGTGGTATTTTCTTACTGAGCTATACAGCCTCTTAAAGTATTTTCAGATTTCGTACAAGAATTTTGCAAGGGTTTGTGGGAGTGGCATGCCATCAATAATACCCGTCGATGATGGGGTATCGTATTTAAATGTATATGATGACGTCATATATGATATCAGAAAAAAGGTGGAAGTACCAAATGCAAGGCGACTAACCCGTTATTTGGATGTCATTTTTACGAAATTTTACTCGTCTAACCATCCAGTGCTTTTACGTTTCAAGAATGTATCTTTAAACCTAAACAAAAATCTAAAAGACCCCTCTAAAGGTAGGTATTATTTAAAAAAAAAAAAACTTTGATCTGCAATGTTCTATTTTTTCATATAAATAACTTATTATTAAGTTTACCTATTATGGTCTCTGGATAAAAGTTTATTGGAGTGTTCAAGGATCGTTAATATTATATGCGTAGCCTTAGCATATGGCTGCAAAGATACTGTTTATTAACATGCGGATGTCAAATTTTTGACTAGTGCAAAGTCTAAGGATTTGCATGTAATAAACAGTTGGCTTAAATTGTGGAATTTCTCATTGATAAGGTAAAAAAACATTATGGTAAAAAAACATTGTGAATAAAGAAGAAACTGCTATTTCTTCTCACACTTCCTCCCTGGGGTCGTAAAAATTCGGGGTCGTTTGGTATGATTGGCCTGCAACATGCAAAAAGGGGCATTCGGACATTTGCGTAAAGTGTCGTCTCGGATCAGCCTGCACAGTCCGCGCAGGCTAATCCGAAACGACACTTTCCGTTTTTATGCAATTTTCTGTTTTGCGCAAGTCTGCTGTAGAACAAAATCTAATGTAGTCGTAAAGTGCCGTCTCGATTTCCAACGTCTTGATTTACAACGTCCGTGAAGGGAAAAGTTTTTTTAAAACATTGACCATTATTTTCTCTTTTTCCCACAAAGAGTACTCTTTAATAAGGAAGCAGAACTTTTTCAGCCTGGTTTAAAATGTCGTCTGCAAGGTTAAAAATTTTGCTCTGCGGTAAAGAGTTAAAGCTGCATAAAAGGCATTCAGACAAAAGCAAACAACAACAACAACGATACAGGCAAAATTTGCTAAAGATATGACTTACAAAGTTCTATAAATTGCCCGTTACTGAATCATGTTGTTATTTGTACGTATAGATGTAGAGTGATTCAGGCCTATTTATTATTTCTGTATGTATCATTATTATCTGCCTCCTGATAGCCATCTTCCAATTTACGACACAGGGCGACCATTCCCTCTATATGTTTTTTCGTACAAATGACAAATTAATGATGTAAATTTCTCCTCCTAGAAAAATCTGATGCATAAACATGTGCTTTTCTTCTTGAATTCGGCGCATTCGCCGAGCGCCGGAAGCTCAGTCGGTAGCGTACAGGGTCGCTGGTTCGATCCTGGCTCGGCAAATTTCTTTCCTGGGATTGGTGATAGTCATTGCCACAGAATTCATTCCTCTCTCACCACCGACCATTGTTTCAACAATAGATATGTGGGGAAGCAGCCCGTGCCTTGGAAAGATATATTGTGCGGAGGACCGGTAAACGAAACTCAAAGAACGCATGAATAGGTGCACAGGCCTACGCGATATAACTGAACTAATGTTGAATACGGCGTTAAACACAATACAGTGAATGACTGAATCGGCGCGTCCCCCATTATCTAAACATTGTTTCGTCTACGTCTTTGTCAAAATGCAGGCAGTGGCTTGGGAAGAATGTTGTGCGAAGTACTGTCCAAAGAGGCTCCGGAAAACAAGGGTGTGTACACTGGCCGCCGTAATATACGGACTGGAATTATTTTGAAAAATGGCGTTAACCGTTTCAGGGGCTTTTGCGGACGGCAAAGATAAAGATCGGACTAAACAGAACATGCAGTATGATCATGGATCTATAGCGCTCGTTTGTGTAATCAAGCCTATATATTAAAAATCTTTGCAATTACAAAACTTCTCTGAAAGAGTTCTTGAACAACATATCGACCAGTGTAGATACATGATCAAACTGCACGTTTTAAGCAGTCTAATCCTGATCTACACTGTCAGCAAAACTCGTGAAATCACCATAGAATGATATAGGTTAAACCTACTATGGAATAGCAATAAGTCAAACACGCAATCCTTGCGAATGAAACGAAAATTTCAAAAATAAATAAATTAATTAAAAAAAAAATGGTAACTTAGGAATGGTAAGGCCATTGGAAGGTACAAGAAAATGTAACAGGAAGACTGGGTATTAACCAACCATTTTCAAGAAATTCTTAGTCTAATGCTGGGGATTTTTCTAAATTCGAAAGTAACAAAACTTCTGATTGGCTAAACCATTCGGTTTAGCCAATCAGAAGTTATGTGGCTTTCAAATCTAGAACATTCTTGAAAATGAGACAAAAATATGCTTAAGAATGGTTGCTGAATACGGACCATGATTTATCACGAGAACAGCAACAACATATATAAAAATAAGCTATGCTCTCTGAGAGGGGGGGGGGTGTTAATGCATCTGTAAAAAGTATCGGCCAGTTCGGCCTGCGCATTCTTCACAGACTGACCTGGGTCAAAATCTTTTGCTTTTGTTAAATTTTCTGGATGTCAAAGGATCATTCTTCCTCATATTTCAGCTGCTAGTAAGACAAAATGCATTTTGCTCAAGATTCTATGGTTAAGGGTTAAAAAATAAAACATAATAATGTTTACAAAAAATCTTAATACTTCCTTTTAAGGTCTACGATCCCTAACTCTCATATTAAAGGTGGGTATTTAGATTTTTCACATCTCACCAAATTAAAAAATATATATATCACTGAAATTTATATGAAAAAACAGTACAAATCATCAATAATTAAGAATCAAAAAATTACAAAAAAAAATTTTTTGATGGTGTTCCCTTAAACGGCTACGTAGCCTCTTAAGGTATTTTTAGATTTCGCACCAGAAATCAAAAAAGCATTGTGGAAATGTCAAGTGACTGGAACGTGACTGATGACGCTTAAATTCCATAACATAACAAACATATTATTATTTTTCGTAATGTCTTCTTCGGACGTTATGTTTGAAGCTTAGTCTGTGTATTTCCGGTATGTAAATGAGCGAGTTGCTCATGTAAAAATAGAACGTGTTTCCCGTCGTTGTCGACCTGGGCCGTAGAAAATCTCTAATTTCTCTTGTAGTCGGATGGTTTTCGACTACTGGGGTTTTATGAATGAAAATTAAAAGGCTTTGGGAGTACAAGGATGATTTTTCTGTATTTTTGTAAAATTTTCGTCCCAAAATCTGAAGGGCCACCTTTAAAAGACGGAAGCTGCCGAGATTGGCCGAATAGCCTTTACGAAGACGTCGATGTTTACCGATGAGTAAGGGGCCGTTGATTTAAGCATCGCCGAGCCTCGGTTGCTTAGTCGGTAGCGTGCAGGACTTGAGAACAGGGGGTCGTGGGTTCATTCTCTGGCTCGGCCAATTTCTTTCCGAGGATTGATGATAGTCAGTGCGACAGAATTTATTCCACTTCCACCGCCGACCATTGTTTCGACGATGGTTCTGTGGGAAAGCAGCCAGTGGCTTGGAAAGACAATTGTGCGGAGTACTGGTAAAAGAGACTCTAGGAAAGAATGGATAGATGAACTGGCCGCCGCGATATAACTGAAATAATGTTAAAAACGGCGTTAAACACCGTACAATCAATCGATCAATTTAACTTATTTAGAAGGATAAGGGCCAAAGAAATCCACTTGTGACATTAATGTTAACTCAACAGAACAAAAGGTCAGAGTTCGACTGTATTTGAGCCATGCTCTATGAAGAGGGGGCTTAATCAATAGAGTTTATTTCATCAGCTTGTGGTTAATATGGGGAAATATTTGCCTCAAAAGGGAAAGGTCCGCGAAAATAACGAGTGCCGTAAGGCACTCGTTATTTTCGCGGACCTTTCCCTTTTGAGGCAAATATTTCCCCATATTAACCACAAGCTGATGAAATAAATTATATATTATATTTCCCCTGATTATTTTGTCAACGAATGCCACTTTTAAAACTTAAAAACTTAAAAAACTTAAAAAAGTAGTTGCAGATTTTCGGCAGGAGGAAAATATTCATTGTGACGGGGAAATAATTCCCCCCAGCTTAAATTACGACATTTCTTTACCCATAACATTTCTAAAAATAGACACATGAAATATAATATATCCGCATAAAGTATCGATTATGAGGTCATCCTGCTATATGTCAATTTTCTGCATGTCAAAGGACCAGTGTACCTCATGATTCAGTCAGCTGTTATACAGGATAGATTTCATTGGATTGTGCGGTACAGGGTAAAAAAAAATGAATAATTCGTATTTCCTATTTAGCAGCAAACGAACGAATTATAAGAAGTAAAGGGTGATCCAAAGGACTGAATCATTCCCCAATTTCACATAAAAGTATGTATCAGTGATTTTATAGATCAACTTGATGAGAAATACATATTTTTGCCCTTATTTATATGCTAATCAAACTCTTCACCGAATACTCCAGTGTTTTTTACGAAATTGATAAAGAACGATTTCTGAAAATATTGTGGGAAAAGGAGAAAATGCTGGTATCTAGCATTTTCTCCTTTTCTCACAATATTTTCTAACCTTTTATAGATAAATTTGATCATTTGAGCTGTAACTGATATGTCGTCTGCTTTGGCTTTTAATTTGGACATTTCGATAATTTTCTCGCCTAGTAAAGTGTGCAAGTCCACATATTTTCGATTCCTCATATCGTGCTATTCGAGTGATACGAAGCAAAATTAATGTCATCATTCAACACTCATTTTTCACTGAATTCCAATTCCGATGTATGGAATGTTCTTGGGGTCAGTTATGTTTCATTCATTTAATAGTTCGTTTATCTGTTTTTAGCATCCATCCATCGATTCATTCATTCATTCATTTGGCTCAGTGGTAGAGTGTCGGGCTTAAGACCTGGAGGCCCAAGGTTCGAGCCGCACTGGTTCAATTCTTTTTCTTTTTCGTGGGAGTGTCCTTGGGCAAGACATCCCAGAGCCTAGCCTAGTACTGGTGAAACCCAAGAAATACATGAATATGTGAGCTGTCGCCGTGATATGACTGAAATAATGTTGAAAGCTGATTAAAACACCATTCAATCAATCAGTCATTCACTCACTCACCCACCCGCTCACTCACTCATTTATTCATTCATTTCAGATTGAGCTGTATTGTCTAAACGCCGTGTTTAACATTATTTCCGTTATACCGTTGCGGCTAGTGCACCTATCTGTTCTTTTCAAAGCGTTTCTTTTTTAAGTATTTATCATGATATGTAAAAGCAACCATCTGCGTTTTCTCATAACCGTCGTCGAAGTAATAATCAGTGGTGAGAGAGAAATGAATCATTTCCCAATGGCTATCATCAATACTCTTAAAGAGATCGGCCCTGCAGGGAAATCGAACCAGAGACTCCCTGGTTTCAAGCACTGCACTTTTTAGACTGAGCTGCCGTGCTTGGCTTATTTATTCAGTAAAAAGGTGGATAGGTCTGTCAGTCTGTCGTTCGTTTGATCCTATGTTCTTTCTTTTGTTCTTTCCTTTGTTCTTTCCTTTGCTTCTTCGATTTTTCCATTTGTTGCATCGTTGTTCACTAGGCGAGAAAATGGACTGATCGGTTATTTATCGATTGTTCAATCAGTCAGTCGGTCGGTTTCTTTCTTTCTTTCTTTCTTTCTTTCTTTCTACCCTTCCTCCCTCTCCTTCCTTCTTTCTTTCTTTCCTAACTTCCTTCCTTCCTTCCTTCTCTCTCTCTTTTCTTACTTTCTTTTTATTTGTTGTTATTTTTCTCTTTTTTTCTGTCTTACATCCTCTCATTTATTCTATTTTGCCTTCGTTTATTTGTCCATTTTTTTTCTTCTTTTGGTCGTTCTTCTCTTTTAGTTCGTATCTGAGTCGGGTAAGTGATTGAAAGGGAGACTTTTCGGTCAGTCGGTCGGTCGGTCGGTCGGTAGGTCGGTCGGTAGCTTTGTCTTCAGATAGATTGTAACATTTTATCTTACATCATTTTTCCAATTTTCTTGATGGATACTACGATCTGTATTCATCAACCTGTCTTAAGAATATTCTTAGTCTTTTTCAGCGAGATTTTCTAAATTTAAAAGTATCACAACTTCTGACTGCAATCAAAAGTTGTGTTACTTTCAAGTTTAGACAATTCTGAAGAATAGAACTAAGAATATTCTTACGAATGGTTGGTGAATACGGAAGCAGCTCTCAAGTCATTCATTTTAAGTTTTGCGACAATTTTTTGTACAGAATAACGTTTTTTGACATCATAACAAATAGAGAAAATGTCTTACATTCATTTGTACAAATTTTCTGATGTCGAAATGTTCACTTGTTGAAACACGGAAATAATCAATATTTCACGTATATTTATTTATTCATGACACTTTTTTTATTCATTTATTTATCTGTCGTTTTGTTAATCCATTCCAGTTCAGTAAAACCTAGGGGAAAAATATTAAAAAAAAAATAGACTTGCATTAAGCAAGTTCTTGTCATTTGCAAGAACAATCTCAGTGCCTTTAAGTGTTTGCTTAATACATGTTACATATTAAATCTTTTATTGTAATAACTTTCCTGGTGACTGTATTTCTGATATCGTGGAAGACAGAAGGTCGAGAGAGATATTAAAGTTTTTTTTACGCAGCCAGAAGCAAATACAAGCACCAGGAAAGTTGCTGCAACATAATGAATGATCCCTGTCATTTTATACCTACAACTGAGCAAAATATCGAAATTATAGACAATTTATTTGAATACGGGAGATTTTGGTAGTAACTTCGTTTTATGAATGGCGAATGAATGGCATATTCTTTTTTTACCGTAATCAAATCGCAAACCAATCTTGGATGTATTCCGCTCGCGGTATCGCCATCTAACAAAATTCAAAAGCGTATTTGCCGCTGCCTGGATACGTTTTTTTCCCCATTATGTCTGATCTTTTGAGCGTGAGATGCATGTATTTGAACAAGAAAATATATAAGTATACGAAAAATAAAACTGTATCATAGATTTATAATAAAAAGTTCTCTGACCAATTCCTTCGTTCTTCTAGCCTTCAATCATCAATCTTTTTAATGTTGTTAGCTAAAGAATTAACTAAGTTTTTGCAAACGGAATAGATCAGGATCAACTGACGAACCACGACAGAAAAAAAACGTCTGCAGGACTGAGGCCGACGTTTGTAGGACAGAAGATGGCGTCTGCCGTACAGAAACCGACGTCTCTAGGACGAAAAACGGCGCTAACAAGAAAAACAAAAACAAACAAAAAAAGCGTTTACCGGACAGAAAATGACGTCTACAGGATAGAAAACGACGTCTTGGTGACGGGAAATGACTTATCGAATAAACACTCTTCGTTTAAGTGAAATATACCAATACGAAGTTTCTTGTTACACACGTTTGGGACAAGATCACTAGACGTCATACTTTATTTCATTTTAAAATTCTTTCAGAGAAGCGAATCGGGTTTTATTCATGGAAATAACAGCATGCATGTATGATTTTGGGTACATACGATCGAAATTCGTGAAAAATTGTCATGCGATAGCAAGAATCTGACAATCTTTGGCTTCGAAACAATTTTTTATCAAATTCGTTTACAAAAATATTGTAAAGCTCACCAGTGCCTCGCTTAGAGACGTTTTTATGGACTCGTTTGATAAAAACCTATTTTAAATGTGAATTTGTGTCAGATCCTATATGTCTGCAGGAAAAAGAACCACGTCTATACGACATAATCAATGCCTTCAAGACAGATAACGACGTCTGCAGGACAAAATAGTTACATAAGAACGACGTCTGAAAGACATAAAATATATCTAGAGGACAGAAAAAGACAGTAAACGACGTCTGAAGGACAAAAAGTGACCAAAAAAAAAGAATCTGCAAGAGCAGAATGACGTTTGCGAGACATAACACTACATCTACAGGACAAAAAACAACGTCTTCAAGAAAGAAAACGACGTCTGCAGAACAAAAAGTGACGTCTGCAGGAAAAAAAATGACGTCTGCAATACAAGAATGACGTTTGTAAGGCAAGGCGTAAATCTACGTGTGCTAGACAGAAAACAACGTCTTCAAGACAGAAAACGACTTCTGTATGACAAAAAGTGACGTCTGCAAAAAAAAAAAGCACTTGCAAGACAAGCATGACATCTGAAAGATGCAAAACTACTTCTGCTGGACTGAAAACGACGTCTTCAGAAAAGAAAACGACGTTTGTTGGACAGGAATTGGTGTGTATACAGGCTAGAAATATAGTATACAGGACAGAAAACGACGTCTGCAGGATAGAATACGACGTTTGTAGGACAGAAACAGGTGTGTGCAGGCCAGAAAATTGAGAATACAGGACAGAAAACGACATCTACATGACGGGAGAAGACATATGCAGGAAACAAACGTTTTGATAAATTATATCACGCCGACAAATTATAAGTTTTGAATACCGTGATCAATACTTTGATAGTGTTGTTTTGAAAACGACCATTTTAAAAAGCAATGATGTTTGTCTGCAGTTTGTCTGCAGATAAAAAAGTTAAGTCATGTGAAAAACAGGTCCAAAAAGCCATAGGATTTATGTGACTGTTTGAACCCGTGAACTGCTGTTTAAATGAAACAAATATGTCCAGTCAATTATAAAAAGCCAAATATTATGATTTTAAAATTATCTTTACCTGTGAAATGTCACAATTTTGGACAGTGTAGATCCAAAATAAGACTGCAGGTTCCGTGCAGTCTGATCTTGACCTACACTGTCCGTTATAGTGTATTTGGTCCCGCTTAATAGCCTAAGGGTTAATTCCGCAAAAGGCCTAAATAACTTTCGAATTGACCTAAATTAAGCTCGAGTAACGGATAAATGTCTAACGGAAATCTCTATTATGTAAATAGAGTTTATCTAAACGTAAACAATTAAAGAGATAGCTTCGTCATCAAGTCTAATACCTACTTGAGAGTGGATAATGAGACAATCCTAGGGACAGTATAATAACGGTATTCGCCGACCATTCTAAACTTCGACTACTAAATCTAAAAAAAAAATCTAACTTTCAACGTGAATGCAACTGCTTATTAGATAAGCAATACGATGGTATTCGCCGACTATTCCAAACTGTATTCAAATTCTAAATCTAAAAAAAATCTAACTTTCAACGTGAACGCAACTGATGATTGGATCAGTCATAAGACGGTACTCGCCGACCATTCTAAACTTCATTCAAATTCTGAATCTAAAAAAAAGTAACTTTCACCGTGAACGCAACTGCTATTTGGACAAGCCAAACGAACGTATTCGCCGTTTATTTTTAACTTCATTAGAATTCTTAATCTATCCATACGACGGTATTCGGCGACCATTCTAAACTACATTCGAATTCTAAATCTCAAATAAGTCTACATTTCAAAGTGAAAGTAACTGCTGATTGGAACAGCCATACGATTTTGCCATTCATAAATGGTACATTTTCAATCAAAAACAAATTCTGAATTTCAACGTGAACGCAAGTGCTGATTGGATAAGCCATACGGTTTAGCTGCTCAGAAATGGTGCTACTGTCTCAATTTCAATTCAATTAGCGAGCTGCTGAATAATATGAGTGTGAAACACAGACCCTGAAGTTTGAATTACGCTTTCTGTGAAATGGGCTAGAGCCTCTGAAGATTATTAAAGTAACAATAAAGGCCAAATGTAAACAAACAATCTGTCATCGCACGGTCGGCCCAAGTGTTAGTCGCTGACAGAGAAATTAATTTCAAAAATAGGTTAAAACTTGCCAGGTAGCTGTGTCTTTTGTTTACTTTTTGCCTGATTTTAAAATTCTTTTTTCTGCCAGAGACTAACATATGGCCTGACCACACGATAACAGGCTGTCATCTCCACAATAGTTTCCAAACTTTTAAATAGTATGATTTAAATTCAGATGTATTATGACACCTGCTTTGATATTTTGGCCTTTACTGGGCCTTTAAAGGAGACAGTTGATTTTATTCTGCGTAAAACACCAATAGATTCGTGGCCTGTAGAGTTCCTTTCCTTGTTCAGTGGAATTTATCAAATACCCTCCCTTCGTTTTCAGTGTAATACAGCCGTTACATAAAGGAAAAAATGACTTTCCAGTCGACCTTTGGTTTCGCTGCGTTGGAAAAAGCCGACATTTCGCTCGACCTTCGGTCTCCCTACGTAAGAAAAAATTAACATTTTGCCCAACATTCGGTCTTTATGCGTAAAAAGAACAAATGAAATTTCTCTCGACCTTCGTTCTCTCTGCGTATGAAGAAAAATGTTTTTTTCTCGACCTTCGATCTCGCGCTAAATTGCATTTTCTCATGCTACTTGAAGCAAATACAAGCACCAGAAAAATTACAACACCATAGCATTATGTATAACATTAGTTACGGTAGTATGAGTGAAGCATTGTATGATATGGCTTGCAGCAGGCGAAAAGAGGCATTCGGACGTTTGCGTAAATTGTCGTCTCGGATCAGCCTGCGCAGTCCGCGCAGGCTAATCCGAGACGGCACTTTACGACTACATTAGGTTTTGTGCTACAGTAGACTTGCGCAAATCAGAAAATTACATAAAAACGGAAAGTGTCGTTTCGGATTAGCCTACGCGGACTACGCAGGCTGATCTGAGACGATGCTTTACGCAAATGTCCGAATGCCCCTTTTCGCGTGTTGCAGGCCACTTATAGTGTCCTTATAAAACTCACCACTAATGTCATCTGCGTCTCAAATTCTGCCATTACTCTGAATAATAATGCTGCCTCTTACCTCTGTTTCAGGAATAGGTGATTTAGATCATCATTTATATGTATTATCATCTTGTTCCATAACTCCTGGCTCATGTTCATTAAAAAGGAAAGTTCATCAGAATAGTTTTTTCCATTCATTTACGGTGATATTTGACCTACAATTATTCTTCTGTTTGTGTTTTTCAGAGTTTCCCAGAAACGCATGGGATTGGATCGGCTTTCAAACACCTTTTGTTGTAGTTGAGCTTAATATTAATTTTCTTGATTTTACAGATATTTTCTTTTCACTTTTTTATAGGTACTTTGATATCCATTTCATTAGCCATGTTGAATTTTCCGCATGAAGCATATTTCAATTAGTTCTCGTTTGCACAATAGATGTCCTGCCATGTAGGCTGCTTATCATAATGCGCGGGGCATCTTCTAGCTTCAAAATTTTAGAGTCAGTTGCAATAAAAACATTTCAAGCATCATTTCTATAAATCAGTCAGTATTATCTGAGAAGTTTAACATATTTTGACTTCCCCGTGTTCTTTCAAATTCTCAAAATTTGGCAGATTTAGCTCTAGAAAACACATATATTTCCTTGTAGTGTAATAGTGTGTGTCATAAATTACTTTCAAGAATACCCCCCCCCCCCATGAAAGGTGATTTGACAGGAAACAGAAAATGGGCAGATTCTGTTCTGTTCTCTATATTGACATATGTACATTTTATTGAAACATGTACATTTTTCAAAGAGCGGTAAACTACAACAATTATAATCTACAGTGCTTACTCTAATGTCTGCTACACGTGTTAAGGTACCATCTGTGTCTATAGAAAGTCGCCAATTTAGTACAGGAATACTTTTGTTGCAGCAGAACTCAACCAAGGCTTTGCCAAATGCATTGAACCGCAAAATGTCTTCCTTTTCGGCTTAGCTGAACGCGATGGCCTTTGACCTATTTCGTGGTATTGATATATTCGAATGAATAAATAGACATTTGTGATTGGTAGAAAATTCAGACATGTTTATTTTGCGGGCCCCTGCAGGGCTATTTGCGGCCAAATCTATGACAACAATATCCAAGCATTGCTACTATACCCCCGGGCGCTTGTTAACACCACAGGAAATGAATATGCAAGAGGATAGTCCTTTTCTTGTACTAGTTGTTTAATTTTGCTGTCGATTTTTTTTTTTTTTTTTTTTTTCTTCAAGCGATACCAAGTAAACCCATAACATGTGCCTACAATGAAGAAAAAAAAGGATGCGATTGCTGGTGATGTTACTTTTCATTACTCAATCCATATTGAACAGTAAAAGCGTTTCAATATTCATTTTCCGGTACCTCCTACACCGTCTATCTTCTTTAAAGATATTTCTTGTTTCTGGTCAATTTAAATATGCCATGCTTGGAAAAAAAGGGGGCTTAATGCATTTGCAAAAAGTATCGACCCAGGACAGCCTGCGCAATTCGCGCAGGCTGTCCTGGGTCGATACTTTTTGCTTTCGATGAATTTTCTGCATGTCAAAGGTCCAGTGTATCTCACGATTTAGTCAATTGTTATACAAAACAGATATTGTGGATCCATAATAATGTGAAGACTTGCTTGGTATTAAAGCATCATTAAGATACACCATGCTCCCTTTCACAGAGCATAGCTCAAATGTGTCTGTATCATTGGCGGTTTCACAGAAAAGGGGTTTAAATCATTAGAAGGTATGCAGTCTAGAAAACCTTTTGTTCATGTATTAAAGGAAGCTATTCAGATTTTCATAATTTCAAAAATCTTTCAAAAATTATTTACTACTACTTCAGTAAAGCAAAAGCTGAGAAATCAATAGTAAAGAAGAAAGTCGGGTGAAAGACTTTTTAATGGGCTACGTACTCTCTTAAGGTATTTTTAAATTTCGCGCCAGAGTTTCGGTAAGTCTCGTGGGAATATTACTCGATCGATAACACGCGTCGATAACGAGAATTGGTATTCAAATTAGTACGATGTTGTCACATCTGATGTAATTGAAAATAGACCGAGTCACTGATTGCAAAACGACTATCCTGTTAGTTAAACGCCCATAATAGCATAATAGCTTTCTGCTGAATGCAACGGTACAATTTATACTACTTCAAAGAAATAATTATCTTGCGGTATTAATCGGTGTTTTACAAGAAATTTCGATCGGCGGTATAATAGTCAAGTATGCCCCTTTTTCATCACATCCTAGAAATTAATTTGCACTTAGATAGTCATTGTTAATAATGTTAAAAGTTTTCTGTAACAATTACTGTCATCCGTTTCATCTTCCTTTTTTCATAAATTGGCAATGCTTCCAGTGAAACAAAAGCGAAATACCGTAGATATAAGACGTTTACAATAAAAAAATAATCAACTTTGAAAATAATAATAAAAGTTCAATATTTAATGCAAGAATGATATGCATGCACCTTTTTCAAAGATTGCACTGTTATCTTATATGTTAGATATATTACTTTATTATATATCTGAAAGTTTTCCGGAGAAAATACATGCGTTGCACGCTAATAAAATATCACAAAGGACAGAAGAAAATCCGTATCTACACTCTGTGAAATACGGTTCCCAAATATGGACGTCATTATAAAGTCAATAGAGAGGAACGAATTTGTATATTTTGCTTTTCTGAAAGAAATATAACCATTGTGGAAGATGAATTTCATGCATTTTTTATATGTGAAAAATATGATGAGATCAGGACTGATTATTTATTTTCTTGGTGTAATGGCCGGCCAACAATTGAAAATTTATACTTACTTTTGTCTAGTGATAATTCTAATGTAATAAAACAGGTAGGGATCTATGTCAAAAAATTGTTAGATTTAGTAAATGCGGGACATTAACGTAGTTTGTAAAACGTTTGTATATATATATGCATGTATCATAGGCCGGAGGCCTTATTACTGAATAAAATTTATTGTATTGTATTGTGTGATAACGTCATGATGACGTAACTCACGAGCGGTATAGGTATGCATTACTTTGCAATTTGATTGGTCAAAATTTTACGTTGTAATATTCATCCGCCATTCATAAAAACGAAGTTACTGGCTACTACACCATTATTTGTTTTATTTTGTTTATCTTTTTCGAATAAAATGTCAATAATTTGCAATATTTTGTTGTTAAGAAGGTGTAGGTATAATAAAAGGAAAATTATGCTGTAGTGGCTTTCCTGGTGCTTGTATTTACTTCTCGCTGCGTACGAAAACTTTGGTATCCTGCTCGTCCTTCGGTCTCGTGCGATACCAAATTTTCTCACGCTGCTCGAAGTAAATACAAGCACCAGGAAAGCCACTACAGCATAATATTCCGTATATATTATAGTAGTGTTGTGATGCCAGTTTTGACTATTCCATCATGTATAAATACGCTAACACTACTATTAATTCTCATAAAATCGCTGTTTTATTACATTCCAAAAGTGTATATACCCTGAATATAAAAATCATTGCTCTTTTCATTAACCATGTACTACACAATCCCGAGCTGTAACGACATTTATGGGAAGAAGGCTTTTGAAATCATTGTGGAAAAGGGAGAAAATGCTGGTTACCAGCATTTTCTCCCATTTCCACAATGTTTTCAATCCTTTCAGAACCAAATTTAAATTTTTGAGTCATATTTTTTTTTTTTTTTTTTTTTTTTTTTTTTCTTTTTTCTTCCTACAAATGCTTTGAATTTTGAGAAGTCCAAACTTCTGTCGTTCGGTAGGGAGTTGAGAGAGAGAGAGAGAGAGAGAGAGAGAGAGAGAGAGAGAGAGAGAGAGAGAGAGAGAGAGAGAGAGAGAGAGAGAGTTTAAAAGGTGTGGAAGGAAATATTCAAATTAAATAAAATATTTATCACTTTATCATTTGACAAAAAGACTCGTTTTAAACAGCAAAGTACTACAGATAATATTGTTTCTAAATTTAATCAATCAAACTCGTTTGTGAGTTTGTAAACATGATAGAAATTTAGAATTTCACTAATGAAAAGATGGCAATAAAAACTAAATGAATTAAACAACCGGCAAGAACCACCACGTTAAACCCATACAATTTTTAGCCCACACGCGCTTTTCGCCTTTTAAATGCCTTTTCGGTACATTAGCTACTGCATCTTTGATCAGGTTGCCAAACAATTTACGACCTCAATACGGGCTAGTGTCCTAGGTTGGCTTTATTGGCATAATATGTATCGCCCGAATTGGCTAATTAGAGTCGAAACCCCAAATTTTAGGGGTATAAATATCTCATACTTGTTCGAAACACCCAATTTTGTATCAATTAACGACAATATTTGTACCAGTACGTTTTTAACTGTCAATAGCTGGACAGCGTCATGCGAAAAAGGAACCAACAAACGCCATTATGTTTGTATCTTTTTCTAAAAAGAAAAAAAAGGTTCATGCTTAGTCATGTTTATTTGCGATGGCGGACAATACAAATTAGGATCCGACTGTGCAGAACGTGCAGCATGATCTTGGATCTGCACTGCACAAAAACATTGAGACATTTTTCTACGAAAATCTGGAAAGCTGAATATTGCTGTACATGCATGGCACTTGGAAGGTAAACCTTACATTACTGTGAAAATACGAATTTTTACGTCCTGCTGTCAAAAACTTAAAGAAATACTATTGCACTAAAAGAAAAATTTGCCTGTAGCAGGCAATTCCCCTTATTTGCACACAGTTTTTTGTGCTGTTAAACAAAGACATTTTTTCTCACTCTTCTCTCCTTCTCGTCTCTTGCACTACTTAGCTGTAGGTCTAACGTTTTAATATAAAATTTTCTTATGGTCAAATTATTTAGCATAACGTACTTACAAACGTTTAAGTTTTTACTGTCCTTCTTTAAAACGTTGTTTAATATACTTTTTCCTATACACTGGTAATAGTTTTTCGTATGCCTAGAAATAGTATGTTTGATAATTGGTGTAAGATCCATAAATAGAGTATGTTTTAAACTATATTTATTTTTCACTAAATCCTTGACATCGACTTCGAAACTAGAAAAAATAAACAGTGGTATTTATCCCACTGGCTAGACCAAACAGGCGGACAGTATATAGTCAAGGTTAGACAGAAATACTGTGTATTTTCAAAAGATCTTTTGAGGGACCCTGGTTCCTTTCGCAACGTCAGTCGTTATTTATATACATAATGCATTAAATAACACTATGGTCGTCAATTTATTAATTTCTTAAACAAACAAGGTTAATCTATTTTGTAGTTCCTAAACGTTAAAAAAAAACGACAACAAATATCTTGGAAGTGATTATCATCTGAATGAACGCCACATTGTCATGACAATAATGATTACTTTTTTGCATCCCTTATAACGTTTGTTGTTGTTGTTGTTGTTGTGTTTCTCTCTTACTTTATAATGAGTGAGTGGCGCTCCGGCAAGATGGGTTTCAATGCATCTCCGTTATGCATTATACTAAGCAAGTCTACATATAATTGTGGGCTGGTCTCTTGCCACGGAGAAAACTGACCTATAGCAAACATCTTCGACCCAGGTCAGCCTACACAGTATGCAGTATGCACAGGCTGACCTGCATTGATACTTTTTTAATGATGGCTTGAACCCTATTTTCACATAGCATGGCTCAAGTTTTATCTCCTGTTTTTTTTTTTTTTGTTTTTTTTTTTATAGTTTTCATTCATTTTCTCAGCATAAAAGTATGTGTGATGTGAGTAAAAATATAACTTGTTAACATAAGAATACATTGATATCTGGCGGTATTGTGCAATATCTTTTGGAAACAGGACTAAAACTCGTGAAGAGACGAATAGTATGGACAGAATAAGCAGCCAGATAAAAGTGTGTAAAACGAGAAAGAAGGAATGACATTTGCATTGTACACATTTTCAAATACTACGTTAAGTACTTTGTCAGCCATTTGCTCATATAAGGCATACATTAACATGACACGGTCCGGGCTATAAAACACTTTGACATGTTAATCAGTACCCGAGCCCTACAGGAACACAAATTACTGCACCCGAATGAAGTTGGCCCTTTACGTACATAACATCAATGAAATCAGTAACGAACTAGACAAGTACGTAAAACAAAAATACAAAGGTGAAAAAGAAAAAAAAAAAACATATTTATATATATATTACGATGAAAGAAGCACCACTGTGAACGAAACCTATTCTTGACCATGTACTTATTGAATTCGTTTTTCAATTTAGATGAGTTCATCTACAAAGTCAATCGACCGTTTAAACTCATAAAAATAGTGTTTTGTCCACACGTTTATATCGTGTAGATGGAAATTGACTTTCTCATTTGAAAACTAAGGCCATCATCGCCTAGTTTGTAAGGCAGATTTCATTTGTGTTTATGAAAAGTAAATAGAATTCCTCCAACCTCTTTGAGGTCTTTTTTCAATTCGATAGTAAAAACCCAAATATTGCCATTTCAAGTCATGATTCGGGGAATGATATCTCCTTATCGGACAGTGTAGATCCAAGATCAGACTGCACGTTCTGTGCAGTCTGATCTTGATCTACGCTGTCCGCAGGAGAGAGAGAGAGAGAGAGAGAGAGAGAGGGGGGGGCTACATTAAGATATACTGCTATCATTATCTCCCGATAGATGGCATTCTACAAATACACATCTATCTAATTTGGGCATTCTGAGTACAGAACCGGACTACTTTTCAAAACAACAACCGTTACTTTGAATTTCAAAATGAAAATAAACGTTTACTCAACAAAACGCTACCTGGTGCGATTTATTCAGCTATGATCGGCTAGCATGTAACCTATGCATCGGCCATTTATTAAAACATCCCCGACATGCTTGGGTAATAGGCTAATAGCTTCGATATAAGCCCTACTTTTCCCAGGTATACGGGGATGGGTGATGCGTCATAGCAGACAGGTCGAATCTTCGAAGAATATGACATGCGCAGACAACGATACGTCTAGATGTGGCATTTTGTTGTATTCATTCATTGATTTACTAATTTTTGTTGTTGCTGCTATTATTACTTTGAATGAACTCTACGAACAACAAAATTTCATACTTGTCCGAATTGAAGGCATTTACAGACGACAAAGGAAATTTGACTAAAAAATTAAAAGTTGTTTATGGAAGGATAGAAAACATATCTACTTTGTTTTCAAACGTCTCCTTTAAAAGGGTAATTAAAATTCAGAATGGTTTGGTACAGAGCTGAAAAATAATAAATGTTTAATATAGTTTTGAGTTTTATGAGAAATAAATTTTGGACGTGAGAGAGAGAGAGAGAGAGATTGAGAGAGAGAGATTTAGATGTGGCTGGTTGTGTTAAAGAAGTATTATGTTAAATTTATTCATTGTTTTACTAATTTTTGTTCTTGCCTATGTTACTTTTATTAAGAAATAACAAATGTATAACAGGGTTTTGAATTCTACTAGAAATAGAATTTAAATAAGAGCGTCATTTAAACATGGCTATAGAAGTACATCTTGCAATTCTGTTAAGCCTTTTCCAAACGATGGAGTTAAGAGTTTAGACTTTTTTTAAATTGAGAGCATATTCAGACGATAATTTTGGAATTGATACAAATGAGTTGCAGTTCTCGGAAAGGGATAGAAAACATCGTGGAATACTGAGAAAAAACTTGTTACCAGAATAGTTCCTTCTTTTCCCACAATATTTTCATAAGCTGTATTTTGAAGAGTTACCAAAACACGGGATTGTGTGGAAAAGGGTCAAAGAAGGCAGACTTTTAAAACGCCATATTAATATCCCATTTGTCTGCAGGTCAAAGGTTGTCTCGTGTCTGGAATTCGGGACACCTGTCTTCAACTGATTAAATCATGACGTCATAGCGAATTGCAATCACTTGCTTCCCTTCAGTTCTATACTAATGTACCGCATCAAAATGCTGTTTTATTATGTGGTTCAGACTTTCAACTGTAATATCTGAAACAATAAGACCTTATGGATGGACCAGCAATGTTTGTTGCAATATTTTGGTAGCTGATACAGATCTGAAGATACACAAAAAAGCGATAAATTGCAAGTACTTAGTTCTACATGTTTCACATTCAATTACTCTTGGATAGGAGTGGAAACAAAATCTCAAAACGCTCCTAAAGACATGAACAAGATCTTCTCTGTTCAATACTGCCAATTATTTGTGATTTTAACATCAAAATGTATATAGGCAACGCTCTAGGAAAAGAGGATTTAATGTAAATCTGTGATGCATTTAACCATATTATCATAATTTTTAATTGTGGATCCATGTAATCAATTTTAATCTAACATCCGACTGAATCATAAGATAGCATATTACTTGGACATGCATGAAATTTACAGAGGACAAAACCTTTCGACCCATGTTAGCCTACGCGGACTGCATAGATGCATTAACCGCCCCCTTTCACAGAGCACGACTCGAATTTATATCACATATCTATTACGACCGTTATCATATATTTTGTTTGATAAGTAAAAAAAGAATATTTGGCAATCTACCAGGACGAAGCGAATTTTTCTAAGATTAAACAAGTTGGCATTGGACATGTCTCTCGTTTTCTGTAAAATGACGATGATTCCATTGAACTGATCATAAAAAAAAAAGGACAAAAAAGTTGTGTAATTACTTTTAGCAATATACATATAGTTATCAGATTATTTCGAAGTGATAAGATATCAAACGTAAGAAATTATCTGTATTTTTCCAATGTGGTTTGTTTCTTTGTACTGTCGAGGTATTTGACTACTTGTATGGGATTAGTGGTTCACACTGATTCAAGGAAAGTTTGAAAATGATAACTAAAAATGAGTGATTTCTTAATTTTGTTTGAAATATTTTCTGGTATTATCTATGCAAGTGTTTATTCAAAGATCTAAACTTTGGTCTGGAACAATATTAACAAAAGAAGTTACAGTCGGTAAATGTTAAAGAAATGATTTGGGCAATTCTTGATATTGATATTGCAATGAACTTTTGTTCTAATATTTTGATGATAATAATCCTCGGATGCTCTTCTGCTGTAACTATTATTTCAAGGGCTATAACTACAAGTTACCCTCAGGGTGTATAAAATGGATTTAACCCCAAGTTTAGTTACATCTTGAAATCTTGAAATGCCGAATTTTATTTATTGAAATAAAGAATGTCCACTTTTCGAGGTTGAGATTGTCAGATATGGCTGTCGATTTAAGTTATGTTCCGGTCCATTTTTCTCTCTTGTTCACATGCAAACAATATCAGTATGTCCACGTATAAATCACATCTAGTATACCTATTCGTTAGACCTATGAATTAAATTCCATTGTCTCTTTTGTTCGTGTCGACAGGTTTCGTTATTTATATATTGATATTTTAGTCCAATACTTTGGTACTTGTACCTGTAAAATGACCCCAATTCAGATACATATATGTTAATATAATTTATTGCTGCAACGAATGATGATTGGCCTGATTGCTTGCCTTCTCGGTAACAAGATAGGTTTAAATTTTCCGAACTACACAATTCTGAATTCTCAAGACATTGCTTCATGAAGTTTAGGTACTGTCTATGTTGTTACGAACGCGCTTTAAAAGACAAACGTGTATCTTCCCTGTACTTATTTCTGGCTTCAAGAAAGAAGAACTGCACGTAGGTTAAAACTCTGACCACTTGTTATGTAGATAGTGAGTTTCATTTATGAAAAAGAAAAGCTGAATACTATATTTAAAATTTTCCCTTATCAAACACACAAAAAGGAAGGAGCTTAAGTTAACATATATCATTTAAAATCAACTTCTCGATTCCTGAAGTTTTTCCCGTAACAGTTCTCTTATTTTTGTGTTGACAACATATTTTGAATACATAACAAACAATTACTTTTATTGCAATAATAGTAATGTGTTTGTAGTCTGTGTAGGTTGTTAACAAAAATAAATGTGGTTTGTATCTGGACACCTAGACAGCAATCGTGGCATATCTTTATGTTAAATGGCACGCCTTAACTAAGATGTTTTGGAATAAAAAAATAAGTAATGAGTGCATTGAAATCGCAATGCTTTTGTCAAAAACGTAACACGATGTTCATAAAATGACAGACTTTTAAATACTGATTTTAGATTTGACTGAATGAAGTGTTAATTAATGTTACAATTTAACTTTGTTCTTCCGATCTATCTTAAACTTGCGCAATGACAGATCCGACTGAGTGATGAACGCTCATACGGTTCTAAGTGTCACTTTTGTGCGATGGCTGAACAGCAGATAAACGAATTAAAACTTTTGAAAACTTTGATTATCCTAAATTAAAATAGGTTAATTAGAAATGCTCACGCAAGTTCTTTTTTTTATTATATAATCCAATCCATAAACATCAATAAGAAATATGTCAACTCCAGCAATTTTCTTTGTAAGTTAAACCATGATGCTTTTCACCTATAAGTTGAACCAATGTAATATGTCCATACTGTTTCATAAAAAATACAATTGAAAATAAAACAATGTATTACAACTGTAAAAATTACAAGATCATAGGAAAATATAAGAGTAAAATTGATAAATATTTTGAGCGCCAAAACAGCAATGCACTTGAATGGAAAATAGATTTATAAATAAATAATAAACAAATAGCAGATATTTCGATTACAACGACTTTGTAAAAGGTAACACAATCTAGATATTTTGGACTGTGCATATCTAAACATATACTGTATATTTCTCGTAGTCCTACCTAGTTCTACACTAAAAGAAGGAAGAAAAATGGTCAATGAATTGTAATCCCTGCCAAACGATTCTTACAGTTAAGTACCAAACATTTTTTTTTTTTTTTTTTTTATCAAAATCAGCAAATATCATCAGACATAGGGACATTTCAAAATAAAAACAGAACAAAAACCGAACAAAAAGATACATAAATAAATAAAAAAAACACATACAAAAGAGTTAGTTATCTTGCAGAAAGACTACTTCCCCGCATCATTGCAGCAAGAGGAGAAACTACTCGTTGAAAATGTTTACAGGTTTAAATACATAAAACTTTAGTACCTCATCGTTCTCTAGTGACTATTGTTTTTAACTATGTTTCTTAGAGTCGTCCTCTAAAATAGTATTTCGGGTAGTAGTACAACAAATAATGCTATGCAGTTACAAATATAATTGATTAATTTGATTGATAATTAAAATAACAAAACTTACTTTCAAATTAAACTTTTATCCATCTTTGTTATTACTACACTTAAGTATCTGAAACATGCTTTGGAAATGTATTTCAAAACATAAACCTGACGTGAATGTCGGAGATGCTACAAAGTTGAATTAAAACTGCAATTGAAAAAAAAAAAAACGTTCTTTTTTGATAGTAATATTTTGACATCTGATCTTATCATTCAAATTCAAAATCAGATTCAGTTATTTATCCAGTACTAAAGGCCTCTAGCCTATGATATCAGACAGATGCACATAAATGAAAGAAAAGAAGAAGAAAACTATAGGTACACAAGATATTTTTTGAGTAATTTCGATGGATCTTTCTTGATATGTTTGAGGGTTTCTACAGCATCAAGCTAATTATTACTTTGCCTGAATCTTTTTTACGGATAAAGCATTTTCAAGATCTAGACTCGAAATGGCTTTGATTTTAGATTTGAACGATAAACTAGAATTACTGGATATTAGTTGTGCAGAAGATTACCCGAATCTTTTTCAAGCTAGCTACCCGCTTGATCTTTTGTAAA
Organism: Hippopus hippopus; assembly: GCA_946811185.2. NCBI lineage: Eukaryota > Metazoa > Mollusca > Bivalvia > Cardiida > Cardiidae > Hippopus > Hippopus hippopus. Next base: position 36,083,808 of record OX328112.1, read on the forward strand.
TAAAGGTATTAACTCTTACACGAGATATATTTATTGAAATGCCTCGGTAACAACATCAATATCAATAATAATTATGTTTAAGCATGCAAACTGATATGTAATCAACAAATTATTTCTTCAAAAAGATAATCTGATCCCCCCTTTAACGTATACTTTGCATAGTCCAAAATATAAATTTTTACTATATTACATAAACACACTCACAGATGAAATTCCCAAAGCACAGAAAACTACCTTTTTCGTCTGCGATTCCCCTTTCTAATGATGGTAAATGAATGTCGATCAATTTCAGCGACACTGTAATGCAAAGTCAAAATGGAGAAAAGCACCAAGTCTAACAAAGAGAAAATATGTTGAAGCACAAATAATAATGTGTAAAGAAGACAGTTTCCCATACAGTAACTTGTAATGGCACGTCTTAAGTATTGAAGGCTGTTGCAACCTGTTGGTAATTCAGAAATAGCTCGGTATTGCGTCATTGTTTTAAAACATTTAAACTGGAAAGAATGCTGCTTATTCCTTGCACTCGCCTTTTCCAAAAATGTGTTTGCAGTTCATGTTGTCTTTCTAATTTCTGTATTATTATTATACTTTTTTTTAAAAGTTTACTTACCCGTTCGTTGACTATTTTTTTCTTTTTTTTTTTTTATATTTAGGTAGGTTTCCAGTGCCTAAAACAGGTGATGCCATACACGTTTGCCGATGATTGATTGCCCAATTTGCAAGGAAATGTGTCTATTCAATTGATTTAATTTTTCTATTGTTTATTTTTGGTAAATGAAACATATGAATGTAGTTAGATTCATTTTCAGTGCTTAACAGAATAATTCGGTTTGCGTTTTCACAATATTGTTGGGTAGTTTGTGTACATTCAGGTATAAAAGACTGATCAAATAAATTAAATTGTATATCTGCTTTAAGTATATAAAACCTCCAGACAGGAGGTCAAGATAATCTTATTACCTGTTAAGGATGTACATTTATGTAAAAACTACTTTTTCTTTTCGAATACCTTACAAGGCTGCCATTTGGACCCTTTGCTGCAATGACTTCTAAAGATTGACATAAAGAGACTTGCAGTGATGGTCTAATTCGAAGTCATTGGCGTTTAAATGAAGCGTTTGCATGACTAAAAACGTCTTTTAAAGGCAAAAATTCAACCCTGTGGGAATATCGGATTAATTGATGTATGTGTGTTTGTAGAAGTGCGGCGGTTGGGCGTAGTTTAATGCTTTTTATGTATTTGTAAGTCATGTATTTATAATCAACTCCATTTCCCCCTTTTAATGCATAAGGCTCGTGAGCTATGAAAAAAAAAAACTTTTTATCAGACAACAACATTAAGACTCGTCAACGTTGAATCTTTTTTGCAGACGACAAAATTAAGTGTTGCTCAAATGATAAGATTTGTCTGCAACAGGATAGAAACCATTATTGAAAACGGAGAAAATGCTTGTTTCTAGGATTTTCTCCTTTATATACATTGTTTTCAGAAGCCTTTCTATTCTGGTTGCTAAAAATTAGGATTATGTGGTAAAGGGTTCTAACCGGTTCTAAATGCTGCATTTTTATTATACAGATCTACAGTTGTGGTTTAAGTGTCTCTATTGTTATGGCGTATGCCTCAATCTGATGTCTGCATTACAAAATTAAGGCTAAGTAATGTCATCATATTTGACTTGTTAGTTTCTTCATCTTTGATTCCTTGCAGGACACCAGATAGCGGTACTTACTGAAATACAGTTAAAAATGAACAAATGTCAATGGGTTCGGTGATGCCATCGGCGTCCGAGCCTAAATTTTGACTCTTGCTCATGCGGATCGTAATCATAACATGTCGTAATAGAAACTCAAATACGATATATTTTATAGGTTCTTTGCGAAAATGTTACCATCAACCGATTCCTATGATTTATGGACAGGAAAAATTTTGTTACTGGGTTAACGTTAAATGTATATTGTAAAGAATTGCTACACGTTACAAGTTATACGTTATAGGTGTAATCCGTTCTGAACAATGTTTTTGAAGTAATTAGAGTGTATACTCTAAGATTAACTAGTATAAGAGATCATAAACAAAGTTTGAAAGAATTATCATGAAGAGTAAAAGACCTCACAGTTGATGCCAGTGCAAAGTTTTTCACACACCTCGATTAGTAGAGATAAGAAGCCGTCGATACTGAACGGGTTGTAATCCTATCGCTATAAAATCGATAATGCCGCTCTAGAATTTCCAAACTTTACATAATTTTAGGATTTACCAGATTGGGGCTTTATATACTTTCAAGTCTGACTTAAAAAATATTTACAATATCACATTTTAAAGAATTTGCTGTTTAATAAAGTGTTATTCTTAAGACTTTATTCCCGGGTTTCGTCAATGTTCTTGTCTTTTCTTGATTACACCCAATAAGAATTGTCTCCTACATTCTAGAATAAGCACATAAGTGAAAAAGAATTGACTGAAAAAAATCTAAGTTGATACTTTTACACCCATTCTGATTTCAGGCAACAGTAAACAGAAAGCGTCTTTGTTTTTACAAAGCGAAAAAAGAGAAAAGTTGAAAGTAAAAATGAAAAGTCAATTAGAAGACTCCTGGATGCTTCCAGTATATCACAACTTTCTGAAATGAGGACGTTAAAAATAGATTAAAATTAGTACAAAAAAAAACAAAAAAACTCGACATCAACAATATCAACCATACCGGCAAGCCCTGAAACAATGATAATAATAATAAAGTCAAATGAAACCAGAAAATATTTTGTACTAGGATATGAATTTTGAAACCATTCTGTGGTTCGATATGAAGAGAAATAACGATATGCAAGCACGCCAGCAACTGCTCCATTTTCTTCATTGTTTTGCACATTTTGAGAAGTGAAGGGTTCAATTAGATATGTTATTTAGGCAAAAATTTTAATCCAGCTCAGCGTTAGAAAAGAAGCAATTGCTGCTAAAAATGGTGTGTCTGAAAATACATGTAGATTGTACAGTGATTGCTCTAGGGTAACGTATGGAAATACCAAATTACCCATTAATTCAAGAAATGAACTTTCTACCACCATACAAATTACTAAGGTGTGAATAAGCGGGAAATCGAACAACGGTAGCAACCCTTGCACATTGGTGTTATATAAAGGCCCGTAAATTAGCAGAGGCCCGCCAAAAAAATATGTTCATTTTTATTATCAATCGAAACCTACTGTATCTGCATTCCAAACTAATAGCAAGAAGTAGGTCAAAAGCAAGCCTATCCAGCAACTACGAAAATACAGTTGATGAAGGTCATGACATCGCTTCCATCGATTGTATGCAATGTTTTAAAGCCGTTACATGAAAATATATTATTTCATTTCGATGATATATTTTGGAATAAGTAACCAACCAGAGTAAGAGTAACGTTGTGTGGAACTTGACGTCATCAAAAGCTTCAGCATAGGTCAAGTTTAAAATGCGTTGATATTAAAATCCATGCCGCCTCAAAGTTAGATGGCGATACAAAAATGTGCATAAGAAGAAATTTTTGTGAACGAGTAGGTCATGTACATTTACATGCATCAGCTGAAACTTTTTAAGACTCATTCAGACGAAGGATCAGATGACTTTACTCTTCAACTGCACACACGAGGAAGAAATAGGTAACAAGCATACACGTTTAGCCATCGAGAGTATTTTCTCTTTACCAATGGAAATTGTAAGAGATGAAGCTGCGAACAAATACATTTCAGGTAGGTACAGTGCACTTATGATGTCGGATGCTGGATAAAGAATTGCTTATTGTAACTTTTTTTGTCATCTTTGTCTTTTGGAGGAAGAAACACCAATCACGATAGTACAAATACTTCTTGGAACAGGGTTTGAATATTATCCTGTTTCAGTAGTATTAATCTGTCGTACTCAATTTCGTCGAAAAAGATGGACAAATGTATTGCAAGACATTGTGCCATAATGCGTCAATCCTATTTTTTTTTTTTTTTTTTTTTTTTTTTTTAAACCTCTTATTTGGATTCCCCAACGGCCAAGATTTTCACCAGTTTTAGGCACACTTTGTTGCCTTGTACTGAACAATTTTGAGCAGCATAAAATGTTGACCCACTTGTAAATCATAATGTATTACGTCCGCCGTGCTTTACATAAATAGTCTACAAGAATTCAAGTGACAGTAGCTAGACAAACAATGATTCAAATATACATGATTAACTTCAGAAACAATCCACGTTCCTAGAGTGTTTTGTGTAATTATAGCTGACTGTTCTTTGATTTTTTTTTTTTTTTTTTTTTTGTAAAAAACCTTGAATGAATATATAACGAAACGCCTCATAATGCAAAAACGAAGTAAATGGATTCAGTGTACGATACCTATAAACAGTTGACCTGGTGGCTTTCACTAATATCTTTTGATAAGAGGAAATGCAATTTACACCTACCCATATAGATTTGTAAAATAGATGACTTCTTCAAGGGGTGTGGGGTATAAACAAATTACTAGATTATCTTTTTTCTGCTTTTCTTTCTAGGCTACCAAATTAACTAGATATAAATACTGTATCTAAACAAACCGATTCAAAATTAACAGGTGGTAATTACTTTCATAGAATTAAAATTATCCCAACACAGTTTCCAAATTCTTTAACATGCTATCACAGACTAGACGGTTCCATCGAAAACCCATAAACAGTTGGTTAAATCTTTATCTGACGATAAGAATTTAGACTCGTTGTCACTGACAGCTTTTGTAGATGATCAAATAAATGTGACCCGTATGATGACTTTACCTTTGGAAGAGTAGAAAACATTCTTGGAACAGGATTAAGCGTTGGTTACCAGCATTTTCTACTTGGCATGATGTTTTAGATAGTCATCTTAGGGTTATAAAACATGGACTTGCTTGGTTAAGGGTTAAACATGTTCACTTTGCTCAAAGAAACCTCGAAGCTAATTTTAGACATGTAATGGCGTCGTTTAGTATACACTGTAAAATGTGTTTAAAATATAATCTCCTGCTGACAATGTTTGTGTGGAATGCTGCCAACGATATTTGAAAATATTCAAATAAAAGAGGTAGTTGCAATACGTCTTACCCGTAGACTCATGTATCAAGTCTTTGTCATGATAAGAATTCTCTTACACCAACTGACACCGAAGACGTCTGCTGAAAATGTGTTTCAGGATGGAAAAAAAAAAAGAAAAAAAAGTTCAATGTAGACTTACTACAGGAGGCAAAGATCAACATTTCAAAGACAGAACTGATAAATAAGGTAGAAGATGTCTTGATGTCTTATCAGACACATTTTAATCGTTTTTCGCTACTTAAAATTGAATGAAGCAGTGTGAAACGGTGAAACGGTAACCAACCGTCTAATCAAGTGAAATAATCATGATAATACTTATGTCTTTATTAAACTTAGACTACAGAGACCGACAAAATATGTTATCATGGACAGCGTAAATCAACACCACAGTAGAGAAAAAAAAAAAAACTCTTTAACAAATGCAAACATTTTTATCTTTCCAAATCAGAAGCGTTTGCAGTGCACAAATCAGTTGTCGCAAAAAAATGGCGAAATTGTCTTTAAAATGTAGAAATGTTGTGGTGATAAAGATAAAATGCTGGTTACCACCATTATTTTTCTTTTTCCATAGTATTTTCAAAAGCCTTCTCCCATAGGGTCGATAAAATTTGGGGTTATGTGGTAAGGTTAAGCAGAAAGGAATGAAAATGAATTACTAAACATTGAAGACAGCCTGAACAATTACATCTCACTGAACAGAGGAAAACATCACGAAAGAGGTATGAAGAAGCTATTGGCTTATGCACGGAAATATGTGTATGGCCTGAAGACTATGTGAACTATTTGTGAACTAATTCATGTACGCAAAACGTGCAATAAAATCCAGATTATGTTGTTGTCTAATACTTTGTGCGTCATTTGGTTAAAATGGAATTACAGTTGCATGCAAACTGCTCCTCAATCATTCATTCCATATCTTTCTGGATGCCAAAGTTGCAACTGAGAATCGCAAACAAAAACACAAAAAAAAGAGTTGCCGTAAAGCTATATAGACTTCTCCCATAACTCAACTATTGAACAACTTTTTAATACCAAATTATGGGTACGTATTATTGCATGTACCATCCATACATGTTATAAATTCAACCCAAATACAATGATTGAGTAAAATGTTACAAATGATTTGAAAATAACACTAACTGCCACCCGGCGCATGACATATTACTTTGACATCGTGTTTGAAAAGTCACCATAAACTTTTCCACGTTGTGGATTATTAGTACATTTCAATTGTTTTTACCATCGTTCCTTAATCTGTGAAAATAAAATAAGTACTGTTGTCTTTGTATAAAATGAACTGAATATTTCACGCTTTTCGGTAGTTATGGTGGATTATGGTTAAATATTTCATGGTTACGACCAGGGAAAATTACCGATTTTGTATTTTCTATCTCTTCAATTGAAGGCGGAAACAGTAGTTCCCGCGCACTAGTTACCCATGTAAACAGCGAGTGCCATTCAACCAGAGGGAAACATGACGTAATTTACGTGCATTTACCCTACATTTCTCGCGCTTTACGTAGTATTGTTTTGCGTTCTTATGTGGAGTCGGGTACGCCGCGGAGAATTACCGAAAACAACTGCACTAGATTTTGATGAAAATTCCAACAAAAAAGAAATTTATTTCATCTCGTGAACATCATCTTTTTTTTTTTTTTTTTTTCGATGATGTTCACTCGATGAAAATAAAAATCGATCTTTCACCGAAGGAAAAATCTTCATTTATTCAGTATTGTTATGATACACTGAAATTACAACCTCAAGAAGGTAACAGCATCCAATTCTGGCGGAACACAAGCTTGTGCTTTTACGAAACGCTGCGATATGTTGCTAGTGCGCAGGACACCAAACCTACAGATGGACAGATATACAGTAAGGAAGATAAATAAAATGCACTTATATTTACATAAAAATAAGACCACCTGCCTCACCAGAGCTAGTTAACAATTTAAGCTCATACTCACATTCACCTGTCTCCGAAATACGAGTCACGTCTACGGGGTCAGAGATTTGACAATGTGCAAGATGACGTTATTAAAACAATGCAGGTTGTGTCTTCCTTTGATTAACAATTATTTCTACATTGTTAAACAAGTGAGTTGCCCGTCATATGAAATGTATTCATACTGGTGATGACTGCATGCAAACAATTTAAAATGTCTTTTCAAAACGACGTCAAATTGACTGTATATCTTGCGCCGGATGACAGCTAGTGGAGCTTTTAAATCTTTTGTAACTTTTTAATAGATCATTGTACTTTTGATACAACTGTAGCATATATCGTCGATCCATTAAATAATATCTCGCTAAATTTTTGGTATTTCGTTCATTAATAGTTGAATTTAGGGAAAAGTCTACACACTTTTGGGACAACCCTCGTATATATTGCAAAATGTCATAGTTTTGTTGTCTGTTTTGATTGAACTGCAAGTCTTTTTTTTTTCTGAGAAGTCCTTCGATACAATGCAACATATCTTGCTGACTTCTACTTTTCATGGATAAATTATAATTAACAATACGTGTACATGTATATCTTATGCAAAAAAGGTTTTACACAATTCAGTGGATTTTTTATTTTATTTATTTATTTATTTATTTTTTTTTTTTTTAAAGATTTCGTTTGAAGCTTTTAAAATATGTATTTTTCATATTAGCTTGATTCAATTTTGGCTCTTATCACCGTGTTTGATTATAATATTGATGTAATACTGTACATACAATGTTGGAGGAAATTCTCTATGAAATAATCATTAAAATTTATTTTTTAAAATGTTTTGGTTCTTTTACTCTCACTTTTATTTATTTATATATTTTTTTTATTTTTTTATTTTTATTTATTTATCTATTTATTTATTTTTTTTTTTTTAATTATTATTTATTTATTTATTTATTTATTTATTTATTCATTTTTTTATTTTTATTTCTTTTTTATATTTGTACATTTATGCTATGCATAGGTTTGAATTGGAATTTTAAAACATGTTTAAATCGCAATAGATATTCATAAAATGGTGTTCCACATTTTTGTCTGTTTTTCTTTCAGTCTAAACATTCATTCCTGTTATTGATCTGGTATCAAATTTGAAGAAAAAAAAAAGAAAAAACAATATAACACCGAATAACATTATATGATATTATTGATTTTTAGTAATGCAAAACTGCCGAAGTAGAGGGACTCGACCATGAAAAACAAAATAAGCTTTAGATTCTGAATCGTTTGGGTTCTGAATTTTTTTTAGATTATGAATATCATCGTAACTTATCAAAACATCCATTAATATATTAATTCCTAACTGACACCTACCGTGATGTGTAATTGTTTAAACTAAATGAATTACTGTCCAGACGATACAAACAATGTACAAACCAATGTTATTTTGTATCACTGTTATACGTAAATATGAAACAGGACACAGTTGCTCATTAAATTGCTTTGTTTAGACGAGAAAACGAAATACTGAGTCAAAACAACAGGTGTAAACTGAAAAAGTAAAGAGGTTTTGAATGAGGAAGCTTTTACGCTGTATTAAACATCAGACAAATCTACAAGGTGGTCTATTTTATATTTCAAATACATTTAAGGCTTTCCAACCACTGCATCTGGTTTAAGACAAAACTTTGAAAGTCTTAAGAACGTTTTTGGTGCGTTAATCAGAATGCAACGGATCTCTCTGTGCTTTCTAGCTCTTTCGATATTTATTAGCATAGTTGTATACGAAAGGTCACGTTTCAAATACCGAGATCCTGTAGAGTTTGCCGAATGCGACACAAAATATTGCTAAAGTGGCTCCCGAACGTTTTTCTGATCGCCCGGAATGATGACGACAGTTACACTACAGCACATCCTGAAGAAATGTCAATTGTAAGAAGGTGAAGTGTTGGCGACTTAAGGGTCTATGTATATAAGTAATTCTGAAGTACTATGCTGTTATCTGTTGACCTACAAGAAAAGAGCATAGTTACTTTACAGCATGTATTCAATGTGATTACCTTTCTGGAAGAGATCAAACGAACCATCAACTAGACGACATTACAGTTGAAATGTAGACATGGAAAATACAATCGATGCCAAATCAAAGTTATTTTTCTTTTACCTTGGAAGCTTATTACATAATGAGTTAGCACCATGAATCAGTTTTGAACGAGTCTTTTTTACCTGTAATTAAGACAAAAAACTATAGCGAGCTGCGAGAGCAAAGATATATAACGTAAAAATTAGACAAGGACAAAACAACATTAACATTCATGTACAGTTAATGGCCAAAAGTATTTAATCAACTTTCAAATTTTCATTGACTTAGGTGAATTGTAATGTGCAAAAACTAATTATGCTGCTTCTGATCATGAAATAACAACACAATCTATACTGGGTACAAGCAGGTTTACTGAAACTGCGAAGGCTGTTAGGAAATTTTTGAGACAACACTTATAATATGAGAATGATAGGACTTTTCGCCGCTATTTCAATATCAATCAAGCTTTTATTCAAGTGCAATTTATTTGAAGTAACTCATTTTTACGGCTTGCTCCGTTTACTCACGCCTCTTGTTGATTTTAGATGATATACAATTATAACGTTTGACTGATACAGATTTCATTTACGTCTTTCAATTTATTAAAGATTTATTCACGTTTATGGAAAATTTTATGTACATACGTTCAGTTTTTCTCTCAAAACATGCATTGTCTCAATAATTTCCGAACAACCCTCGCATTAGAACATGCTTAAATGGTTTGTTTGTTAGTGTTTTGGTTCGTAAGTTTGGTTTTTAAAGCAGTTTTCAACATTAATTCAGTTATATCGAGGCGGCCACCGCACATATCAATGCGCTCCTGTATTTTTTTTTTTTTTTTTTTAAACCAGTACTTCGCACAATATTCTTCCCAAGCAATTGGCTGCTTTCAAAAATAAACATCGTCGAAATCGGGATCAATGGTGAGAGAAGAGTAATTCATGTCGCAATGAGTGTCATCAATCCTTGGAAAGAGATTCCCTCATCTTGGGATTCGAATCAGCGACCTCCTGGTTTGAAGTCCTGTACGCTACCGACAAAACTACCGGGCCATCGGGCTCGGCGTTCCTCACCTGACACCGAAATATACCGGGTTGAGTCGGTCATGTCGATCATGTGTGGAATATGCCAAGAAAAGATGTCGTGACTCTCATGTACAAATTCTACCTAAAAAATTCGGTCATGACAGTCATGTGCAGAATAGGTCGATAGTGGTTAAGTTGATATATTCTTGTATTTTGTTGAGATGTGACCCGGACAAATAAACATCTTCAGTCAAAATAAACAAAATGATTAATGCATCGTATGTCTGTTCTAGTGCAATCTATTGAATCATCCTTCTTTGATCATGAATAGAGTCTAGCCGTTCAGTGTGACTGCATAAAAACATCATCAGGCAAAACAATTATGCTGAGTTTATAAACACATTAGCAGAGATACAGAATCTTGCATGGTTGTAAGGTATCCGCTTTCTGTACCATTGAATAAAAGATCGCATTAATATTATCTTTACCCTGTTTCCATCAATGACGACCAGAGAAGCTGTTGCTGTAGGAGTAGATAAAGATAACATTGCACGCAACGGGGTTAAATCTCTTACGTCCGCTTATTCTATACTTGGACAAAAGAAATCGTATTCCACAACGGAATATAACATTTAAAACTCGTAAAATGAAATAAAATCAGTAGCAACGTTTGGAATGTCAGGTAGATTAAGACCGTAGAGCAAATGACATGGAGTCTGACCTTTCCTTACATCTGTCTAATACAATGCATATTACGATTTTTTTTTTTTTTGAAGCATCCTTTGTACACGGTGTTTTGCCATAAAATTTTTGTAGGACGTAACATACCCTTTACAATACTTGGTAAAGCATATTTTGAATGCTCAATAAAAAGAGTTAAACAAATGAGACAGAAATTTGTCCTATGACTTTCCAACTCTTGTATATTGTTGTTGACTTCATAATTTCAATGTACAAAATTTATGATGTGCATTTCTCACATGTGTGGTGAAAACCGTCAATCGTACACACAGAGTTTTGCACATGCTTTAAAACATGTACTAAAATTCCATTTTGAGTAAGGTTACCTTTTTCTTACACGTTTTCAGTTTGAGAATTAGACCTGTTTGAAAAGCAGAAGATAAGTTATGGTCATTCGGCATATTTCATTAAAAGTTTAACTGTCAAAAACAATAACAAATAACCTCAACTAGACGGCAAAGGTTTGGTATCTCCATAAGAAAATTCATTATTGGAAAATGTCTCTTAGATTTTAACTGCAAAATTTGATTACTCTTACGAACAAATTCCGTAACAAAGAAACAAATGAACAAATGCATAGCAGAAATACAGGGACCGGGCAGGATTCGAACCTAGAAGGCCAACACCATAACCACTGAGCTAAAGAGAATTCTACCTAACGCAGTTGTTAGGTATTGTATTTAAACCAGGATGAAGCCATGCATGAAGGAGTGGTCTCCCGTAACACAACCCCTCTTAAAGTCATCATTTATTGACGACTCAAAGCCTTATTAGGCAGAAAGTCCGTTTTTGGACAACAAATGGGATTAATGGCTCAATGGCCAATCGCGGACAAGCCCTAATCTTACGAACAAAGTCCGTAACAAAGATACAAATGAACAAATGCATAGCAGAAATACAGGGACCGAGCAGGATTCGAACCTAGAACGCCCGGACGAAAGGCCAATACCATAACCACTGAGCTAAAGGGAATTCTCCCTAACGCAGTTGTTAGGTATTGCATTTAACGACGTTCGCGACAGTTTCCATTATCACGTTTCGTGTAACTATCACGCTCACCTTTTACTCGAAACGGTGAGCACTTAACACAGTTGATCTTGCCACACTTGTCAAAGTCTGCAGAATGGATAAACCAAGAACTGAAACGGATCGTTTCATGTCAGCAAAACGAAGAAAAAAGTATTTGAATCAAGCCAAATAATTACATGCGAAGCAAGAATCCGAAATTACGCTTTCAAAAGATCGGACTGAAAGTCAAAGTGAATCACCTAACTACGTTACCTAACAATGAAAATATGGACACATGCTACTAGCGCTCTATCTGGCAGACGTATCGTCGAGCTAAAACATCTTTTCAGATACAGATGCTTTCAGTTTGGTCTAGTCCAAAATTATGTCACTTGGTAAAGACTTGCAGAAAACAAGGGGCTGTTACTCTTTCTCCTTTACCAGGTTATCCCTTAGCTTGATGAGTCTGCAGCAGACAACATTAGAAAACATTGATGTCAAAAGGAGAAATGGCTCCTACTGACTGATTCCTCCTTTTCGCACAATGATTTCTGACCCATCAAAGGACTGTGATACATGAATACTAGTTTTTGGTTTAGCGTCTGCAAACACGTCAAATTTAGAAGAATCTAGAATTAGTCGCTTGGTATTGTGTTAAATGCTAACATCAGTATTACATTTATATGCTATGGATTGGTTTATTATGACAAACAACCTTGATTCTTATAAACATTGTGGAATTGTTGAAAAAATTGAGATAATTTACTTCATATAATGTCTTTGTCTTTGACAAACCCTACAGTTACTCATTAGTTATTGCCCCACCCACAAACTTAAAATGTATTTTCTTAAAAAAAAAAAAGGCTGGTGACCTATTTGCTTTAAGCCTGATTCTTTTAGTTTAGTACCTGAATATTATTGGAGAGGTCATCAGACCTCTCCAACAGTGGTGAGTTTAAAAGGCAGACTGCCACAGAATTTGCTGTCTAAATCCATTTTTCTTGCGAAATTGTACTGATACACAGTCTGTTTCGTCATGGTTTTGTAAATAAAGCGAAATCAAAAAACCGAAACAGGAAATTGACGTGGTTTATTTATATGTGACGAATTTCAGAAAATATTTGTTATATTAATTTGCCATGGCTGCAAATGACGTCTCAAATAATTGTAATTTTTCATTAAGCAAATAAATCTAAGCAGAAGAAAAAATAAGAAGAATTTCGTTTAAAAAAAAAGAGAAAGAAGACCGCCGGACAAGATCGTGCGACTTGAAAACGCGACAAGAAGATCAAATGAGCGTCATGTAAAGCATATGAGGTTTCTACGCGGCGGCTTTTTTACTTGTTTGTTTACATGTACCAAAATATATTGAAATTAAAAGCCAATAAACTATTGGAAAACAATGATGCTGACCTCTCCTGGCTTCTTTTGTAAAGAAGCCAACTTGTTTATAGATAAAATAAGAAAAATCTGAATGTTAGAACATTGAAAAAAGTAACTTTAAAAGATACTCTTTGTTTTTTTTAGGTTTTTTCCAAAATAAATGTGTTTTAGCCATAAGTTAAGTTTTTTTTTAAAGATTGATACTCAGTATACTCTAAATTATTTTTTTCATTAAATTTGATGTTTCACCAATACAGTGACATAAAATTTGCTTATAATTGTTGTCACTTAAAAAGATATGCATAGACCTAGTTTTCACAGGTGAAATTTCATCCTGAACCGCCGCAATTCAGGGTGTACTAAAAGAAATATTCATAGAATTTTCCCAAAGCTGGTGAACCCCTTTTTTTTTTCTCCTATTTTTGTAGATCAGATAAAATACTATCACCACACAAAGTTTCATGAAATTCTGAATTTTTTCAAAAAATGGTGAAACTGTAGCGATCGTCTTTAAAGCGGGATGAGGCCATGCATGAAGGAGTGGTCTCCCGTAACATTACTCAATTTGCAATAATCACAGAAATAAGTCAGGCATAGCTAAATCTATACTTCGGTAATAGGAACAGATGAAAACGCTTTTGTTTTACAAACCTTTCATTTTTTTTTTTTAAGGAAGGATCATTTGGTTCTCAGAACTGATTATCAATTTACGATAAGCATGACTTGATTCACTGTGATTAGTATTATTATTTAAATACTAATAATTACTTCCAGTGCTCTTTACGAGATATTAACATAACCTCTTATCAAAAATCTTCTTTCGTTGGTTAACTTGTAAAAATATAGCTATTTCCTTTTTACCAACTGTAGAGGACGCTTTAAATACCATCACTTACTTTTATCAATCTTCGTCAACTTAAAAACAAACCCTACTCAGTTAATCTTTGTATGGGTAACACACAAATGAATAAAAAGGGGCGTTCTTTCTGACAAATACAGACAAAAACTGTCTGTTGGTCATTATTTGGTTTCAATAACGTTATTCACAAATTTTGGCGACCATTGATGCAAGACTTTTGAGCTAGGTTTTAACATAGTTTGCTTTGAAATATTCATTAAATTCACTGATTTTAATTACATCATGTTTCCTAAGGCAAGCAAGCATCGTTGTCTTAACGTTCAAGAAAACCAGATACATGTATGGAAGTCATTACCTTTAATCTAAGAAAGTTATATACTTTTTCGGACGCCCAATCTAGTTTCTGATTTCAGTGTCTTCCATCTATTTACACGCAGATAACCACTGCGCAAGGTTTGAAGAAACACCATTTGTGGTCACAAAATGATATCTTCAAAATCTTTCCACAGTTTGCAATGAAGAGCAATAGACTCTTCTCTTATTTCTTGGACAATGGCATTTCTTTACAAGTATCTTATATTTACTTGAGACTGGCTACTGCTTACTCATAGTGTAAACTGTTACAAGCAAAATGTGGTAAGATTGCACAAAGAGCTTGGATAGCGTTGACTCTGTCGTCTGTCGTGATAATTTATTGTTGTACAGGTTTTTCCTAGATTTAGAGTTGTATTTTACCACAGACCAGTCTTGACTGCAGAAGTTTCTTTTTATTTGTTATATTTAAACATTTTCCCTTCTCTGTTGGCCTTCTGTATCTATCCACGTTTCCCATCACAGGGATGAGAAAGAAACGGGGTGTGAATTAAATTTTTTTTTCATTTTGCGACTTACCATTCGGTCCCTCAGCAGTGTTTATGGCATTAACAAACATTCTGTAATAGAGACAATGTCATTTGAACACCGATTTAAATCATAAACTGAATAGAATGGCAGAGTTTATATTCTAGAAAACATGTATACATATTTATATGGTATCGAACACCGACTTAACGATTTTTCAGTCTTGCTCTTCTATAAAAACAGTCCGTTGCCGCTTTAAAACTTGTTTACTGCATTACAGTCATAACGTCTTATTGTAACTAAAACTGGAGGAGAGATATAAAGTTTATCCATACTAGCATAGTGATGAAAACAAGAATACTGGATCAATGAAAAGATAAAAAATACATATTCCTTTGCTTTGTTTAAATTGATGTTTCATTCATTTGTTCAGGTCAAGTTTAATTATTTATTCGAACGAGTTTCATTTGATTTTCGACCAAAGAAAGGTAATTCATTTCTTTTTGTCAAAGATCATGGAATAAATATCATTTTAAAGAAATTCAAACTTAAAATTTGGCTCGGTTAAGTTTTCATAATAGTTTCAAATTCTTATAATGTTAAAGTCTTGAGAATGTCTATGTAACAGACATAGTTGGTAGCTGTTTCCCTTTATCCATGCCCTTTTTTTTTCATTCATTTACAGAGTTAGGAAAAAATATCGGTTTTTTTTTACTTTTTATAAAATTGACCTAAGTTTATTTTTATTGTATGGATTTGAGATAGTTTATTCTGCAAGTTAGTCTGATTGATGTTCATCTACACATTGACCTGTAACCCTCCCCTTTCTTCTTGATAATAATGTTTATGTTTGAGGGTTCGTGGGTTCGTCTTAGGTCCTTAGTATGGTCACTCTGGATTGTAAAAATAAAATAAGACCGTTCTCGTAGTTTCTTTAGTTGGTACCTTTCAACAGTCTATATCCAAGAGTTTATCCAACAGTTTTACACCCTGCAAATACACAAGAAAACATTGTGGCAGCAGTTCTTTTACAATAACAGATTATAATGATATGATAAATAACTGATTTTACTACAAAAACGTCCTACAAAATACATGTTGAATTTGGTTATTAAAATACGGTAAAATACTATACAATACGAACTACGCAGATCCGGATAAAACAACAATACATAGGTATATAGTGCTCATACTTACTAAACAATGTGAATAGACGTATTGAATTCAAGGCAAGTATTTATGTCCTCTCTCTCGAATCCATCTGTCTATCAGTCAATCGTTCCGACAAGTTATTGTGCAATATATCACTGTACAGTGACACTAAAGATATATCAATTTTCGTGATCGAAAGAAAAACTTCCATTTTAAACAACCTGACAACATGACAAATATGTACTCGACATTACTAAAAATAGCAAAATCGAAAGTGTTCTCTTACCCAGAACTACTATGAAGAACAAATGTAATAAACACTCAGAGTTAGTGTTGAAATACTATTTGACTTCTTTTATTTTGTACGACAACGGGGATAAGCATTCAATACGATGTCCATTCCACTATCATTGCTCAAACCATTATGTTTACCACTATTAGTATTTTTATCTCTGATATGTAAATGAAATGTATCTTTCTCTGTAATAAAAAACAAATTTGTGTGGAATAAATCACTGCCAAGTAACATGCCAGGCGACATACTTCGTATAACACTGTATTTTTCACAACTAGATTTCTGACTGGAGCAAGTCACCTATATTTAGTTTTAAATTTACTGTAAGTATTTATTTATTTTTTTATTTTTAAATATTGTAAAGTAATGATAATGGAAGGAGTAGAGCTAATTTAAAAATAAAAAAAGGATGATTTTTTAACTTAATTGATGGATGGCTTTTTGAGAATTTATCTTGTTTGGAAATTAGAAATATAGGAAATACCACCTGTTATTTCATAGGAAGTATAAGTTTTGCGTTTTTGTCATACTTAGTAGCAGTATATTTTCAGAGTGTCCCACAATGTTTAACCAAACAAGATAGGAAGTATTTTTATTGGACAGGATGGCTAACAAATAACAAATGAGGTTTCTGTTCAGGGTTGAGTTTCGCTAGAGAAATTATATAAAGTAAATGTTCGATAAGCAATAAATCTATTTGACTTCAGATAACTACAATTAGAGGCAGACTTTTCATTGCCTTTTTGACTACAATTTAATTAATAACAAACCTAATCCAAGTAAGACCCATTGATGGTCACTTACAGATAGGTGTTAACCAAGGTGTGAAACTGACATAAAAAAATTCGTAGAACAATATGTGTTACTTTGTATACACTTATCTGGCTTTAGAATGCTCTAGACGCCAAAATAAAGATAAAGTGGTTTGTACTAGGATGTTCTATTTTACAGATAATACTGGTATTGTGTTCCATTGAGGCATCGGCTAGGTGGTATTTTAGAATTATCCGATTAATGTAACATCTTGTATTGCTCCGTCTACTTATATTCATAAACAAATGATGAAAGTGGATCAGGGAAATATGTTTTTTCCGCACAAGTTAAACTGCATTTATCAATGCAAATAGAAATATAGGGTCTGATACATGTATAGGATGTAATATCTTAAAAAACAAAACAAAAACAAAAAAAAAGAGTTGGATAACAGTTATGCGAACATTTTTTCCCCGACTTGTTTGATAAAATTTAGTATCAATAGTCAAGGAATTTCAGGCTATTGTCATCGTATTAATTCATCTCGAGCCTAATTATACTTCAGTTTTAGATACGAAAAATAAAGACTACATGTACTCTTGGGTTTTGTTATGAATTAGACGAGCTCACAATTAAGACAGAAGTGCCCGTCTCGTATATTTAGATTAATCTAACAATAAAACGAACCTTAGCTTTGCCCAGTTTTCGATGGTTGGCATGACTGACGGCCCAGTCGGTGGTGAGCAACGTTCTTGGAATAAGGCAAAGAAATACATGTACCAGGCCTTTTAAGAATTGGGGTGACGTTATGTTTATTTATTAAACGTATGTAAGATACAATTCTAAATAGATTCGAAACAGCCATATTACATTGAAAACAATGGTAGCTGTGTGACAAAGACTCTTTCTACAACAAATTAAATGAAATGACTGATTTTTTCTAAAAGAAAAACCAACGAAAGAAACAAGCCCAAAAGAAAAGTTTCCAGAAAGATAATTAAAGCATTTGCTATACTTCTTTCAAAAAGAAAAAACAAAAAAGCTACCTTGTTGTATTAGTTGTGTACCAATTCTGTTTTTACCTTCCCTTAATCATGAACTAAAGTGCAAATTAGTTCATTCTGCAAAGAGTGTTAAATATTTCCTTCACAAGGCCAAGGCGAAATGAGAGGTTCTTGGACCAGCCCACATAGCTCAAAGGTAGAGCGTAGCGCTTGTAAACATTAAGTCATGGGTGACTTAAGCGTGTGGGTTCAAGCCCCACGGCTAGCCATCTAAATTACTTATAATATTTCGGTTTAGACGCTAAACCGAGGTCCCTTGTGATGGTGCCATATACCAAGCAAGTTAAAGATCTAGGCGTAACTTCGGAAGGGTTTCGTCCTATATCTTGCGCTATCCCCCGTAAAAAAAAATAGAGTCTTCAGGGGCGTTGCCGATATGGGCAACTGGTGGCGACGATAAGTAAACGCAAGTTCAATTAATCAGAGATTTTTGTGACCAGCCTGCATAGCTCGGGTGGTAGAGCGTAGGACTTGTATACATCCAGTCATCGGTCACTTGATGAAGTGGGTACTAGCTCCACGGCTGGCCATTTAAAATTACTAATTCTCTTTCGGATGCGACGTAAGCCGAGGTCCCGTGTGACAGTGCTATACCCCAATCACGTAAAAAAGCCAGGAGTAACTTAGGATGTGTTTCTTCCTGTATCTTGCACTATCCACGGTAACAAAACTAACAGTGTTCGGGAGCGTCGCCCATATGGGCAACCAGTTGCGACGATAAGTGAACGCAAATTCATCATCAGGAGTTCTTGCGAACGGCATACGACAAACACAAGACCGCACTAAGCTATGTCTTTAAGATAGAAATCTTTCAGAAGATTGCATTTTCATCCGGCCAAATAGGTCGAGTTATGTATCTATCGCTGAAAGAGTAAGAAGTTGTTTCGATGTACGTGTAGAATCTGAAAGCAAAGCTTTCCTGAGAGGTATCGATTGCATTAGCCCTCAAACTTCGGCATTTTATTATAATAATTATCTCCGTCATTACTGAAGACATTTACTTCAAACTTGGACTTGTCGTTAGATATCAAAAGAGGAATCCATAAAACAGATGCGGGTAGCCATCAAAATATTTTTGATGCAGTTATGCTTCTTTTTCGGCTTAGAATTTTATTGAAAATCAACCTAGCGTCGGCACCCGCATGTGGTACTCATGTTATTATTAATGTTGACGTCGGAGTCATTGTCGCGGTTGTGTTATGATTATTATTGCAAGTGTTCCTACTGTTCCTGCAGTTCTTGTTTTAATATCTTTTTTCACTTACGGAATAAAGAGATTTTTTTTTTCGCGGTTTCATACAGTGTGATTAGGTTTTTTTTTTCATACCTCCATGAAAACAAAAAAAATTCTCTTCATTCCTTATAATTCAATATCACAGACAACAAATATGCACTTAAATAATACTAACTGCTCTTTTTTTTGTAAATCCAACATTGCGTATTTATTTACTGTCCTTTTCATTGATATTTCATAGCACGGTAAAACTGCTCCATCATGACGTAAAATTGACGTAAACTCGTGACGTCA
The DNA here is from genome assembly GCA_946811185.2 of Hippopus hippopus. Classification (NCBI taxonomy): domain Eukaryota; kingdom Metazoa; phylum Mollusca; class Bivalvia; order Cardiida; family Cardiidae; genus Hippopus; species Hippopus hippopus. The sequence continues at coordinate 36,103,542 of OX328112.1, forward strand.
TTATAGTATTGAACATTTGCAGGTTTATTAGAAGTTCAATACGCTAGAATCAAGTTGAAAATAAGATTGTTAGAACCCAGCAAAGTGACAGTGGGTTTTCAGCTCTCTCTTTGAATTTACTGTTGGATTTCTTTTTCAATATTCAGAGAAAATAAATTCAGCTAGCAATTTGAACTTCGGACTCGATATAGATCTAAAATCAGAAAGAAAAGCATGATGAAATCTCGTATACATGTTTGTTTACATTAGTTTGACTGCAAAAGTAGTTCCGGCACTGCTTATATTTTTTTTTTTTTTCATGGAGCTATGAAAAAATTTTCTCAGCCAATCAGAACTCGCCAATGTTCATGAAAAAAACTAATATTGAATTATATAATGATGTAATTCAACATGGTTCAACGAAACAGGATTATATAACAGCCCGAAATACTGTAGGACATAAAACAGGTGATGATACTGAATTCATCAACACACCAGGTCATGTTATCAAAATAAAGGAAAGGACAAAACCCATTCTTTCTATTGTGGTCACATATTGTAGATGATACAGTCTAAGGAATGTTGGTGGCACCGAAGCAATGGAATCCAAACACTAAATTACAAACGTTATCTGGATGGCAACATAAAAAAAAGAAAATCGTCTAGGTTTCTTGCAATACAAAATCTTAACCTATTCACAAGTGTATGACTATATACAATGCAAGCTTTGTATTTTCGTTCCAGAAAAAAAAACGTTATTACTTGTAGCAGCGTAGACTTGAACTTAATCCGTAATAAAGTCAAATGTTTCCGAAATTTCAGGAATGTTATAAAGTTCACGCTTGAACCAAACTGTAAGTGGCATCAACTGTTTATCCTCATAAACCCAGTATTGTGGTATGTCATGTACACGGAGGAAAAGGGGAAAAGTAAAATTCAAATTAGATCAAGCATCTTTAGGAGGCCATCTTATCTAAGCAAATACCCCTAGAGGTATCAAGCTAGGAGATCTGTTCCGGGACGCTTACAGGGCAAAATGCATGGGGCAAGCTCTGGCAAAAGGTGGCGGTTCAATGCAAGCAAGTCATCACATGATTACGGATCTTTTTGTCTGACAAGTGGCTGAATCCTGAGGTAGAATGTCCTTGAACATGCAGAAAATTAATCAAAATCAAAAAGTTTTGACACAGTTTGGCGTACGCGGACAGCCCAGGCTGACATGGATCGATACTTTTTGCAGATGCATATAAACTCTACATCTTTAGACGGCTGAAATAACAATCCACTGAAACTCTCAAAGATCTTAATTTTAAAGGCTTTACTAAACAATCGGACGGTGTGCATAGACCCAAATAAAGGTAAACATTCCATGAGGTCTGATCTTGCTCTATGTCGGCGGTAAATGCCCCTGTGATATGCACTGTGAGAGGTGATGCTTCAGTCTCACTAGCCGTTGACGCCATTCAGTCGCAAGTATCATAAGGCTGCAACAGTAATTCCTCGGTAAAATACATGTAGGATCTTACATAAGTTGGTATTTGAGCTACAATTTCATTAAACGAGTATAAAGAATATAAGTAGACGAACTATTTGACGGTCTATATAACATGTTTTCTGGATGAGTGTAGTAACATTATGTGAAACAAGCCAATCAGGTTTTTGTTTTTATCATATTTGTAACTATATCTCAAAAGAAAGTGATGTTTGATGATTTCCCCTGTAAACGACATCCTCAAATTCATAAATGACACAGACTCGCTTCTTTGAAAGTCTTTACTTTCAGGATAACAATAGTTTCAAAGAAATAACAAATAACTGTTTGCTTCGAAATCTAGAGTAAAATAAATGTCTGTCAGCCGTACCAAGATCGATAATTTTGACTGGTTAACTGACTCGGAGGTTTATATCTGACGTGATTGAAAATTAACATACAGGAATACAATGCTGTTACAAATGACGTCACATAACGCTCATATAGCGTCATAAAATCTCAAAAGTGTATAAGATATATAGGATCTGACATTCGTTGGCGTTTGAGATATACGGAATATTATGCTGGAGTGACTTTCCTGGTGCATGTATTTGATTCGAGCCGCGTGAGAAAATCTGATATCGCGCGAGACCGAAATGTCAAAATTTTCTGGCGCAGCGGGAAGCAAATACAAGCGCCAGGAAAGTTTTGCAGCATAATATCCCTTTTATTATATACCTACAACTTTCAAAGAAAAAAATATTGCAACTGTTGGCATTTTATTCGAAAACGGAAAGCAAAATAAAACAAATAATGGTGTAGTAGCCAGTAACTTCGTTTTTATGAATGGCGGATGAATATTACAACGTAAAATTTTGACCAATCAAATTGCAAGTGAATACATACCTATACCGCTCGTGAGTTACATCATCATGACATCATCATACCATATTTGTGTAGATACGGATTTTTTTCTGTTCTGTGTGATATTTTATCCGCGTGCGACGCATGTATTTTCTGCTGAAAACGTTCACGTATATAAAAAAAAAAATATTGAACGAGGGAAAATGTTATGGAGCAAACCTTTGGCGAGCTTAATTACATTTTTCTTGACGGGTTTAATAAATACGCAATATTATGCTGTAGTGATTTTCTTTGTGCTTGTATTCACTTCGAGCAGCGTGAAAAAATTTGGTATCGCGCGAGACCGAAGGTCGAGCGAGATGCCAAAATTTTCTTACGCAGTGAGAAGTAGATACAAGCACCAGGAAAGTGACTACAACATAATATTCCTTTTATTATTTACCTACACCTTTTCAACGACAAAATATTTCAAATTATTGACATTTCATTCGAAAACGGTAGGCAAAATAAAACATATAATTGTGTAGTAGCCAGTAACTTCGTTTTTATGAATGGCGGATAAATATTACAGCGTAAAATTTTGACCAATGAACATGCAAATGAATACATACGTCATTATCTCCCGCTAGATGGCATTCTACAAATACACATCTATCTGATATGGGCATTCTGGGTACAGAACCGGACTACTTTTAAAAACAACAACCGTTACTTTGAATTTGTAAATGAAATAAACGTTTACTCAATAAAACGCTACCTGGTGCGATTCATTCAGCTATGATCGGCTAGCATATAACTTATGCATCGGCCATTTACTAAAACAGCCCCTACATGCTTGGATAATAGGCTAATAGCCTCGGTATAAGCCCTACTTTTCCCAGGTATACGGGGGTGGGTGATGCGTCGTAGCAGACAGGTCAAATTTTCGAAGAATATGACATGCGCAGACAACGATACATACGTTTATTACATTCTGTTACTAATAATAGTAACATTTTCTGCTGAAAATGGTGTAATATCAGTGTCACGCGAAGGCAACGGGCTGATATCTGATATCCTGCCCGTTGACAAGATATTTGTTCTAAATCTATAGCAACAGAACACTCGCTCGTAAACTAACGTTCTCAAAACATCTAGTTTGAAAAAATAAATGGCTGAATCAGTCCGTCATTCGCTAGCGGACAAATCTTTAGGAATACAGACAATGATTGAATCGCAAAACCAGCAAAGACACGATAAATAGAGAAAAAATTGTTTTTGTCTTGGATTGGGAAAGTTTATCGGGCAAGGCGTGGCGTCAAAAGGCTAGTAGACTACGAATTTTATCCGTTGAGCCGGGAGAACAGAGCCTCATTAAGTTTCCCAATCCAAAGTACCAACCATCTATTCTATTTATCCTGTTTCTCATTTATAATGCGTATCACACTAACTTGAATATTTGCTTCGGAAAAAACACACGTACCGTCATCTTTTTAACTGCATTTGAATAAAAATGAATAACTGTTTATTTAAAACGTCCTTATACTGCACCTGCGATAGTCATGATCAATGATGCAATGATTACATCATGAACGTGACGTTTACTCGCGGAAAAAACAAAGTCGTGTCGAACGAAGACAAGAATTTCTCTGTTTTAAGTGTTCATAGGCCTCTGAAACTCCATTGGTCTATCAAGGGGTAACGAAATTTTCATTATCGGACACTGTTACTATAAATAGCACATTGGGATTCCCTTTGTATCGTATATAGTAAGACAAGGTGTGCAACGAAATCGAACAAAATTTGACCCCCGTTCCCTTTCAGAGAAAATATTTAAACGAAAACGAATAAATGAACCTAGTTACCGTTGCAGATGGGTTCATTAATGTTTTTTCTTCTGTACCCTGACCTTCGAAAGTTCCAAACGGCTCTTGCCATCACGCTATACCTCATCTCAAAAAAAATAAAAAGCTTCCATATTTTCCGGATCGCCATGCGCTGACGTCACACGATCTGTAGTCCTGCAGCGAATAAGAATTAAATTCTTTTTTTCAAACATAGATCGAAAATTTTTTTTGTTGGTGTATTGATGAAATTATTAAATTAACATTTCGTCTGATATAATTTATCTTTTCATCTAATCCAGTTTCACGATTTTCATCTCCCATTTCGCATATTTTCAAATGCGTTTTTACCGTTCATTGGTCAAAAGCTTTGGCGCGTCTTTTGATAGCAAATTCACGTGAGTTATAATTCGCTGCGTCATAACGAATCGTGTGACGTCAGCGCATGGCGATCCGGAAAATATGGAAGCTTTTTAATTTTTTTTTTTGAGATGAGAGCTATCGCTTGATGGCAAGAGCCGTTTGGAACTTTCGAGGGCCAGGGTACAGATGAAAAATCATTCATGAACCCATCTGCGCCGGTAACTAGGTTTATTTTTCCATTTTCTGTTAAATATTATCTCTGAAAGGGGACGGGGTCAAATTTTGTTCGATTTCGTTGTACACCTTGTTTTACTATATACGATATAGATGGAGTCACCAATGAGCTATTTATAGAAAAAGTGTTGATGAAAATTTGAATATATACTCACCGTCATAAAAAAGTAGCCACCTCTAAATTTTGAAATATAAACAGCTCAATTGCACATTTTAATGTTTTTGCATTTGTGGTAAAAGCATTGATATTGACATTTCAGAATTGATAAAAGAATAGATCGCAGTACATACACTAAAAAGTGCTGTTGAAATTCATCTGACTGAAATCAAAAATCACAGACCTAGTATCGAGTGTGACCACCTCTCGCACCCAGGCATGCATTGCATCTACGGCGCATACTGCGTATCAGGCGCTGTATTCTGTATTGTGGGACGTTCCTCCATTCAGTGGTTAGGACGTCGATCAGCTGTTGACGGTTCTGGATGGGTTGGCCACTGTTGTAGACCCTGCGTCCAAGCTGATCCCACAGATGCTCTATCGGACTAAGATCCGGTGAAAACGCAGGCCATGGAAGCACATTAACGTTATTAGCTACCAGAAAGTCTGACGTCAGTCTTGCAGAGTGTGGTCTGGCATTATCATGTTGGAACAGTGTGACGTCGGGATGTCTGGCAAGGAATGGTAACACTACCGGTTACAGTATCTCATCAACGTAACGGCGTGCAGTAAGATTCCTATCAACGACAACAAGGGGTGTCCTATCATTCCACGAGATACCGCCCCACACCATTACGCTACCACCTCCCCACCACGGTGCTTGGCGAACACAACAGTCGGCGTAACGCTCACCACGACGTCGCCATACCCTGACACGCCCGTCGGATATATTCAGGCAAAACCGTGACTCGTCAGTAAAAGTAACGCTCTGCCATTGCTGTTGCGTCCAACGTAAATGCTCTTGACACCAAACAAATCGATTTCTACGACGCTCGGTTGTCGGCATGTTGCCTCGGTATGCGACGTGGATACGTAGTCCATGATCTCGGAATCGGCGACGTATAGTTGACTCACTGACACGGTTTCCGTGAATACTTCTAGTCTCTCGGGCAAGTTGAGCCGCTGTTTGAAACCGATTCCGCAGTTGTGAGAGTACTATCTGTCGGTCCTGTTGACGTGACGTGATTCTAGGACGTCCAGAACGCGGTCTATCCCTTACTGAACCGGTTGCATTGTTCTGTTCCATAAGCCTCTGTATGGTCCTGTGTGTACAGTTCATTCTCTGTGCCACTTGCCGATATGACATACCCGCAGCAATCATACCCAGGCCTTGGTTTCGTTGAACGTCATTCAAACGTCCCATAATAGCGATATATTGCAAGCAATAGACGGCTTTTTCCTATATTATAGAGTTGCTATTGTGCAGTACAATAAAATTTCGGCAATTTGCTTGTTTTACCAGAGGTAATCCAAATAGTCGCATTCTACCCGTGCAGCCCATGTAAAGTGGTCTGTGTATACAATTTGACGTATTTTACCCTTCTTGTATACATTGAATACCACTGAACATGTTTAAGCCTAAATAAAATTGCGGGACAAAAATATGCTCGAAATTTACAAATTTTAAGAGTGGCTACTTTTTTATGACGGTGAGTATATATTCCGTGATATGCAGGCGATGCACCAATGTGCTATAAATGTTCGATGATTGACCAAGGACAATTTTAGTGTTCCGTGATAGACCAATAGAGCTTCAAAGGCCTGTGAAGTGTTTTAACATCTCAGAAACGAAAAAAATCGAGCAAATGATCATTGAATGTAATAAACAGGTTATTACACGGCTAATGAGGGCCGGAGAATGATAGCGGCCCTCCACCTCGAATCTGCCCTCGGGCTAAATAACCTTTATGCACCGCCCGTGAGTTACGTCATTATGATGTCATCGTACCATATTTGGAACCGTATTCCACTGAGTGTAGATACGGATTTTTTTTCCGTCGTGTGTGATTTTATCCGCGTGCGACGCGTGTATTTAACCCGGAAAACTTAGTTATATAATAATATTTTATCTCAAACGCCAACGACTGTCAGGTTCTTTTTATCACATAACGACATTGCACAAATGAAAGATCAGAAGATGGAAAATCATCTATATATGTACCAGCAGTAATATCCATAAAACCTATTCACTTCTATGAAATAGAAAAATGACGTCACATAACTGTGATATCAAACGTGTTATAGGCCTAAGACAAGAAAATTCGTAGTAGGTATTTTACACTTAAAACAAGGGAGATTATGTGATAAATTCATGTCTGACGTGTTTTAAAATTAACACACAGGAATACAATGCACGAACAAAATGACGTCACATAACACTCATAAAGCGTCACAAAATATCATCAAAAGTGTGTAAGATAAGAAAATTTGTAGTAGCTATGTTACATTGAAAATAAGGGAGGTTATGAGAGTAAATAGCGTTCACGTTAATTTCGTTGCTCGCCTTGGTCATAGCATTTGCCAAGTTTGCAAAGGGTGAATGCAGTATGATAAAGATTTGAAACAAAACACTAAGAACGGATTATTACTTTAAACAAGCCGTCTTTCATATCAAAACTCTTTGGTTTTATATACTGTCACGTGTGGTAGGAATGCATCTTTAATGACCATCGCCTTGCAGATGTGTAAACGCTTTGGGAGCTGCAACAGATTACAAGTGTGACTTCAGAAAAAAAAAATGCAAAGTAGATTTAAATTAGAAAATCTTTCCGCTATGTTGATTATCTCTGGCGGGTAATTGTTCTGAAACAAAGCAACATGGTGGTGGTCTAGTTTAAATGGATTCTTAAACAGTGCAGCTTTCAAAACAAAATAACAGCTATATGAGACATGCTCTGTGAAAAGGGTGTTTAATGCAACTCCGTGATGCATGATACCAATCAAGTTATCACATAATTATAGATCCATAAAATTCATTTTTTCAAACAACCGACTGGATCATGAGGCAGACGATGATCCTTTGTCATGCTGAGAATTTAAAGATAACAAAAAGTTTCAGCAAAAGTCGATACTTTTCTCAACTTCATTAAGCCCCCTTTTCACAGAGCACGGCTCAAATATATGAGTCATGCTCTGTGAAAAGGGTTTTTAATGCATCTCCGTGATGCATGATACCAATCAAGTTATCACATAATTATAGATCCATAAAATTCATTTTGTCTAACAACTGATTGAATCATGTGGTGCACTGGTCCTTTGACATGTAGAAAATTGCTCCATCGCAAAAAGTATCGACCTAGGTCAGCCTTCGCATTCCTTGTTTGATACTTTTTGCAGATGCATTAATCCCCCTTTTCATATAGCATGTTTTATATAAAACTAATGCATATTGAAACTATTTGTTGACGGCAAATCAGATGTCGGTAAAATGAGAGTATCTGTCTCTAAAAGGTAGAAAATATCGCGGAAAAATAATAATTTGCCTCCTACAAGCATATTTCCTTTTCACATTCATAAATGTTTTCAAAAGTCTTCTCCCACTGAATCGTTAAAGCATGGGATCGATTGACACAGTGAAAGTTAAGCCCTAAAATAAACAGTCCTTTTGGGAAGCAAATCAAGATCAGACTGCACGAATATTATATTCTGATCTGTGATTTTACTAATTACTTCTACCGTGGAAATAACTGTCCGAAAAAAAAAATCAGAGTTGTGAGCTGCTTTAATCTACATATCTTTATACACTTCCGCTATCAAAGCCTAAAAAGATGAGTGGAAATTTTACTTTTGGACTTCAAACAAATGTGCTTTATTTAATCGAGAGACAGAAAATTACATGGAGTACCATGTTTTCCAATCTGTCGACACCTTTTGCAGATGCACTAACCCCTCTTTTCACAGAGCATGGGACAAATATGAAAGGTAGTCAATACTTGACGTTAGTAAAATATTGTTCATTTGCACAACTATAGTTTCTTTTTTAACCCATTGCTCCCCACAGACGAGTTCATCCCATATATGCCATATGCTTTGCAACTGGCTACTGTTGAGGGCTTTGTGGTGGAGGGGGCGGCTACCCACTCCGGGTAGCTTCACCTTCTACCACCAGGCTCTCACAAATAGACAGAATATGTATATAGTTAAGATCTATTGACTTGCGTTGAAAACTTTCTTTTGCAAATCTGTTTCCAGGGGGACAATGGGTTTACTGCCATTTCTCTAATTTTTTTTTTTTTTTTGTCTTCTCTTGTTTTTGTTTTTTTTTTCTACCTCTACTATTTTCATAAAAAATTTACATTGACCATGTGAAATGTTTTATATTTGCTCATCTTATTTTTGTCTTCATTTCCTCTTTTTGTACGATTATTGTACTTGAGATGCAGAATAAAGTAATTTGTATTGTAAAACATTTCTTCTTCGTAATTTATCGACCAGAAATAAGTACATGTAAGTATGTTAGAGGTATTTCCTTAACCCTTCACCAAACAATCCCGGGTTTTAACGGTCCCAGACAGAAACCTATTGAAAACACTGTGGGAAAAGGAGAAAATGCTGGTAACCAGCATTTTCTCCTTTTCCCACAATGTTTTCTATCCAATCAAAGATAAATTCTATTATTTGAGTCATATCTAAATTGTCTTCTGCTAATGCCTTCAATTTGGTTGAGTCTATATTTTTCTTGAGTGGTAAAGAGTTGATCGTTTACCAGCCTTTTTATACATTTCCGAGCTGATAGTTCGCAAATTCCCGAGGATATATCAAAATGATCATTTACAGTCGTCAGTTGTGTTTGATCGTCATGAGTTAGATAGGATTTCGTCATATCTGGTCTCTTTACAAAAAGATAGACGGCATCCCAGATAGCAAAACGACAATCGCTTTATTCAAATGCCAAATCACACATTTTCACTGACGTAACCGTCTTGTTTCTTTATGCTTGCAGAAAAAGAAATATACGCTAGCGTTTTACAAGAATTTCTGATTAGCGGCAAAAAATTCTAAACATAGTACCACCGAAAAAACGAAATCCAAAATCTAAAAGAAATCAACTTCTACGGTTATTTTCTCCACGTCTGTTTTAAAGCGTATATAATTTACGATCAATAAGAGGCAGAGCTATTCTCTAACTGCTCAAAATTAGTAGAACTTCTATTTGTCGTCGTGTTTTCTTATAAATGAATTTTATGAACATGACCAAAACACGAAAGTATTCCTATTGTATAAAGAAAGGAACTGACTGAGACCCAGTTAGCTTATATGTACTTACGCCCAAAATATTTTTTTTTAAATGAAAAATTATACAATTCTGCATGAGTAACGAGTATTTGCGTATGTGTAACGATACAAAATAAAATTCTAGAAAAGATACAAAAGAAGTATAGCAGGGCTCTTGCTCCCCCAAAAAAAATCTTAACTCTTTCCTTCTTTCTTTCTTTCTCTCTTTCTTTCTTTCTTTCTTTCTTTCTTTCTTTCTTTCTTTCTTTCTTTAATTTCTTTTGCGAATACTAAGAGCTGTGAAGTGTCTTTTCCAAGGACACTCCTACGCAAAACTAAATGTTTTGAGTGAGGATCAAGCCCGCAACATCCAGATTACAAATTCGACACCTTACCACTGAGGTAGGCAAACTGCCATGCCGACTGAATATTATCTGACCCTTTACCAAATTACAAAATTTTGGACCTGTCCTAATTTGAGGCAATTTCAGACGACAATTAAAGTGTGACTCAAAAATTGAAATTTCTCGTTGGAAACGTAAAAAACTTTAAAGGAAAGCATTATAGAAAAAGGAGAAAACGCTGGTTACCAGCATTTACTCCTTTTTTCCACAATGTTTTCAAAAGGTTTTTTCCTCCGGATTGATAAAACTTGGGATTGTGAGATAAATGGTTAACCTGTGCATAGAATGAGTGGAGTAACAAGGTCTCGCATTCAAACTACATGTACAGTTGAGTGATGCTCTGAGAAAAGGGGGCCTAATGCATCTGCGAAAAGTATCGACCCAGGTCATCCTGCGCAGTTCGCGCAGGCTAACCTGGGCCTAAACTTTTCGCTATCGGTCAATTTTCTGTATGTCCAAAGACCACTTTTGCCAGTATTTACAAATACTGTACCAGAAAGCGTTGAACTTCTTAACTTTTAAAAAAGATATTTCCATCTAATACAAAAACAAAATATTATTGAGCCTTGCTCTGTGAAAAGGGGGCTTAATGCGTCTGCGAAAAGTATCGACCCGGATCCGGGCAGGCTGACCTGGGCCGAAACTTTTCGCTATTGGTCAATGTTCTGTATGTCCAAGGACCACTCCACCGCACGATTTCATTGGTTGGTTGTTAGACAAAAGGAATTTTATGGATCCATGATTATAAGGTAGCTTGCTTGGTATAATGCATCACGGAAATGCATTAAGCCCCCTTTTTCCAGAGCATGGTCCAATTCTAATTTTAATACAGCTTTTGTCCAAAATGTGTAAGGAAAGCAGAATGAACTAAAAATAGGACAGCGATTTCTACAACGGCCACAAAAGACATGTATTTTGTAAAAGACGCTCTGACGGTCAATTAAGAATACAATTTTAACATCTAATTTGATTAAGAGATAATAAAAATCAATTCGTACAGATCAACAGAGGGGAAAAAAAATAGATCTGATCAATCAGAAAGAAAGAAAGAAAAAAAAATGTTAACCTCCGGCGGGACTCGAACCCGCAATCCCCGGCTTAGGAGGCCGGTGCCTTATCCATTGGGCCACGGAGGCTCCGATATTTTTGCAATAGAAATAATTAATTTATATAAAAAAATATGTTTCACGCAAGAAAATTTTATGTGTATATTTCTTAGGTTTTCAAAAAAAAAAATCGTGCCCTTCTGTTTTAAGATTTCTGTATTTCTACCCCAACATAGGAAACATAGCCAACTGATAAGGATATAAATTATTTTTACGAGACGAACGCCAATCGATAAATCTCGGATATTTACGGATTAATCCAATTATCGCAATCAAAATATTTATGACATTGTTAATTTAATGCTCCAGAGTAATATATGAAAATAATAGTAACTGCATATAAATAAGATATCTGTAATCTTCCGTTCATAATAAAGAAAGCAATTTACAAAGAAGCAAGCATGTTTACACGGAAACGGCCGGAAAATACCGATCTATGAAAGAATACCAAGGGAAGGAATTCTTAAATATAAGGATTATCGTAGTTTACTAGTTATCTCCCGTGTTTGCAGCTCTAAACGAATCTCGCTAACTTAGCCATGTCAAAATAACATTTCATTTAATTTCTTTTCAAAAATCCAGCGGTGAAATTACAAAAGTTTTGAAACATTGTTACAAAAGTAGCATTTTCCTCTTCCTCATCCTACCTGCCCCAGTCTATTTCAATTTACCATCAACTCTCAAACCTTTCTTTTAGTTTGCTTATTTACCGTGCAAATGTGTACAGCCGGTGCAAAGTTTTAAGGGCTTTTTCAATGGGTAGTTTAGTTTTTAAAAGCCGTTTTTCAACATTATTTCATTTATACCTATTCATGCTTTTCTGGTGAATTATGAACACTTCCTATGAGATGACGATTTTAATTTTTGTTTTATTCAGTTTTATTTCAGAGTAAATAAATCCGAAGAATAACTTGAAAGTCACCACAGACTTTTCAAAATTATTCTTTGGACTATTAAACAACAACTTGACTTGCATTGATGGAAAGATCGAAACCGAGATCAGACAGCGCTTTCTATACTCTGATATTTTCAGACGTTGCGGTATTTTGCCAAGCCTTGAAAGTCATCCTTAATCCTTTATCGAAAAAAAAATGGCGTCTTTTGACAATCCTGAGAAAGCAGGCTTTTGAAAACATTGTGGATAAAGGAGGAAATGCTGATGATCAGCATTTTCTCTTTTTCCCACAATGTTTTTTGTTCCATGAAAAAAAAAAACAAGCTCCGTTGTTTGAGTCACATTTTACTTGTCAGAAAATAGTTTCAAGCTTGATCGCAGACTACAATTTTGACATCTGATAAAGCGTTAACTTATTCAGTGCAATGGGCGAAAATAGGGGCCTTTTCATACAGTATAGATCAAGATCAGATTGAACAGGAAGTGTAGTCTGATCTTGGATCCTTATGCTGATCAATTCTTTAAGATACAACAATAATCTTTCTAGGTTTCAGCGGGTTCTATTCTTAGTCGACTTCAGAGACTAAAAAATAGACTTAATCACGAGTTAGAATGGTCATTTTACATGCAGAAAATTTAACAAAGGCCAACAGGTTAGACCCAAGTCCGCTGCGCAGGCTGACATGGGTCGATACTTTATGCAGATGCAATAAACGTCTTTTATCACTGTGCATGACTGTTTTGGTTAAGTCGAATCAGAAATCGGATTTCAGTGAAATTTGGAATACTGTTTAGATAAAGAAGTATAATTCCATTTAGAAAGGTCGGTGACTTTGTGAATAAGTGAGCTTTTGCCGTGATATAACTGAAATTATATTGAAAGCGGATCAATAGCCTTCATACATTCTCTCAGTCTCTCTCTCTCTCTGTCTCTGTCTCTCTGTCTCTCTGTCTCTCTCTCTCGCTTTCTCTCTCTCTCTCTCTCTCTGTCTCTCTCTCTCTCTCACTCTCTCTCTGTCTCTCTCTCTCTCTCTCTTTCTCTCTCTCTGTCTGTCTGTCTCTCTCTCTCTCTGTCTCTCTCTGTCTCTCTCTCTCGCTTTCTCTCTCTCTCTCTCTCTCTCTCTCTCTGTCTCTCTCTCTCTCTCTCTCTCTCTCTCTCTCTCTCTCTCTCTGTCGCTCTGTCTCTGCCTCTGTCTCTCTCTGTCTCCTTCTTCTCACTCACTCACTCTCTCTCTCACACACACACACACACACACACACACATTAAAAGATAAGATAAAAAAAAATTGGCAATACCTCGCCAAACCTTACATATTTTCGAACCGACCCTTTACGCACTTTTCTACGGAAATGTAAAGGAAGTGCCTCCTGTTCTCGTATCTGCACTCTGTGTAATATTTCAAGGCCTTTAGAAAGCACAGGTATTTTTTCAGTCCTAATTAGAAATGAAGTAAATCAGTTATAAAAGCCAACCACAGTACTTTGATCCGTTATCTATTTTCTAAGTAGCCTACCGTCAGCTATATTTACTCTTACATAACGACTCCGCATTTTTTATACAAACATGTCTTTACCGTTTGCAAAAAAGTAACGTATCTTTAACGACCCTACCTAATAAAGCCTTTGAAAACATTGTGGGAAAAGGAAAAAATGCTGGTAACCAGCATTTTCTCCTTTACCTACAATGTTTTCTACGATTTTAAAGTCAAAATCCCATTATTTTTGGACCATGTTTGATAAATCTTGCTTTTAATATTGACGAGTATAAAATTATGTCTTCAAGCAATCACTTCACATTTTGGCGGCAATCGCTGTTGTTGTTTCCAGTGTTAAATGAGGACAAATCTCTTGTGACGAGCCAAAATTTTTCACAAATGATCGGAAAATATAGATTTAAGACCGGACTTCTGCCGTGTGCAGTCTAATCTAAATCTACACTGTCCGAAACGCGCAGATTACTAGCATTTTCTCCTTTTTCTACATTGTTTCTGAATCCCTTTTTCATCGGGTTTGTTAACTCTTTTAATGCCAAAAAGTGAGCTATACTTTGTGTAAAAGGCGTTTAGCGCATTTGCAAAAAGTATCGACCCATGTCAGCCTGCGCAGTCCGCGCAGGCTGACATAAGTCGAACATTTTTGCTATAACTAAATTTACTGCATGTCAAAGAACCATTCTACCTCCATACCCAGTCGATTGTTAGATTAAAACTATTTTATATATCCATTATTATATGAGGATTTGATTGGTATTATGCAACACGGAGAAAAAAAAAAAAACCTCCTGCCAGAGGATGGCTTATATACACTGGACTTTTTTCAGAGGCCGTTGCTGAAATCCACTAAAACTTAGAAAGGCTTTCTTCGTATAGACTTGACTAGAAAACGAGTGTTATAGATCAAAGATCAGATTGCATGTTTTGTGTTGTCTGGTTTTGATCTCTGCCGTCCGCAAAATCCCCTTTTTTGCCCATGGCACTGACAGGGTTAAAACTTGGTATGGTTTGGTAGAAAGTAAAATATTTTCACCCGAAATCGAATATGTCCTTTAAGACATAAACTATTTTAGGCATCCCGTTTGATCTTGTCGCAGCTCATTCGTTTCGAAAAATAGTTTAAAGAAAGTGGAAAGAGGAGTGGCATTTGTCAACTCTTAGGCTGTTAAGCGCGACTCACTGACCTTTTGCGGACAGCGTAGATCAAGATCAGACTGCACAAAACGTGCAGTCTGATCTTTGATCTACACTGTCCGATAAAGAGATGACTTTCCTCCAAATATACTTTTCAAACACCAATATTTAGGTTATTTCTAATGGGTTAAAAGTTTCATTTCTTTTATACAGCAGGATAAGAGTTTAAAAAAAATAGACAACGGGTAATTTTGTTGAATGGATGGTACACGTTAATTACTAATAGCGAACGAAAAAAAATAGCGGGGGGGGGGGAAGTGTTTTCTTAACGGAATATTCATAACGGAACTTTCAACATTATTTCGGTCATATCACGTGACAGCTTGCATAGCCATTATTTCTCCAGGGTTTTTGTAAGTACTAGACTGGGACTCTGCAATGCCTTGCACAGGGACACTCCAACGTGACAAGTGGTGCTAGTGGGGATCGAATCCACCATTTACTGACTACGAGGCTAACATCTCCGTTACTGGGCGTCGGATGAGCCCTACGAAAGCTTAGCAAGAATATTGCGGATGGGTAACAACGATCGGCGCGCGAGTGCTTATTCAGCGAATATTCTAAATCGAAAAAGGTGCATAACTGTGTCAAAAATGTATTGAGAGTTACCGCCCCTTTCAGTATATGTTCCCCTTTTGATAGTAAACATCAAACCCAAGTTTGATTGATTGATGGATTGATTGAATGGTGTTACGCAGCGTTCAACATCATTTCAGTTATATATTACGGGAACAGTTCACATATTTCATGTATATCCTGGGTTTCACCAGTGCAAAGATAGGGCTCCGAAGTGTCTTTCTCAAGAACACTCCCTGGAAAAAAACCAGTACTTCAAGCCAGACTCGAACCCGAAGCCATCAGGTTGGGAGTTCTGCACTTTACCACTGAGTCACGCAGAACCCCTACCAAATAAAGTTTGAAGTAAATATGTGCAGTAATAACAGATAAATGAGATAATTACAAAGTGTTTGCATGGCAACGACGACGGTAATGGCGCACATGGCGAGAGGGCTGTAACATTACCTCGATGGTTTCATTTTTCTTTCTTTTTCTTTTATCATTTTCTCTAAATGTTCATCTGTGTATCGTTGGTGTTCTTGTCACCTCCAAACTTACGAAATATGATACCTCTCGTCCACTCATGTATATTAAAATAAATACAACTTATCAATGACTTAAGCGATCGTCTTTTCAAATATTTGAAACAATTACCGCCGCTTATCTCAATGAGAAATCTATGAGGACGATACTGATTCATTACGTGTGAATGTTGGATTGCTTTGATCACTTCATTCATGGCCTAGTGAAGAAAGTTAATCCTTTAAGGGCCCGAATAAACCCCAACAAACAATTTTGGTCTGGCAATAAGTTCCAAAT
Source organism: Hippopus hippopus (assembly GCA_946811185.2). NCBI lineage: Eukaryota > Metazoa > Mollusca > Bivalvia > Cardiida > Cardiidae > Hippopus > Hippopus hippopus. The sequence goes on from OX328112.1 coordinate 36,119,957, forward strand.
AATTCAAATTTCATTGATCATTTTGTCCCCAAAGCCTCTAGCAAAGCGGACAGTGTGAATCAAAGATCAGACTGCACGTTTTGTGCAGTCTGATCTTGATCCACACTGGCCGCAAAGGCGGCTATGAATGTAAAAGGAGCTGAAAGGATTAAAACGTTGTCATAAAACACTGCGATTACCATCTCACTTCCTCAGGGATTGATCTACAGTGATGTACTTCAGAAAATTTTCAACAGAAACGAAGAAGTGGAGTGCAGCACTGTAGGTAAATGAGTCAACCAAAGAGGGAAGGCAAAAAAAAAGCTTGTTTTGGCATTTGCAGATCCAAGATCAGACTGCATAAAAACTGCAATCTGATCCTGGTCTGCGTCTTCGATGACGAAATTAATTGAGCCGTGTGCTGTGAAAAGGGGGAGGGGGGGGGCTTAATGCATCTGCTAACAGTTACGACTCGGGTCATACTGCACAGTCCGCGCAGACTGACCTGGGCCGAAAGTTTTTGCTATTGGTCAATTTTCTGTCAAAGGACAAATCTAACTCATAATTGAGTCGATTGATAGACAACGTGGATTTTACGGATCCCTAATTAGGTGATGTCTTGCTTAATTCAATGCATTACTGGGATGCATTAAGCCCCCTTTTGCCAGAGCATGGTTCAATTATTATGGCATCACTACAACTCGGTTACTACAGCTTGGTGCCTGGTGGCGCAGACAGAAATAGGCAGTGTTTGAAACAACAGGGTCGGTGGCTCGAATCCTTAGGTCGGAAATTTTGTTTCCGTGGATTGATGATGGTCATCGAAACAGGATTCATTTTTTCCCCACCGCTGATCATTGTTCCTACGATGGTTATGTGGGAAACCAGCCAGCGTCTTGAGAAGAATATTATGCAAAGTAGATCTATTGGTAAAAAGAAACTCCAGTAAAGCCTAAATAGGTGCACTGGACGCCGAGATAGAACAAAAGTTCTGTTAAAAACTGCTTTAAACACCATACAATCATATACTATAACTATAAAAGCAGTGGAGTTAAACATGGATCCTGAACTACTATAGATTCCTTTCTTTGTTTTTTAATTCGATTAGACCATTAATAATAACATTTGTTTATTTATTTATTTATTTATTCAGTTTAATTCCTCCTAATGGAGATTGATAAATATATTTCATTACAGTTTGTAAATCTAACAATTGAAAATGGATATCAAAAGGACAAAATGAAAGAAGAAAATTCAAACGAACAAACAATAGATGAGCGTATTCACCTAGATAATTTACTTTAATGCATGATACATTTTCCTTACAATTATTACTATTATTATCGAACGAAGTCCGTAACAAAGAAACAAATGAACAAACGCATGGCAGAAATACAGGGACCGGGCAGGATTCGAACCTAGAGCGCCCGGACGAAAGGCCAATACCATAACCACTGAGCTAAAGAGAATTCTCCCTAACGCAGTTGTTAGGTACATTTATTCAGAAGGTAGTCGCTGTTTTAAAGCTTATCTTGGTTAAAAACTGACATGAAACTTTCAAGTCGATAGTGAATACCAAAATGTTGCTATTTCAGAACTATTTTTGGGGGAAAAAATATATCCGTATCGGACAGTGTAGATCCAAGATGAGACTGCACGTTCTGTGCAGTCTGATCTTGCTCTACACTGTCCGCAAAAGGTCAGTGAGTCGCGCTTAACAGCCTGAGGGTTAGTACTTCTGTTTCCAAACATATGAACCATGCTCTGGTAAGAGGGGAATTAGTACTTCTCCGTGATGCATAATACAAGTCTTCAGATAATTACGGATCCATAAAATATGTCTTGTCTACAAAACGACTGCATCTGGAGGTAGAATAGTCTTTTGACAAGCCGAAAATTGAAAAATCTTAGACAGCACGCCCGCTGTGAACTGAGTAGTTATCAATCACTGAGCGTTTGAGAAACAGTTACATAAGATTTCACTTTTCTTTTACACAATACCGAGTCTAAACGACACTGAGAAAAAGGCCTTTTGAAAAAAAAATCGTGGGAAAAAAAAGATAATGCTGGTAACCAGCTTTTTCTCCTTTTTCCACACTGTTTTCCTATCCTATCACAGACTAATTCCACCATTTGATTTATATCTAATTTGTCGTCTGCAAGTGTGTTGAATTTTTGAAGTGTAAAATTTTATCGTTTTATAAACGGCTAAAATCAACAATTTTATATTCAAGATTGTAAGGAACGGCACACAATAACTTTTAAATGAACAACGCCTATATAGTAAGTTAATTTTTATTGCTTTCTTTATCGTAAATTTTATTTTTAAAAACAATGCTCATACCAGCAATCGGTTCTAATGCTGCACAAATTTCTTACAGAAATATGACTGATTAAGATTCGAGTAGTTTGAATTAAATCCAAACAAGATTCGATCCCTCTCAGATTCGATCGTTCAAAGATTTCGCCCTCTTACATCCGATCCAACTATGATTTCGTTCCCTACATGATTCGATCCTGATAAGTTTAGAACCTACCAATATTCTATTATTGTACAATTTACAAAGTTTCGATCCCTCTACGATTCGATTCTTCTATAATTAGAAACATTTAGACTTAAAAACATCCTTACAGCTGGAGAAAAAAAACGCTGTTAAAACTTCAAAGTGTGTAGAATGGCTCAGCTGTGTAAACATAGATTAACAAAATATATGGTGTAATAGAAAGAAGAACAAGAGGGATCTGTCATCATTCAAAACCGGAAACGATAACAGCAATTGCTTTGAAGGCCTCCAAAACCTAAAATGCATTTTATATTCATCGTAATCTGTGCAACCTTGCAGCCATCACGGAGGGGCAACATTTGGCATAAAGATACAAGAACGATTATAGATTCATGAAATAAGGATGAAATGGATTAAAAGTGGTTGAAAAATGCATAAAAACGAGTACAGATGTTTATTTCATGCTTTCCGGTAGGATATCGAGAAAAAGCGGTGAAAATATTTTTCGATATTCCACGGGTACGACCAGTGAAAATACCGATTTTTATATTCTAGTTACCTAGGTAAAATGCGCGTGACTCACAACCAGATAGAAATATGACGTCATTTACCTTACATTTCTCGCGCTTGACGTAATATTGTAATGCGTTGCTATGCGGAGGGGGTACGCCACGGGGAATAACTGAAAAGACTGTACTGGATTTTGATAAAGTTCCTCCCAGAAAGGGTTAAAAGCATGAAATAAATAGAATATTTGCTTTTTTCGGTGAAAGATCGAAATTTATTTCATCGAGTGAACATCATCGGTAATATTTTCACGAGTGGCGCAGCCAAATATCCTCTATATCTTTAATGTATTATAACTTAAATCATGTTGATGATCTCTACCTTCCAAGAAGGTTTGAAAACTAACTTTGTACTGCTAATTTGTCTGAGTGGGTATGTGATTCGGTTGTATTGACAAACGTGATGATGTGTGAAAAAAATTAAAAGTGGAAAAAAAAACCGCTCATGTGTAATTTATTACGTATTGTTGTTTTGTGAGTATTTTGAAATTAAAACATTTTCTTTATGTAATCTCAGATAATTATAAACAAGCAGAAATGTAACTAAGCCATACTTTGTGAAAAAGGAATTCAGTGCATCTCTGTGACTCATTATACCAAGAAAGTCGTCGCATAATTATGGATCCATAAAATCTACTTTGCCTAACAACTGTCGAGGTAGACTGGTTCTTTGAGAAGTAGAAAATTGACCATTAGCAAAAAGGTTCGACCCAGTTAAACCAGCGCAGATTACGCAGGCTGATATGAGTTGATACTTTATAGTAGATGCATTAAACGGAGCATGACTGAATTAACTGCCAAATAAATGAAATGAAACTTTCAAGCCGATGATAAAAAACCCAAATAATGTCGTCTCAATTTATTTTTTGTGGAGAAAATATCTTTTTATCTGACAGTGTAGATCCAAGATCAGACTGCACATTCTATGCAGTCTGATCTTGATCTACACTGTCCGCAAAAGGTCTGCAAAAGGTCAGTGAGTCGAGCTTAGCAGCCTAGGGGTTAATACGCTTCTAAGAAAACAATCTAGATCTAATGACAATTTACAACATACTCGTAGATAGCACTTGTTGGTACTGAATGAATTTACAGAATCTACAAATTCAGTGTAGCTCCGACGAGTGGAATGGTCTTTGAGGGATAGGAAAGTGCTGCGAAAAAAAAAAGGAAATTGTTCGCAAGTACAAGCATTTTCGGCATTTCTCATATTGTTTTCAATAGCTTTCATCTAAGGGTAGTTAAAATAAATCAGTCATGGTCTATGAAAAGGGGGTTTAATGCATTTGTAAAAATTATCGACCTAAGTCAGCCTGCGCAGTCCGTGCAGGCTGTACTGTGTCGAAACTTCGCTCTTGGTAGATTTTTTTGAATATGTCAAAGGACCATTCTACATCATGAGGACCATTCTACATCATGAATTAGCCCGTTTTAAGACAAAACGGATTTTACGGATCCATAATTCTGATGCTTACTGTTCTTTATGGATCAGTGATAATAAGTCTTGATACTTTGATTGGCGAGTTCAGGTTCAATTCTCGTATAAATAGAGTCCGTGACGTGAGAGCCAGTCCTCGAAATGGAGAAAAGCGGGAACGACTTGAAAAAGTAAACAGTCGCCACATAAATGAAACTTTATTTACGACATAACAAAATTTAAGACTGTAAAAAATTGATAAAGCATTTGAAGAGGACAAAATTACATGTGTCACAAGTTCACGAGTTATCAGATTAGCCTATGAAAGGGTTTACCGGAATTTTCTCCTCCCCCCACAATAGTTTTAAAGCCAATTCTATTTAGTGCCCACAAAAAAGTTTATTTGGGATAGATAATTCAAAATTTCAAAACTGCATTTGAAAAAGAGGCATCACTCAATATCCTAACTTTTTGGAAAAGTATAGTTCTAAAACTGCGACGTTTTCTTTTTCGTACAGTATAGTTAGTAAAACTACTAAAGCTCCGCGCACGATTAGACATTTAAGTGGCGATAGCCCTCATTAAAGGAGGAATCTTGTGAAGTTTAAAAGTACTTTGATTAAAAATTTCAGTCGGGTTTGGGACAGTTGTTAAAGTCGCCGAAAATCAATTGTTAGTTTTTCTAGCTCATTTTGCCGATTTGAGTATATATGGGTTATATATACGTATTTTTATTGGATAAGTTTCCGTGAAATTAACATTACAGGCGATAAATACGTGTGCATGTGAAACACTGATTATTTTTCTTCTTATATTAAAATTAGAAAGTATTTGACGATATTTATAAGAATAATTGATATTAGTATAATTTCTACATATACATTGATTAAAAGTATAGGTTGGGAATTCAGAAAACTGCCGTTTATATTGAAACAAAACTCTCGGAAAATTCTCTTTTGGGAATGACATTGTCGTATGCTGCAGTGCACGTGCAGGTTTTTGGATTGTAAGCGTTCCATTCGGATAGAGGATTGAGGCAAGTACATAGTTTTATTGTTGTTTTTATTGTCAGTGTTAATTATTTGATGATAGTATTACAGGTGTGGAAATATGCTCTTATAAGTGAGTCATTCTCTGTGGAAAGGGGGATTAATGCATCTGCTAAAAGTATCGACTCAGGTCAGCCTGCGCATTCCGCGCAGGCTGACCTGAGTCGATACTTTTTGTTATGGATCAATTTTCTGCATGTCAAAGGATCATTCTACCACAGCATTCGGTCAGTTCTTAGACAAAATTGATTTTATGGATTCATGAGTATAATATATTATGATGACTTTCTTGATATAAAGGATTACGTAGGTGCATTAAACGCCCTTTTGTCAGAGCATGGCACTTAAAATATTGTTACATCATAATGCATAAAATCACAGTATTCTACAATTATAAACATTTCAATGATAATTGCAATATTAGTATTGTGGCGTTGTTTGATGTATAATTCTATTATCATCAAATTTTGACTTTCATTATAGTATCCCCCCCCCCCCCACACACACACACATATTTGAACTAGTAAGTAATGAAATAATTATATCGTCGAAAAGTGATTCAGTCTTAACCAAACGGAAACATTTAAGAAACTCAAGGATCGCATGGATAGGTGCACTGATTGCAGTGATATTTTCGAAATATTCTAGAAAATGACATAAAATAGACAAAATTAACACTTTCGCTCTGCTTTACATTTGCGGACGTCGTAGATCAATATCAGACTGCACAAGATATGCAATCTGATCTTTGCTCTAACCGTTAGCCACTGCATGCTATCTAAAAGAAGATCAAAATGATAATCGGGATTTTCTCCCCTTTCCTTTGTTTTCTACCCTCCCAAAGACAAACTCTTCCTTAAAACCACTTCTAATTGTCGTCTGCGAGCCCTTTCAATTGGGATGAGAAAAAAATTTTGTCGTTTGGCAAAGGGTTAAAATAGTGAAGGAAAAGTATCCTTTCTTTTGGCGGGGTTCTGTGTGGCTCAGCCGTAAAGTTTAGGGCTGGTAACTTAAAGCTTCTGGGTTCGAAATATACAGGAAGCATTGTTCTTTTCGGTGGGAGTGTCCTTCGGCATGAAACTTATGAGCCCTAGCCTAGTAATGACGAAATCCTGGATACACATAAATAAGTGAGCTGTCACCGTGATATGACTGAAATAGTCTTAATAGCGGAGTAAAGCACCATTAAATACAAAAGCCTTTCTATCAGAAATTAAAACTTTAATTTCAGCAAAGAATGGATACACAATTAGAGGGTTTATATAAGGGAAGTATTTATTTGAGTCGTGCTTTGTTAAATGTGGGTTGTATGCATATACAAAAAGTATTAATTTAGGCCAGGCTGCAGTCTGCGCAGGCTGGCCTGGATCGAAACATCCTACAGTTGGTAAATTTTCTATGAGTCAAAACCCCGTTCTACCTCAGGATTCAGTCAGTTGTTAAACAAAATGAATTTTATAGACCTATAATTATATGATGACTTGCTTCGTGTAATGCATTACATGGATGCATTAAACCCCCTTGTCACAGAGCATCGTTTAAATATTTCTGTCTACGATAATTAGTACCAACAACATAGGGTTCAGTACAGAAAAAACGATACTACCGCCCACAACACGCTCATTTTATCTGAAGATCTTGATAACTAAATATTCATTAATACCCACCCTACCCTTCAGCAGAATACAAAACTGATGATTTTTGTGCGAATAGTTTTTGTATGACTTTCGAACAATTGTTTGGGAGACGAAATACAAATTACATCATCGGAAAGATAGGTAGAGGGAACTTAGCATCTAAAATAGTCGAAAAGAAATAGAATCTCTTAGTTTTGAATCCTGTTTTAGTGAAAATATCACACGGAACTGCCTCCTCCCCCAACAAAATTTAAGTATTGTTTAAAATTGCTTGTCCCTTATCCGATGAAAAAAGTTAAATAAGACTCTCAGGCCGATAGTAAAAACTTGAATAATGTTATTTCAAACTTATTTTTTAGATAAAAAAAAAAAATCTCTTTATCGGACGGTGTAGATCCAAGATCAGACTGCACGTTTTGTGCAGTCTGATCTTGATCTACACTGTCCGCAAAAGGTCAGTGAGTCGCATTTAGCAGTTTAAGGATTAAATATGAAATGAAAAAAAAAGAATGGGATATTGCAATTTAACTTCTCCCAGCCCACATATACTAGTATAAGCCCTTCTTCGACGTCTAAAGATACAATACACTGAACCCCAAAAAGAATTTTTATCGTAAATGCTTGTCTAACCAAGCCGACGGTATAGATCCAAGATCAGACTACGTTCTGTGCAGTCTGATCTTGATCTATACCGTCTGAGAAAGCAATTTCTTTCGTCCATGCTGCTGAAAGGTTATTTTTTTTTTGACAAAAAAATCCTAACTCTCTTTAGCTGTTTTTATTTTCCCACTGAAGTGATGTCGCCGACGTGGAAAAACAAAAATAGGCCAAAAGAATTATTAAACTTGATTTTGAAATAAGAAGTTAAATTAGATGCAATCAAATCGAGATTATTTGCTAAGTATTACAAAAATAACCTCAAGAGTTGTAGATTGATTGAATGGTGTTTTACGCAGATTTCGACATTAGTTCTGTCATATCACGGCGACAGCTCACATATTCACGTGTTTTCACATATTTCTGGGTTTCACCAGTACACGGCTAGTGCTCTGAAGTGTCTTACCCAAGGACACTCCAACGAAAAGCTCAAGAGTTGTACAGTCAAGATTTTTAATCTTATTTATGTCACTGCTTAACATTGTGTCGTTTTGTTTTTTTGTGGAAAAGCAGCCAGTTGGGCTTGGAATTAGGCTTAACGCATTCAATACCATAGGAAACGACAGGGGTCTCTTGCGGTCGGCATAGATCAGGATCAGACCGCGAAGAACTTGCATTTTGATCTTTGATCTATGTCGTCCACTAGGTTAACAAGCCAATAAGATAAAATTATTTACACGTCCCAGTGAATTCTGTTTTTAGCCGTCGAAAATGAATCGAATATAACTGGTTCAAGTTCTGTGAAAACGGGTAGTTCAAATCCTTTATTGGTCTTGAGAAAGAAGGCTATTGAAAACATTGTGGGAAAAGGAGAAAATGCTGGTAACCAACATTTTCTCCTTTTCCCACAATCGTTTCTCGTCTTTCTAAGAAAATATCATCACTTTAGCCACTCTTAAATTGTTTGAACATGCCTTCAACTTGGACCAGTCAAAAATATTTCGTTTGCTGAAGAGCTTCTAGAAGCAGTGTCGAAGGGTCAAAATAAGTAATCATTCCTTTTGTTGCATTGTTTTCTTTTTTTATTTGAATTCCGTCTTGACATCTTAATGCTTTGAGCGCTGAATCGATGAAATAGACCATTCGAATGGACAAAACATCTTAAAACTACAATTTTGACGTTTTTTAATCAAAATCAGTTGGACTAATGCAGACAATGTGGATCCAAGATCAGGCTGCACATTCTGTGCTGTCTAATCTTGATCTACACTGTCTGATAAATACAAGTTGTGCATAGCTCTTATAGGGGTTAATTCATATCGATATGTTTCTCATCTAAAAATTACGTTTTTAAAATCGACTGGTGCAAAATTGGTTTTGTGAAGTAAATGGTTGAACACTTTTCAGACTAGACCGATTAAACTGATAGGTAAACAAATTCTCATTATAACTTTATAAAATATAAAATTAAATTAATATAAACTGAAGATAATTATAAGCGAACTTGTTATCATAACGTGGATCGTTATTAATTTTCAATTTAAACTCAAATCGTGTTTTTTTTCAAACCTTACACTGCTAAGCGCGACTCAAAGACCTTTTGCGGACAGTGTAGATCAAGATCAGACTGCACAGAACGTGCAGTCTGATCTTAGATCTACACTGTCCGATATTTGCAGTTTGATCTTAGATCTACACTGCCCGATAAGAAGATGTTTTTCCTCAGAAATAACTCTCAAAAAGCACGTTTTGCGGTTTTTGTCTATCGACTTGAAAGTTTCATTTCACTTATTTAGCTTGATGAAATGTTAAAACTGTGAGCGCCGAAAATGTATAAGCGGTTGCCCGCATCTATCCCCTTATCCCTTTCACAACATCTCACAAAAAATGTGAAATTTTAGATAAAAGCTCAGACTGCAATTTCTGTGAAATCTGTTCTTGATTGAAACGTTCCGACCAATAGGGGCCATATTTGCGAATCATTCTAAAAGTCACCGATGAAGTTTCTAACTTTTAGTGGAACACAATTTCTGATTGGCTGAAGCATCTGTTTAGCCAAAAAGAAATCGGGTCATATTGTATTTGTAGAATTAGAATACATTGATTTATTGGTTGGTTGGTTGGTTGGTTGGTTGGTTGGTTGTTTGATTGATTGATTGATTGATTGATTGATTGATTGGTTGGTTGAAGCAACTAAGAGGCTCACAGTTTGATCTTAAGTGGAGGCGATTGTTTTTTAGCTGGAGTGTCCCCGGGCAAGAAACTTAGGAGCTCTTGCATAATTAAACCCAGGACACTCGTGGATAAGAAAACTGTCGCTATGGCATGTCTAAAAAAGTTGAAGATGGCATAAAAATCACTATTCAATCAAACAACCTCACTCCTCGGCCCCAACTGACATATGAGACATGCTCCAGCAAATGGTGTTTTATTGATGCATATAACAAAGAGGTAACCATATGATTATGGATCCATAAAATCAATTTTGTCTAACAACCGACTATATTTACAGGTAAAATGGTCCTTGGACAGGCAGAAAATTGACTTAACCCTTTCCCAAACAATCCCTGGTTTTTACGGGTCAGGAATAGAAGCCTTTTGAAAACATTGAGGGAAATGGAGAAAATGCTGGTAACCAGCATTTTCTCCTTTTCCCACAATGTTTTCTACCCTATCATATAGAAAAATCATCTTTTTAGCAACTGTTAATTTGTCATCTGCAAAATGCTTTCAATTTGGTCTGGTCCAAAATTTGCCGTTTGGGAAAGGGTTAAAGCAGAAAGTCTTGACACAAGTCAGGCTACGTATTTCTGACTGCATAGGTCGAATTCTTTTGCAGATGTATAGCTCATATATGGATGTTACTCGTCAAAAGTCGGCTAATTCAGAAATTACATCAAACTTGATTAACAAATCACCCGAGCTTTGCCGAATGATATATAGTTGTAACATTCCTAAGCTATGTCCGATTGATTGGACGTGATGTAAAATGCCTATTTCGATCTGGAAATATGCCTTGATATACATACCCGATCCTTTACCAAAGAATTCCAGGTTTTACGATCATTGGGAAGTAGGCTTTTGAAAACATTGTGAGAAAAGGAGAAAATGCTGGTTACCAGCATTTTCTCCTTTTCCCACAATGTTTTCCATCCTATCAAAGACAAAATAAAACGATTCAAACCACGTTTAATTTACAGTCTACAAACTACTGTCTATTTCTTTTCGGTCTGGTATTAGCCTAATACGACCATACGAACGCAGGCTTATGAAAACATTGTGGGAAAAGGAGAAATTACTGGTTACTAGCATTATCTTCTTTTTGAACAATATCTACAACCTCTAAAACACAAATTGCACGATTTGAGCTACATTAAGATTGTCTTGAGCACCTACCAAGGTTACACTTTTTCTTGTCTAGTAAAAGGTCACTTCCTTGCATGTTTAGGACATAAGTAATCTTTTGCTAGCAGCGTAGATTCAAGATCAGACCGCACAGAGCGTGCAGTCTGATCTTCTTTCTTCACTGTTCGGTTTTGAAATATGTTTTTGTCCTAAATAAATACAACCATTGGAACCGCAATGTTTTGGCATAGTCTGCAGAATTATCAAATAACCGAGTTTGAATTTTGGTAAACCAGACAAATTATTGCAATTTTAAAATGATTTTGACAAAGAAGGGTAGAGAGAGAGAGAGAGAGAGACAGACAGACAGACAGAGAGAGAGAGAGAGAGGGAGGGGGGACTTAATCTTAACATGAATTATGATAAAAACAACATAAATTACTTTTGAATTGCTTCGCATACTTTTAAATCGATATAATATAGATACTCAAAGATTAAGGGAAAAAATATTTAGCTTAAGTAACTTATGACACGAGCAACGAGGTGTAAAATGAAACAAGATGCAAAACAGCTATTATTGAGTTGTGCTCTAGTAAATGGGGACTTAAAGATATTATTGAGTTATGCTCTAGTAAATGGGGACTTAAAGCATATCCTGTATGCATTATACGAAGCAAATCATTATATGATTATGGTTCCATACAATCCATTTGGACCAACAAGCGGCTGGATGAAGAGGTTGAATGGTCCTTGGACCAGCAAAAATATTACATACAAGTGAAGCGAGTATAGCAAAAAGTTTCGACCCAAGTCAGCATGGATGGATATGAGCCTTGCTCTGTGAAAAGAGACTTAATGCATCTGCGAAAAGTATCAGGCTGACATGGGCCGAAACTTTTCGCTATCTTTAATTTTTTTGCATGTTAAAGGCTGATTCTACTCCACGATTCAGTCAGTTAGACAAAATGGATTTTAAAGATCCATAATTAGGTGATGACTCGCTTGGTATAATGCATCACGGAGATGCATTAAGCACCCTTTTGCCAGAGCATGCGGCTCAATTATTATACCGCATTAAGCCTCCTTTTCTCGGAGAATGGCTCATCTATGTTTACTCTTTCAGCGACAAATATATAAACTCGATCTATCTCGACATCTGTAAATATAATACACTGAAACTCAAAACGATTCTTTGTCTTACTGGTTTTGACTCAGCATGCGGACAGCAGAGTTTAAGATCAGACTGCACAGAACGTGCAGTCTGATCTTGGTCTCTGCCGTCAGCAAAAGCCTCTGTTGTCACCAATGGTGCTGCAAGGATGAAATGTAAGGTTTCAAGAAATATAAAGATATTGTTGAGACAAATAAATTAATGACTTATCCGTTGAAATTAGTAAAAAGGGGAATTTTTGTGTCGCTTTCAACACTATTGCAATCACATCATTGGTACAGTTCTCCTATTCGTGTATTTCTTCGATATCACCAGTAATAGGCTGGGGCTCTGAAGCGTTTTACCAAAGGATATCTCTACAGGGGAAAGCCCCATTCCTTCGAGAGAGGGATCAAAACAAGGACCTCTAGATTGCTTATTTCAAACCTAAACCATGAGGTTAAGCCGCACCAAACTGTTACTACAGGGTGTCAAAAAAGTCGTGCACCATCCTGAAAACACATTCATTGTTACAGATGCTCAAATTGAGCACCATTTTCACAATGTTCATCCCACCGGATACCCTACGGAATGTTCAAAACAGCTTTTTGCGGAGAGTACAACGTTGTATTACTGAAAATGGTGCTCAATTTGAGCATCTGTAACAATGAATGTGTTTTCAGGATGGTGCACGACTATTTGGACACCCTGTATAATATTTTCGATCCATCGAACAGCCCATTGGAGACACTTTTGAGCCAAGCTTTGTGAAAAAGGGGCTAAATGCACCAGCAAAACGTATCGAATTATGTCAGCCTGCGCAGTCCGAGTAGGCTAACTTGGGCCGAAATGTGTTGCTACTGGTCAATTTTCTGCATGTCAAAGGACCAGTCTACTTAATGATTCTGTCTGTTGTTAAACTATATAGATTTTTAAGAATCCACTATTATGTGATAACGTGCTTGGTATAATGCGTAATGGTGATGAGTTAGAATCCCTTTCGCCCGAGTCTGGTCCAAGTACACCAACTTTGGCCAAAATGTGACAGTCACGATCAGATTAGACAATTGCTCTCTACTTTCGATAATAAAACCAAACATTTGTTTGCTCGGCAGAGGAGTTGTATAGTCAGGGGGAAAAAGTTTGTTTTTTGGCAGTTAAATAGAGTATATTTGTTGTTGTTTTTATGACAGATCGAAATTTATTTCATCTCGTGAACATCATCGGCAGTATTTTCACGAGTGACTGCGCCACTCGTGAAACTATTACTGATGATGTTCACTCGATGAAATAAATTTCGTTCTTACACCGAAATAAAAAAGATATTCTATTTTTTTTTTTTTTTTTCATGCTTCTAACCCCCCCCCCCCCCCCCGCTTTTTTTTTGGGGGGGGGGGGACTTATATAAAAATCCAGTACAGTTGTTTTCAGTAATTTCCCGTGGTCTACCTCTCCGCATAACAACGCATTACAGTGTTACTTACAGCATGAGAAATGTAGGGAAAATTACGCCATATTTCCATCTGTGTTGAATGGCACGCGCTGTTTACCTAGGTAACTAATGCGCGGAAACTATTGTTTCAGCCTTCAATAGAAAAATTGTAAAATAAAATCGGTATTTTTCACTGGCCGTAACCATAAAATATCGAACAATATTTTACCGTTATTTCTCGATAAACTACCTAAAAGCTTGAAATAATTGGGGTCATTTAGACAATATTATTTCTATTCTCACCAAACTTCAAAAATGATTCATCACTGAAATAAGTAAGGCAGAAGCTGGCAAACCACCAGTACAGAAGAAAGACAGATGTAATACAAATATATTTTTCAGTGGTATCTTTTAAACCCTTATCATGCTAAATAACTAAAATCAAATTTTCAAATCGATTGTAAAAAGCCCGGATATTTCTTTTTCAAATTTATGTTTTGGGGTATAATATCTCGTTATCGGGCAGTGTAGATACAAGATCAGACTGCACGTTCTGTGCAGTCTGATCTTGATCTACACTGTCCGCAAAAGGTCAGTGAGTCGCGCTTAGTAGCCTAAGGGTTAATAGACCACAAAGTCTCCTAAGATGTTTTTAGAATTCGCGCCAAAATTCCGCATGGATTTGTGGAAATATCACGTGGGCCTCTTGAGATATTTTTAGAATTCGCGCCAAAATTCCGCATGGATTTGTGGGAATATTACGTGGGCCTCTTGAGATATTTTTAGAATTCGCGCCAAAATTCCGCATGGATTTGTGGAAATATCACGTGGGCCTCTTGAGATATTTTTAGAATTCGCGCCAAAATTCCGCATGGATTTGTGGGAATATTACGTGGGCCTCTTGAGATATCTTTAGAGTTTACTTCAAAATACCGCATGGATTTGTAGGAATATTACGTGGGCTTTTTCAGGTATTTTTAGAATTCGCGCCAAAATACCGCATGGATTTGTGGAAATATTACAAGGGATTGTATTCAAATAATAATTTTGTCCTATGACGACCTATTTGGTTTTTACAGAAATAGACAGGGTAAAGTACACGATAGGAAATTGACAAACCCGTTATTTAAAGGCAAAGTGTGCACCTTTTTTTATTGCGGGCAAACATCCAGTATTTTTTTTTTACATTAGCAGGGAAAAGTAATTTTGTATTATGTATTCTTGTTTAAAGAAAAAAATAAATCATCAGCCAAAAAGTCTTAAAAAAAAAACCTCAAAACATGAAAAGTGTCTCTTTTTACCGAGTAATATAAACTAACCACTATTGAAAGCAATAGCAGAAAAGAAATTAAGCGACCCCAAATGATTTGTCTTTGAAGCGGTAAAACACTAAGTGAGAGAAAGAGGAAATGCTGGTTTTTATGGCAATACTGAAGTATCCAGTAATCCCTAGAAATTATTATATATTTATTTTTTGCATTTCAAACCCTTTATCAAACAGTATCGTGCCTTGTCTACCCTGATAAAAGAAATAAAACCTTCGAAATCATTGTGGGAAATAGAGAAAATGCTGGTCACAAGCATTTTCTCCATTTCCGATAATGTTTTCAACACTTTCAGACACAAATCTCATTATTTCAACCACATTTTATTTGTTGTTAGCAACTGCTTTAACTTTGTAGTAGTCTGAAATCATGTCAGGTAGTTATGGGTTAGTGATAAATTTTCATTGTCTCTTATTTTTTTCAGGCGTCAACAACCAGATGCAAAAATCTAACTGAGGCAAGTGAAACAGAACTCGTATTTAAAAAACAAATATCCATGGACATAGTGACCTAAATTAATGCCCTCTACAACCGATGAATATAATTCATGTGAACCAACAAGACAAAGGATTCCAAATGTCTTGACATGGACCAAAAGGATGAGATTAGGCTCCTGTCCTTACAATGTGGAATCCCGCTAGATCATCATGTATATACATAAAAGTGCAATCCTCTCTGGATTCTATTTATATTTGTGTACTTTACAAACAGTCTGGGCGTACTTCGGGTAAGTAAATCATCATCATCATCATCATCATCATAATCATCATCATCATGTTCTTCTTCATCGTATTATCTATCTTCCTCCTCTTTTTTCGTTTCTTCTTCTTCTTCTTTAGTTTCCTTTACCATAATCATCATCATCTTCTTCTTCTTTTCTTCTTCTTCTTCTTCTTCTCCATCTTCCTCGTCTTCTTTCGTTTCTTCGTCTTCTTCTTTAGTTTTCTTTACCATTATCGTCATTATCATCATCTTCTTTTCTTCTTCTTTTCTTCTTCTTCTTCTTCTTCTTATTCTTCTTCTTCTCCTCCTCCACCCCCTCCTTTTCGTCTTCTTTTTCATATGGTTGTGACAGCACATAGATAAATATTATATATAAAAAAGTATATATACATGCACAGAATTGTATCATGCATGTGAAAACATTGTCGCAAAAGGAGAAATAACTCTTTACGATGTCCCTTAGAAAACGATCGGAAGGAACACAATTGAAGCGTACTCTGGCAAAAGCGCGTTTAATGGATCGCCATGATGCACATACCAAGGAAGTTAAATACAAAACCCATTTAGCATTCCAATCGACTGGGTCTCGCGGAAAAATAGTCGTTTGAAATGCGGCAAATTGATAAAATAGCAAAAAATTTCGACTCATGTCAGCCTGCACAGTCCGTGCAGGCTGACATGAGTCGATACGTTTTGCAGATGCATTAAGCCATCCCCACCCACTTCCCTATCAAAGAGGATGGATCATATATTTGAGCCATGCTCTGGCAAAAGGGGGCTTGATGCATCTCGGTGATCCATGGTATCAAGGAAGCCATCACACACTTATAGATCCATAATGTCCACATTTTAAACAACCGACTGAATCACGAGATAGACTGGTCCTTGGACATACAGAAAATTGACCAATAGCGAAAAGTTTCGGCCCAGGTCAGCCGGCGCGGACTGCGCAGGCTGACCTGGCTCGATACTTTTCGCAGATGCATTAAGGCCCCTTTTCACAGAGCATGGCTCATTTATATCGATGGAATAATTTCAAATCTGATTGCCATGTTTCCATTCAATTTTAATTCCAATAGAACATAGGAGACTAAGTCTCCTCTCTAATCAAACTTCACACTTTCTGCGCCAAACATATAAACTCTACCCTCTTTCGACAGAATCTGAGAAAGACTTTTTCTTACCTTACTAACTTTAACAGGCATGTGGAAGTTACAGGTCCCAGATCAAACTACAGTTCTGTACAGTCTGATCTTGATCCATGCCGTTCGCAAAAGCCCTTTTGGTTGCCTATGAGACTGAAACCGTTATGAAATTTCAAAAACTGGGCAATATTTTTGAAGAACCAAACAATAGAAAAGCGTTGCTGTTGTAATTTTAAATTAATGCAGTGTAAAATGTAATGTGAAACTTTAACATAAAAGTGACCCAAAAACAATGTCGATTAATTCGTTTATTTGTTTCATAATTTGCTGTAATGAAGTCGTGGTGAAATAATACCGATGCATAAGAAAATAGACCTAAACTTTCATTTAGGCAATTCGCTTCTTTGTTTGGTTGGTTTTTGAACGCCGTTTTCTACAGAGCAGTATTTTGTTACGGTAGCCGGTACCCCTCGCAATTTGTTTCTTTAGATGAGCCACGCTCTGGCAAAAAGGGGCTTAATGCATCTCAGTAATGCATTATATATAAAGCAAGTCACCACATAATTATGGACCCATAAAATCCATTCTGTTTAACAATCAAGTGGATATTTCAAGTCGATACATTTTGCAGATGCATTAAGCCCCCTTTTCAAAGAGCATGGCTCAGATATATTCTATCAGTTATGTACACAACACTGTCTCAGAGCCACTGGCTGCTTTCCCTAATTCATTATGTTCGTCGCCGGTTTCATGGATGGATGGATGAACTGAGTGATGGATGGATGGATGGATGGATGGATACATGGATGGATCAATTGATCGATCCGGATCAATCAGTAAATCGTTCTGTTTGGTTTGTCAATGCTTATCACTTTCCTAATACCAAACATGAGTTAATATTCTATTCGTATACAAAATGACCAGCCAATCAGTTACACCTATTTGATACTAGGCTGAATATATTTCTAAATCAAAGCGTTGAGAACGCTGAAGTGGTATTTGTCAAGGAAGCCGTCGTGTAAAATTAATAATTTGAAAGAAAAAGAGAAATATTATTCAAATGTTGGCTTGAAAGTCAACCAACCAAGCAAATGAATACCTTTTTGGTTGAAGGGAGAGTACTCATGACAAAGTTAGGATTATTTATGTATTGGTGGTCTCCCTTTGGTCATTAGGAGGAGTCAGGAGTAATGTCCCTTGACAGTACGATGCATGATGGATAGGGAGAGAAACCATGTGAATAATCGAATAGAATTAAGTTTGTATCTAAAAACTATGATTTTGAAATATCTTTGGCCGTTAACATTTAATTCTTAACATTACAATCAATTATTTCGATCTATAAATATTCATGCCCAATCAAATGGAGTAGCGCGCAATCATGGGATGAACAAGCCATGGGCCGAACTTGTTTTAGAACGAAAAAGCCCAGGACCAAGCAATCGGTAGAAAAATTTTGTATCATTGCGCCAATAGAAGGCTATGAGCGAATGAAGCTATTTTCAATCAAAAATTAGTATTTCCATGATCGATGGCCTTACCCAGTGTATTTTAACATGCCATTTCCAATTACATATCTGAGTGCCTCCAAAAAAATAATTTGCCTGAGAAAAATTGAGTTTAATTGGGTTTATTTCCTTCGGCTTTGCACAAAATACGATACATGGCCTTCAAAATTCAATATT
Organism: Hippopus hippopus; assembly: GCA_946811185.2. Classification (NCBI taxonomy): domain Eukaryota; kingdom Metazoa; phylum Mollusca; class Bivalvia; order Cardiida; family Cardiidae; genus Hippopus; species Hippopus hippopus. The sequence continues at coordinate 36,138,508 of OX328112.1, forward strand.
GAACTCATAGTGGTATTGTCTTCGACAAATACCACAAAAAGGGGGGAATTTACAACCACACACAGTCAAACGTACATGTATATGATGTTGACTTTTAGCTCCACTTTTTTCAAAGAAAACGTCCTGGTATGCCCAAAGCCCTGTCGTCGTCGTCTTCAACTAGTGGCCGTGCGAAAACCTGGACATTATTAGTTGTACGGTCAGGTGGCAGGGGACTTGGAAACTTGTTCACGGCTGTGGTGAATTATGTCGCCCCGAGCCGAAGCCGTGAACAAGTTTCCAAGTCCTCTGCCACCTGACCGTACAACGAATTTATTATAGTGCAAAGTTTTACATTCCAACGTGGATTAAGCGAATTTTACCTGTTTTTTTATTTGTTTCAAAAATTGAGTACGCTGACGAAATAGAATTTCCCTTTTGAGTACCCCAATTCAATGAAAACTGACGTCACTGGGAACTGACGTCACTGAAACCTTGGCAAAACGTGCAGTTTGGTGCATAATCTTGATGTTAATGTTGATCGACGCCGCCATTTTGGATGTTGTGTTGAAAGTGTAGTCATGTATACGGGGCTCCCGAAAGGGAAACTGCTTTTATGTTGGTTTTGCCAGTGTACATGATATATGTATGTTCGGGGCATATTATCCAATCAGATCACGAGAAATTTCTTTGCAGTATAATAATTTCTCATATCTCTATTACAACTTAAGATGTTAATTTTAATCCTTATCTTGCTAAATAACTAACATAAAACTTTCAAGTCGATGGTAAAAACCAAATTTTGCTATTTCAAAGTTATTTTCCGGAGGAAAATATATTCTTATCGGACAGTGTAGATCCAAGATCAGACTGCACGTTCTATGCAGTCTGATCTTGATCTGCACTGTCCGCAAAAGGTCAGTGAGTCGCGCTTAGCAGCCTAAGGGTTAAACTTTGGCAAGTTGTTTACCGTGAAAAGGGAAATATGTACCACAATGGTAGGTAACTGTAAAAATATTTTTTAACACAGTTACGCCCCTTTTTCGACATAAAGTTTTCACTGAAAAACACTGAAAGCGAGCGCTGGCGCACACATGCATGCTCTTGTTAGTTTTCGGTGATGGATAAGTTTCCGCTCGGCGGGTATCACCCTAAACTGGTCCGCATTGTACATATACCTATACGCTTTAGTTAAACAGGGGAGCTAACCGATCTAGTATGAACCCTCGTGAATATGAGTCAGATATTTCCGGTTTAAAGCAATTAATTTTATAGTTTTACCGGCCAGTTAACCCGACTGGGTATTCAAAGCTTCTCAATGGGGGGGATTAACAGTGCTCCGGGATAGTTCCTGAAGTCAAATTTGAGTGCTCTCTGATAATTGGTTTTAAAATGCCAATTTTAGATTTCAAAATGTGCGATACGAATCAGCGCATGCTACAGCACACCTGTTATGCATTATTTACGGAAAAAACCCAAAGATCAGTATCTGTTTACAAATAAGAACTCTTCAAGATGAAAAGAACTGAAATTACCTCCATAAGCTCGTAATAAAAAGGGATTTTTTTGTTTGACTCGATTAACTTAAAAGTAAATTTGACGACACATCTAATGGAACTCAGGAAAAAAAAATTTTTTTTTTTCTATGAAATGGCGAAAAACGTGTGAAAAAAGAGAAAATGCTGGTAACTAGCATTTTTTTTTTTTTCTTTCTTTTTTCCAACAATGTTTTCAAAATCATCTTGTAGCGTCATTAAAACAAGCACGGGGTTGTTTAGTAAAGGTTAAAACACATTATGCCCCCTTGCAGGCGTTTTTATTTGTCTTGTATCGTGCAACTTCCATAAACATTGTGACAAAAGGAGAAATTTCTCCTTTTTTGACGATGTTTATGATAACATAAATGACTAAAACTTTCTTTTTTGTAGAATATCTAAGTCTTGCAAGGATACCACCAGTGTCGTATGCTGCGCTAATCGTTGTAGGGGCTTATCAGTTAGTCCTCAGCGTGTTTCTAAAACTTTAATTGCCTCATCGGCCAGTGTAGATCAAAATCAGAGATAAAGGTGTGCCACAAGAGTCATTCCTATCTCACCGCTGATCAATATTTTAACGATGGTTATCTGGAAAAGCAGTCAGTGGCTTCTGAAGAACAGTGTGCGAAGTGCTGGATATAGTAACTCTGCGAAAGCATAAATAAATGCACTGGCCGCTGCGGCATAACTAGAGTATTACTAAAAACAGCGTTAAATACCAAAATACAAACAAACAAACAAACGAACAAGCAATTACATATGCTGTCCCACAAATTTTGATTCAAGGTAAACAATCTAAATATTTCCCTTTGGTTATTTCATCGTCAAATGTATAAACTCAAACTATGTCGACGGCCGAAAATACAATATACTGAAACTTAAAAAAGAAATTTTATCTAATGGGTTTAACTAATCCAGCGGACGATATAGATCCAAGATCAGACTGCACGTTCTGTGCAGTCTGATCTTGATCTATGCCGTCCGCAAAAGCCACTGTTTTTTGGCCTATAGTACTGAAAGTGTTAAACAGTTGGTTGGCAAGCTGTGCCCACGCCTGTCAGGAAGGAAGCGTTCCGTAGATACTTGCATGCTGCAGGAGAGATCGTATCGTGGACTGATGTTTGGCAGTAGTCGTTAGCAAGTGATACCTATCAGTTCCCCTTCACGTAATGACTACGCAGAGAAACAGTATCAGAACTAGAGATATTAGGAGCATGTTCGGGTTAACAGAGTAATATCTTTTTAGTTCTCTACCGAAACCTATATTGTTGGTATTCATTAGAATCCTTTCGTTGAGACAATAATCAAAGTACCCACAAACATAGGTTTTTCATAAACTAACGTTTTCTCTTTTTTTTAGAAATTGATAACTCGCACTTATGTGTTACTCTCGGCCTCCTCCAATTAAATATTCTGCGTAGATTTACGCAAACTATACTCAGTTCCATAAATAAGTGTGCACTTAATTTTCTTTTATTTCTCGTCGCATGTTTTACTGAAGACCAACAAATTTGGTATCATACTTTAGTTCAGAGTCTGTAGAAAATACCAGGCTAATCAGATTTTGACTAACAGAAAGTTTAGGTTAGGTTTTTGCAGTTTAAATGAAGGTGGTACTAAAATCAAAGTTGCAAAAGTACTCAAAGACTAAGGTAACATTAAAGTTAGGTTTTGGCCACCGCTCTCGTTCAGGAATGGAATAACATTCCTGATGCAATGATTTTACGTTATGTAAGGTCTATGCCACGTCGAATAATTGCCTGTATCGACAGCAGAGGTGGCCATACAAGATATTGATTGAAAAATTACAAGAACTTTAAGAAAAACCTAACTTTAATGTTACCTTAGTCTTTGAGTACTTTTGCAACTTTGATTTTAGTACCACCTTCATTTAAACTGCAAAAACCTATCTTAAACTTTCTGTTAGTCAAAATCTGATTAGCCTGGCATTTTCTACAGACTCGGAACTAAAGTATGATACCAAATTTGTTGGTCTTCAGTAAAACATGCGACGAGAAATAAAAGAAAATTAAGTGCACACTTATTTATGGAACTGAGTATATTTGGGATTGTATAGACTGCACTGCATCTGATCTTAGACTGCACTGCCCGCAGCAGAGCCCCGGTAGCTCAGTCGGTAGCGTGCAGGACTTGAGAACAGGGGGTCGTGGGTTCGATCCCTGGCTCGGTCAATTTCTTTCCGAGGATTGATGAGAGTCATTGTGACAGGATTCATTCCTCTCCCACCGCTGACCATTGTTTCGACGATGGTTATGTGGGAAAGCAGCCAGTGGCTTGGAAAGAAAATTGTGCGGAGTACTGGTAAAAGAGACTCCAGGAAAGCATGGATAGGTGCATTGGCCACCGTGATATAACTGAAATAATGTTGAAAACGGCGTTAAACACCATACAATCAACCAATCAAGCACTGCCCGCAAGAGGCAGTTTGAACTTGATCGATATTTTCCGAAAAAAAATCTTGTTCACAGCGCTGTAGTCTGTTAGGGTTATAACATTACATTCGGAAGAGAAGACATTTACACGTAGATAATGTCGAAGATTAAACAAACATCAGATAATATAGCTCGTGATGTTACCTTTGTTATACTACTCAGAGTTTGCTAAGCACCAAGAACATTTTATGTGAATTGATAATGTTTGTTTATTGTCACTATGGTTATTTTCATCCATTCAAAAAATTGGTGATTTCCGAAAGGTGCTCGTGTTTGAAATATGTTTATGCGTTTTCTTTAGAGATCGAGAATGAACCTTTTGAAAATAGAGGTTTTTGAAAAATTTGTAGTTTCTAAAAAGGACCAAAGCGCTGACGTTGAAAGACGGTGTGACCCCTTACCATTTATAAGCGCTTGAAATCGTCTCCGTATACTTTCTGTCAGGTTCGTTATCATCCTATGTGGAGTGTTCTTCCATTCTTGTTTGACAATCTTGGCACTAAGGTCTTGGATACTTCGTGGTAAAAACCTTAAACCCATTCTAAACACGCTGGGATTTTGGTAAAAGTTTGAATGATCAGTCCAGAGCTGTAGCAAGCTCTCTGAGCAGGTACAACATGGACTAGTATTGCTGTCAACTAGAATAACCCCATAACCTACTTCATTAGCGTAACATCGAACCAGAGTATCCAGAATCTCATCTTGAAACCGCTAAGCAAACAGTGAGCCATGTCATTATCAGGAGCCGTGAGGTGTTAAACGTCCATCTAAGCTGATTTCCCCCCCCCCCCCTATGATGGTGCGAGTCCATAATGGTCACGTTCGGTGAACGTTAGCTGGATCGAATCCTTCTAAAGTTTTCATTATGACCTTACATATAATTACGTTTGTGTGGGCTAGGCGATACTTTCAGCCCCCTGTAAACAAGAAAGTTCGCCAAATAATTCTGGTCTAATAAACATAGTCCTCGGCAAACCTGTATCGTAGCCGGCAGTTTTTCCAAAAAAACTGAATAAGTATACACCGTCTTCCCGACAGAAATCCGTCATTATGCAACCCTGTATAAATGGTTTGTGTGGACACACTTACCCCTGATGCGATTTAAAGGCCGTAGCGAATCTGTACATCTGTCAAAAAGCTGTCATAAAATTGTCTCTTTTTTTTTTCGAGCCTGCATTACTAAGAACGGTTTTTAGCTGCAGAGGTTAACGTTTCTCTGGTATAACCATACTGTTGAAACCTAGCCGATGTACTGGTAATAACAGCATAGTACACAGTAAGGATTTTTCCAACTTAATTATGACGTGTGGTCTTTTACTCCATCATGTAAAGACAGCCTATCACATTTCTTCTTCCGATAGATTTCATCCTACTTGTTTTAAACTGGATTGGCCATATATCATTGTATTAACTTCAGTCATTCGTTTTTAACCCATATCCTGCTAAATAACTAACATGAAACCTTCAAGCTGATAGTAAAAACCAAAATCTTACTTTTTCAAAGATATTTTTGGGAGGATAGACGTCTATATCGGACGGTGCAGATCCAAAATCAGACTGCACGTTCTGTGCAGTCTGATCTTGATCTGCACTGTCCGCAAAAGGTCAGTGAGTCGCGCTTACCATCCAAAGGGTTAAGTTACAAAAGTAGCTAGCAGTGTAGATCTGTGATCAGACGTCACGTTCTGTGCAGCCTAATCTTGATCTGTGAAAGCAACTTACGCCTGGTTCAGCGTTTAAAGGGATAAACTGATTGATATCTTATCCAGGGGTTCTGGTTTCGAAACTCAATGGCGGCTCAAATTATCGTGGAAGTTTCCTTGGGCAATGAACTTCACAAAGCTCGGACCTAAAACTTTTGAAACCGAAAGAAACAATTTCGAAAAGAAAAAGAAAGAAGAATTGTTTTGTACCGGTAGGTTCAACTGAAATACGATTGAAAGCGACGTTTAACTGCATTCAAACAAACTGATGCACAAATAAACGTTTACAAATGCCACAATACAGGTTCCGTTTTGTATAGGGGTTCAATTTCCTCTGTTCTTTTAATGTTAAGTACCGTAGTCTAAATACAGGCTTTACGACGTTAGGAGATGCTGACTTTTTTATGTGATTTACAAGCAGATAGAATGTGCGTCCAAACTTTAAAATGAAACTTAATAAATTGAAAAGTCAAGAACCCCGAATCAATGAATGCATGAATGAATGAATGAATGAATAAGTGAGTGAGTGAGTGGGTATAAGGGTGGGTGGGTCCGTGGGTGAGTGAGTGAGTGAGTGGGTGGGTGGGTGAGGGAGAGAGAGTGCGAAGAAAGGAAGGAAGGAAGGAAGGGAGGAATGAATGAATGAATGAAGGAAGGAAGGAAGGAAGAGAGGAATGAATGAATGAATGAATGAAGGAAGGAAGGAAGGAAGGAAGGAATCAAAGGACTCAAAGGACTCAAAGGATAGAGGAAAATTCTAAAATCCTTCAGGCAAATGTATCTTTATAAGCCCATTGATATGCTACTGTTCTGGGGCATAGTGTTTCTCATGCATGTGTATTAATGATACTAAAAGGAAAATTTTAAAGCATTTCGGGAAATGCAATAATTGCTAACTCAAACGTGTTGTCAGATAGAGAGCACACTCATTTCTATCCATTTGGTGGATTTTAGAAATTTATCATAAGGTATTTAGTACAATTTGCCAATATCAAGTGTCTATTAATTAGTTGATTGTAATAATATATGTTAAGTGAAGTGAGTACATGTAATCAAAGAACGTGGCACCGTTAGAGAGTGTGTTTACGTCAAAGACACGACTAACCAATAAGATTGCAAGGTTTATCACACGTGATTTGAAATGGTATGTTATGTTATAAGATTCTTTAGTGCAAATCATTTGATACGTAAAACGTTTTTCATTCAATAAACCTAGATACAAAAGTTATAAAGATGTTAACTAATTACAAATCTCTTCCGCTATAATAAATGTACTTTACGTATCCGCCCTCGAACCCACTCGTATTTAAAACAAAAAAAAAAGTGGCTTCCATGTTCACCAACCATTCCTAAGAACATTCCTAGACTTATTCTCAAAAATTTCTTAATCTAAAATTATCATAACTTCTGATTGGTTAAATCATTTGGTTTAGCCTATCAAAAGTTGTGTTACTTTTTTAATATAGAATTAGACTTAGAATGGTGGATACGCGAATACGCACTCAATGTTTTTATAATATCTTGAAATACAAGTCTTCTTCATATGAAAGAGTCATTTAAGTAAAGAGGGATCCTGCGTGGCAAAGTCGTAAAGTTTAGGACTCGTGACCTGTCGGCCCCGGGTTGGAGCCTCCCTGGATCCACTGGGTTTTTCGTGGGAGTGTCCTATGGCAAGACACTTTAGGGCTCTAGCCGGTACAGATGAAACCAGGAAGTACATGAATATGTGAGCTGACTGAAATAATGTTGAATACCGCGTAAAACACCATTCAGTCATTTAAGTCAAGAAGCGAACGATGTCGATCTTGATCAGACTGCACGTTCTGTGCAGTTTCATCTAGATCGAAAGCACCCGGTTATTCCAATCCATTCGCAAAAGCTTCTTATTTTGCTTTTTTAAGAGGAAGGACAGATTAATGATTTGCTTCGATTTCCAACACGAGCTCTTTTATGGTGCACACGTACTTAAAAGAGTGGCCTTAATTCAACCATTAAGCTGCTATGCGCGACTCGGGGTGCTTTTGCTGTCAGTGTGGATCAAGATCAGACTGCACAAAACGTGCGGTCTGATCTTGGATCTACATTGTCCGATATGGTCCGATACGGTACGATACACTGTCCAATACGGTATTTTTTCCTGGTAAAATCAACGTTGAAGTGGCAATATTTTGGTTTCTACTAATGAGGTGGAATTTTCGGTTCACAGTGGCGTTTGTGAACGGGTGTATAGATCAAGATCAGACTGCAAAGAAAGTGATAAAAATATTTCCCGATTTCTAAGTGGATTGTATCATTTTCAGCTGTTGAACAAGATCGAGTTTATATATTTGACGTTAAAACAATTACGAACGTCATGATGTTCATTTAATTATTTCAGTGCCGACTAAATAAATCGACAATCTTCGGGGTTTGAAAGTGCAGTTCTATTGCAAACAGAAAAATGTTTTGGTCATTATTCAACACCATGTAGCAAACGAGGAAGATCTGAAATCAGACTGATACTTTCTGTGCAGTCTGATCTTATTCTACGCCGTTCGCAAAGTTTTTTTTTTTTGACCGTTGACTATGAAAAAATTAAAACGTGAATGTGCTAGTAATCGATTGACAAGAAAGAACCTCAACATTGCGAGTACTAAACCAAGATCTTATATCTAATTTGTAATATGGCCTGCAACACGCGAAAAGGGGCATTCAGACATTTGCGTAAAGTGTCGTCTCGGATCAGCCTGCGCAGTCCGCGCAGGCTAATCCGAGACGGCACTTTACGACTATATTGGATTTTGTGCTACAGTAGACTGGCGCAAAACAGACAATTACATAAAAACGGAAAGTGTGGTTTCGGATCAGCCTGCGCGGACTGCGCAGGCTGATCCGATACGACACTTTACGCAAATGTTCGAATGCCCCTTTTCGCGTGTTGTAGGCCATATCTGAAATGCTTGCATGGTGTACTGGACGTACTAACAAGATTTATTCCTCTCTCACCTCACCGAGCAACGTACATGTAGCTCAATTGATAACATACAGGGCTTGAATTTAATCTGGTCTCCGGTTCGAATACCCACCTAGAACAATTTCTTTTTTACGATTAATGATAGTCATTGCGACAGGATTCATTCCTGTCTAACCACTGATGATTATTTCGGCGATGACTTTGCAGGAAAATAGCCAGTAGTTTGGGAAGAGAATTGTTCTAGGTACTGGAGAAGGAAACAGGAATGCATGGATAGATACATACACTCACAACCAAGCTTTATTACTAGAATAGTGCAGTAAAAGGCGTTAAACACCGAACATACATACGAACAAAACAGACTAAGGTATCATGACCTAGTCCGTGAACTCTTTACCAAACGACAAAATTTTAGACTTGCCTAATTTCACACACATGATGTGATTAGATTTGGTTGGTTGGTTGTATTGGGGTTTAACGCCACTTTAACAGCTAAGGTCATATCATGGCGGTCGGTGACGCACATGTGTTTCCTGGCTTTCTCACACCAGTACTAACACAACTTTCTTTCCAAAGCCACCGACTGCTTTTCTCACATGCTTCAGCAGAGGTGAGAGGCGAAAATACGCCGGAAAGAAAGTTCGCCTCAACCGGGTATCGAACTCACAACCACCAGGTCATGAGTCCGACACGCTCACCACTGAGCCACCCGGGCGGGCTGATGTGATTAGAAGCTGATAGGCTAGAAACCTTGTGGAAAAAGGAGAAAATGCTGGTTACCAAGAACTCCAGGAATGCATGGATAGGTGCACTGGCAACCACACTTTATGACCGCAATAATGTTGAAAAGGCTTTAAAAACTGAACATGCATCCAAAAGAATATAAGATATTTTGAACCAGTCCGCTAACTCTTTATCAAAGAACAAAATTTTGGACTGGCCTAATTCCAAAGCACTTGCAGACGACAAAATAGATCATGAAGACACAAATGGTGAGATTTGTATCGGATAGGCTAGAAAACATAGTAGGAAAAGGAGAAAATGCTGGTCACCAGCATTTTCTCCTTTTCCTACAATGTTTTCAAAAGTTTACTTCTCCAGGGTCGTTAAAAGTCGGGATTGTGTGATAAAGGGTAAAATTCCCGAAAGTACATGTATATTATAATGGCTTGATGTCCCAAAATAGACAGAATTCGAAATATGCGGTCAGATTCTGTTCTGTCAAAACCATGTGGTTTAGCTAATTAGAAATTGCGTTTCTTTGTGATTAAAAATTCTGTTCGTGTAATAATCGACTGTTACATGAATAAAGGGTCAAACTAAATGAATAAATCGTACCACAAAGTTTTTCCTTTTGCATCAGCGTTTTCGGAAATAGTTTTCGGCAAGACGAAAAAGATCGTTTGAAGAAGATACTGAATTATGGATAACATATCTACTTTAACATAAAACATCTCTTGTGGATACCTAAATGGCTTGTTTCTGTGAGACAAATAGCATCGTTTCGGGTAACGAGCTATTGATCTCATAAAAGAAAGAGCCCGGATTGATCCCAACTAATGAGATTGGGATCAGATGAACCTTACTGCATGGACTGTAGTCGTTCTAATGGAAGATGGAGAAATTTAACTCTAAAACTGCAACATCAATTACATGGAAACTTCTAGAAAGTTGAAATGTGAGACTTTAAGGTGGCCAAATTAAAATCTTGGTGTATTGGAGAATGTGGTGCAAAGATCGGACGGCACGTTATGTGCAGTCTGATTTTGATCTACTCTGTCAGCAAAAGTGCATTTAGTCGTTCTTAGCAACCTAAAAGTTAACGCCTACCTTGTCATTCGTGAATCATGCTTTTATTTTGCCAAATTTGTAAACCAAAATCAGAATGAACATTTGTGCCATCTGATCTCGGTCGTGACTCTCCTCTGCGCTATATAGATAGATTTAGTCACGACATCCGCTTTAAATATTGTGATAGTTTGTTGTATAAGTTTGCGATGGGAGTGTCACCGCCAATTAGTGGATCATTGATGGTTATATGGTACAACAGCAAGCACCTTTGGAAGAGTATTTTGCGATGCACTCGTAAAAGGAAGATCCACGAAAGCATGGATATTTTGCACTGTATAACTGAAACAATGTTGGCAACGACGTTAAACATCATACAAATAAATGGGAACTGCGAAAAGTGTCGACCCTGGTCAGACTGCGCGAATTGCGCAGTCTGACCAGGGTCGACACTTTTCGCTTTTATATTTTCTGTATGAAAAGTGGTCATTTTACCTTGTTATACAATTATTTTTGAACTATCAACTTAAATTGACCTGCACTATCGTTGATCTGTTTTCATCTAATTGATGTACGGAATTCCCAGATTGTCCCTTTTTGCGTGACGGGTCACAAATAAATACACAGGAAAATTTCTTTAAGATACTGGTTCGAGAAGGAAATAATAATCAAATCACAACAAGCTGTGAAATTCGCTGTTTAGTTACCCTTATATCTATACCTGTATCCTGCTGTATAAGTGAAATAAAACTTTTAAATCAATAGTAAAAACACAAATTTTGCTATTTCAAAGGTATTTTTTTAGGAAAATATGTCCTTATCGGACAGTGTAGTTCAAAGATCAGATTGCACGTTTTGTGCAGTCTGATCTTGATCTACACTGTTCGCAAAAGGTAGGTGGATCGCGCTTAGTAATCTAAGGTTAACTTGAAAGTTTCAGTCCACTTTGATAACTTTAAATTAATGCAATTATTTCGAATTCAGCGTTTTCCTATTAGGCAAGCAAAAAATAGTTCACCGTATTGTATGATGCAAATCCAAGATTAGACTGCAAGTTTATTGCAGTCTGATCTTGACTGCAAAAGTGTATTGTGTCGCGCTCAGAAATCTTAGACTTAATCCGACCCCTTGCCTCAGCTCTTGAGCAGACATTAAAATGATTTTGTTAAAATTAAAAGCGTTCGCAGACGATAAAGCTAACATGGGTGAAATCATGGAAATTGTAGTTAAAAGAGCAGAAGACATTGTAGAAAAAGGAGAAAATTTCGGTTACCAGATTTTTCTCCAATTCCAACAATGCTTTCAATATTAGTAATTCTGGGGATCGTGAAGACATATATTGTTTTGTAAAGAGTTTACTGGCTACAAATACGACTGTTTATGCCCTTTCAGTGTCATATTGTTAAAAAAAATCCGTCCTTTTCTCCCAATATTTCCCATACAGCTAGAATGTGATGTTAGCTTTCGTGTGTCATTTGACTAATTTCAAGTATTACCCGGTAAGCAGTTCTCAGTTGGGTACAAAAATGGCCTGAACAGTTACGGGCTAACACATTACCACACAATCCCGTGTTTCAGCGACCATTAAAAGAAAACTTTTGAAAACAGTGGGAAAAGGAGAAAATGCTGGTAACCAGCATTTTCTCCTTTTCCCACAATGTTTTCTACCCTTTCAAAAAATAAATAAATTTTTATTTATTTTGTCGTTTGCAAGTGCTGCCGATTTGGACGAGTCTAAAAATTGTGTCGTTTGGTAAAGAGTTAAATAATACTGATTCTATCAAGATACGTTTGTTTCCCGTATCAGTCTACGTGTTTTCAAATTAACGGCTACTATAGTATAGTCACGACTCTGTGTTTGATTTTCACGGCTCTATTTTACTTGATCTTTGATATTAACGCGTATTAATCTGATTAGGTAAATAAACGGGACTATCTGCATGTATTTTTCGTATCAGTTACAAAAAATAGACCCTATTAGTCATACTTTTACCTTCTAAAAAGAAACAATACGCTGTACCAAAGTGATGAAGGTCTTTCCTTCTCTGGGCAAAAAAAAATCCTAAAAAAAAGAATAATAAAAATTAGAAAAGTCCATTCAAATATTAATTGGCTAACTGAGAAGCTGAAGGGCGTATAAATACCAACGGAAAAAAGTAGCACATGACAACGGACGACTATATGTCTTTTTTAATTTAACTGTCTGTCTACTAAAACATATTTTAAGAAGACATGGCTAAAAACATTGCCGCAAATTATTAACAAAAAAAAAAACTTAACACACTTTAAATACAAGATTGCAACTGAAAAAATCGGGTAAAAATTAGAAAATGCTCGTTTTGAGCAACTGCTTATTTTGAAATAAAGTTTTCAGGAGCAAGGCGCAAAAAGTCTAGGTCTGCAGAAGGTAATAAAATATAAAATCTATTTCCCGTCCTCTTTTTTTTGGGGGGGGGGGGAGAGGGGGGGGCTCTTTTGAATGTATCTATTCACACACATTTATTCTTAAAGAGTCTTTTACAACTATAGATGCTTTTGTGGCCAGCGTAGATCAAGATCAGACTGCACGTATTTGATCTTTGATCTATTCTGTCCGTTTTGCTGAGTCATCCCAGACAAAGTCGACCTTGACACTGCATGTATTTGGGTCTTATTTCTAGATTTAACACTTTACCACATGACAAAATTTTAGACAGATCCAAATTGGAAGCATTTCCAAAGGACATAGTAAATGTGGCACAAGTAATGGGATTTGTCTGTAAAAGATAAGAAAACATTGTGGGAAAAGAAGAAAATGCTGGTTACCAGCATTTTCTTCTTTTTCCACAATGTTTCAAAAGCTTTCTTTCTCAGGATCTTTTAAATTCGGGATTGTTTGGTAAAGGGCTAAAATGAATGTTAGGTTTGGTAGGCGCTCTTAGCGTGAAAAAGAAACATAGATAAAATTTTAAACAGAGTGATTTGGAGGTATTTTAGGCTGTCTTTGATTTATATAAAGTGGAATACCAACAGAAATGTTCAAGAACGTGAATAAGTGGCCACTAATTACTCTACATCTCAACTTCTATTTTATTGAAAACTAGACATAGGAACATATTGTTTACTAAAACAAAAATATTTGAGTTTGTGCTTGCGTATGTTAACGAATGGATTTCTTCTAGGACTATTTTTTTTTTTTGCGAAAAGTGATTTGTTTTGTTTGTTTGTGCATTCGTTGTACTACTCGTTTGTTTGTTAGAACGGTGTTTTACGACATTATTACAGTCATAAAAGGATCGGACATCTGAGTTGGTGATTGAGATAAAATTGTATTAAACGGATCTAGGGAAAATGTTATTAAGCGAGCCTTTGGCGAGCTTAATCTCACTTTTTTCTTGACGGGTTTTATAAATACGGAATATTAGGCTGTAGTGACTTTCCTGGTGCCTGTATTTACTTCGAGCAGCGTGAGAAAATTTGGTATCGCGCGAGACCGAAGGTCGAGCGAGATGCCAAATTTTTCTTACGCAGCGAGAAGTAAATACAAGTACCAGGAAAGTCACTACAGCATAATATTCCTTTTATTATATACCTAAACCTTTTCAACGACAAAATGTTGCAAATTATTGACACTTTATTCGAAAACGGTAAGAAAAATAAAACAATTAATGTTGTGGGAGCCAGTTACTTCGTTTTAATGAATGGCGGATGAATATCACAGCGTAAGATTTTGACCAATGAACTTGCAAATGAATACATACGTATACCGCGCGTGAGTTACGTCATTATGACGTCTCATACCATATTTGGAACCGTATTCCACTGAGTGTAGATACGGATTTTTTTTCCGTCGTGTGTGATTTTATCCGCGTGCGACGCATGTATTTAACCCGGAAAACTTACAGGTATATAATAAGATTTTATCTTAAACGCCAATGAATGTTAGATTCTTTTTATCACATAACGATATTTCATTAATTATAGATCAGAGGATGCAAAACCATCTATAGATGCATCCGCGGTAATATCCATAAAACCCATTCACTTCTACGAAATACGTACAAAATGACGTCAAAAAATGATGTCACACAATTGTGATATTAAGATAAGAAAATTCGTAATGGGTATATTACATGGAAAACAAGGAAGGGATATGTGATAAATAATTGTCACGACGTCAGATCACTTCTTGAAATATTTCTACTGTTTATAGACATCAAATGAATACTGATCAGTTGGTGAATAGGGGCCAAAATAATAGAATTTTGAAAAATAAAAAAAACGTTTCATGCTACTTGATCTTGAGCTACACGGTCAATTTCAAAATGTTGAGGGTTTCAGGTTTGGGAATTCTGTCTAAGGATTCCCTGGCCATAGGCCAAACGGAGGGGGGGGGTGTTGCTGTCGACATAGATCAAGATCAGATTGCATAAGAAAGTATTTGATATTTCATCTACTCCTTCCTCTTTTTCGTTGGACTGTCCTCGGGCAAGATACGTCGAGGGCCCATATTCTTGTACTGGTGAAACCCACGATATTCATTAGAATGTGAAATATCGCCGATATATAACTGAAATAATGCTAAAAGCGGCGTAGAACACCATTTAATTAAACGTTCAGTACTCCTTCCTCTGTTTGTTTCTGCTGGAGTGTCTGTTTGTTTTCTTTTCAATTCCTATCCTACTGTTTGCGGTCATGAATGAATTTTGCAGATAATTTAGATCAGTATAAGCCCATACATGCGCGAGCTTGATCCTAGTCTACACACTCCGTTTCTCTGTAAAAGTTTCAAGACAGAAGTCGCGTAAATGCAAACAGACATAACTATAATATGAGCGGTACTCTGGCGATATGGGCGTTCAGGCATCTCAATGATGCATTGTATCAAAAGTGTCATCATAATTATCATTATGGATTCATACAATCCGTTTTGTAGAACCACCAACTGAATCTAGAGGTACTCTGTCCCTTTAACCCTGTACCAAACAATCCCTGGTTTTTTACGACGAAGAGGAGGAAGCCTTCAGAAAACATTGTGGGAAAAGGAGAAAATGCTGGTAACCAGCATTTTCTCCTTTTGCCACAATGTTTTCTACTCTTCTAATGTCAAGTTTCAATTTTTGAGTAACGTTTATTTTGTCGTCTGCAAATGCTTTCAATTTGGACAAGTCTAAAATTTTGCCGTTTGGTAAAGAGTTAAAAAAAAAATGACCAACAGGAAAACGTTTCTATCCGGTCCTAGGTGGATACTTTTTGCAGATTTATTGAACCCTCTTTTTCACAGAGCATGGCACATATTATTTTTGCAATTGCGTATACGTTCTGCAGCATATGTATTGATAGAATTTGTATTTATCTATGTGTGAGCGTTTGAATTTGTATTTAATTCATTGTGGAGATGACTTGACCGTTTATCAAAGCAACAACAATAACAAGACAGACGTTTTCATATCGCATTATCTCCCGCTAGATGGCATTCTACAATTACACATCTATCTAGTTTGGGCATTCTGGGTACAGAACCGGACTACTTTTCAAAACGACAACCGTTACTTTGAATTTCAAAATGAAATAAACGTTTACTCAATAAAACGCTACCAGGTGCGATTCATTCAGCTGTGATCAGCTAGCATGTGACCTATGCCCCTACAGGCTTGGGTAATAGCTTTGGTATAAGCCCTACTTTTCCCTAGTATATGGGGTCGGTGATGCGTCATAGCAGACACGTCGAATCTTTGAAGAATGTGACATGCGCAGAAAACGTTTCATATCGAGATCAAAACAGAAGAAAATAAGTATATAAATTCTGACATATTATATATCGAACATGCATTTTACTGTGCTCCTGAAGATAAATAATGTCGAGGTGTAAATATTCATGGAAGCATGGGCTTTACCACAGTGGTGTTGCAAGTTGAAACGGAAACGTAAAAATATAGACCTAAAGATGTGATAAAATTAACAGAACGTTTTAGAGAATGAAATATAACATTGTGAGCAGTGGCTAATTTAAGGAAAAGATGTATAGGACTGTCCTGTTAATGTTCACGTTTCTCATTTTCTGTCTCCCCAGACTAGCTGCCCGGAAGCCCATTTTGACCTCCAATTTTGGGTTCCACCCAAACATGGTTGAGAGCCCAGGGATGGATAAAATGACGGCGTCCAAAGTGTGTGATATGATGTTACTGCAACGAAAACAACGTAAAATATGTCGACGCGACAAAGGCGTGGCGGATACGCTACTGGAAGCGACAAACTTGTCAATATTGGAATGTGAGCACCAGTTTAAAAGGGACCGATGGAATTGTTCATTAGAGGAACAATACAGATTGAATATATTGAAGAAAGGTGAGTTTTTTACAATTTTTTATTACCTAAAACTCTTGTTTTACTAATCATTTGCTCGCTTTTTAGCATTTTACCACACAAGCACGAATTATAGTGACCCCTGGGAAGAATCCTATTGAAAACATTTTTGGAAAAGAAGAAAATGCTGGTAGCCAGCATTATCTCCTTTTCCAACATTGTTTTTTACTCTATCAAAGATAAAATCCATCATTTGAGCCACATTAAAATTGTCGTCTGCTAGAGCTTTCAATTTGTACATGTCTGTATTTTTGTCTTGTGGTGATGAGTTAAACATTTCTTTCTGTCCACTTAATTTGTTTGTACCGTTTTGCCTTCTTGTATAATGGACATTATTTTAGCTCCTTGTACGTTCCCGAGATCACCTGTCTATCTTGCTGTCAATTCTTCTAAATCAAGATCCCGTCAAATCCTGAAAATATAAGTGCAACTTTTATAAAAACCTTCCATGGCAATGTAGGAATGCCTCTTGCACTGTATGTTTTATGGTAAGATCAAGGTCACAGTTTCTAAAATTAAAAAAAACAAACAAACAAACTAACAAACAGTTACAACGATTTCAACAATCGTCTAGCTGTGTTGGAGTAAGTTCGTTGTCACTAATAAAAAAAGGAGGATGTTAGCTCAATATCAGTAGAAAAGTCCTAATTTTTTTGACTCCTTTTCTTTATTTTTTACGCTCCTCGATCATCATAATCAGGAAACCACCCATATGCACGCATTTAATAGCTTAACGTTTCGAAATTACAAATGTTTCTATATTGCCTTTTTAATCACATAAAACGCGACTTTAGACAAAGCTACGCCTCGAAGTTTAACATCCGCATCGACAGTTATACCGAAGAACCGATAAAATCATCTCTGAAATGCTGACTTTTGTTAAATTTTTCACGTAATACTCATAAGCAAATCACTGAAAAGGATTACAACTGCGGGTTTTTTATTGTGAAGTGTCAAAATGAATTGTAACAAAATATTTACAGTAAAATATTTTTTTACTTTGAATTGTTTCTATAACATTCAAGCATAAAATGGCATTCATCCTCAATATAAAATTCCATCTGCCGACCAAGTTGTCTTTACTCGATTAATACAGTTAGTTCCAGTTCTGGAATTTCGGAATGTCCAAACAAGTGGAGTGCTATGTACCATATGGCAGTTCAGCCGACCTAACGGGATGTTTGATTAAATATGACAGTAGTTGTCTCGTCTATCCTCGCTGCAGCCTAAATAAACAGAATGCGGTGGTAGAAGAAACATATGTTCGTGTGATGATAATAGAAAGTAATATTCAGTAAACTGCTCAAATTATTGACGTAACTTACCTAGCTTATCAGCAACCTTTACTGTGACGTTAACATCTTTGGTGTCCTTTGCGGCCAGCATAGATCAAGACCAGATTGCATGATACGTGCAGTCTGATCTTTGATCGATGCTGTCCGCTATGCTGAGACATTTTTGACGATAGCAACCTTGAAATCATTCGGATCTTATATTTCTGGACATTAAAAGGCTGTTAAGTTTATCCGATCTAAGGGTTGATACATTTTTTTTTTTTTATGTAAAATGATTTCTTTTGATCTTAACTCGAATAAGATGGTCATTTTCAACGAGGACAAAAATCTTCGCGGTTGGCGCGGCCTTTGGTGAACTAGACCCTGGTACAGTCAACGTCATTTGAACAAGGACAAAAATCTTCGCTGGCTGCGCGGCCTTTGGTGAATTATATCTTGGTACAACCCACGATCCAAGCCTTCTACCACTGAAACTCATAGAGCACATAAATACATGACTCGTCGCCGTGATACAACTGAAATAATGTTGAAAGCGGCCAAAATCATCATTCAAACAAATGAAGTACAGAAAGAATTTTCTGGAAATTTCCGTTCAGAGTACAAAATTGATGTAAGAAATATTTGGGCCACTCAAAAGATTGGGTTTTGCCTACATCTTGTTTATCGAATTCTATCAATGAAATTCCATCTTAATACTCTCTAATTCTTTTCTTAAGCGCTTAGTACAAAATCTTTGGAGGAAAAAACGAGAGTATTTATATACTAGAAAATATAACAGATTGCTAAGTTCATTATACTTGAATTCGTTTCCACTATCTCCTCTCTCTCTCAAAGAATTATCATTAAAAAACATAATAGTTCTTGAGATATTTCTGCAATTTCTCATTCTTTATAAAGAATTAATTGATGACGTATTAGTACTTATTCTTCACAGAAACAAATTAGAATTCTGGGTAATATCTCGGTCCGTTATCGAGAGACATTAATAGAAGCCGATTACAATAATTTACTAGAAAAATATTGATGCATACCACCAAGGTCGCCGCGAATCGTAATGCCGAAAAACTTCACAGCCTTGATGAAAATTGGCCAAAACTGCCCTATCGTTACATCATTTAAGATGATGAATTTGCGTCTATTTATATGAGCCATTCTCTATTAAAAGGGGGCTTAATGCATCTGCGAAAAGTTTTGGTCCAGGTCAGCTTGCGCATTCCGCGCAGGTTGACCTGGACCGAAACTTTTCGCTATTGGTCAATTTTCTGTATGTCCAAGGACCAGTCTATCTCATTATAAGTCGACTGTTAATAAAAGTGGCTATCATGGATCCATAAGTATGTGATAGATTGCTTAATGTCATGGATCACGGAGATGCATTAAGCCCCCTTTTAACAGAGCAAGGCTTATATATATATATATATCCTTTAGTATTTCATTGATAAAATAAAATCATGCAATCACTTGCTTTCCTACCATGGCTGATCTTCCAGAGTGGGGAGAGGGAGGGTATTAAAGCCCTGTATCAATCGACATGAAGTTATCTTAAAAGCTTGTAAGTCTCTACCAGACAACAAAATTTAGAGGTAACTACTTTTTAAACACCTTTTCACTGGACATATTAAATGTGGCTCAAACTATTGTATTTGTCTTGGAAAGGGTAGAAAACATTGTGGGCAATATACTAGTAATCAGCAGTTTCTACATTTCCTACATTGTTTTCAAAGATTGTCCTCCATGGTCGTGAAAGCATGATGTTGTTTTGTGAAAAAAAAATATACATACAACTCCAAATAAATAAAATCCAAATTCTTAGTTATATGAATCTGCCTAAATAATAGCCTTTTAAAGATTGCTTGCTCTTTGCCAGAATGTTCTGTGTAGCGAGCAGTGTAGATCCAAGATGAGACTGCACCTTATGTGCAGTCTGATCTTAATCTACACTGTCCGCAAAAGTTATTTTTGTCGTGACAGGCATTTAGAGGGCTAATACTGGGCTGTTTGCGCCGAGTTCGATTCCTTAATAGGTTATATACAGGGCTTGATGCCTGTGGGTCGGTTGTTCGAATCCACACCTCGGCCAGTTTCTCTCCGAAAATGATTTATGATAGTCATTGCGACAGGACAAATTCCTATCTCACTATTCGACATTGTTTCGACGATGGTAACATGGGACAGCAACCACTGGCTTTGGAAAAATATTGCGCGAAGTACCTGTAAAAGAAATAGTATAGGAAAGCACTGACAGGTGCAATGTCGCTGCAATGTACCCGAAACAATATTAAAACCGGCATTAAACACCATACAAACAAACAAATACACGGACGATAAGAGAAATAGCAAAACAGTCAACAATGGGGACTATACAAAAGTAGTTATTTACGTGTGTAAGAGGTTGCGGTTTACGGGAACATCCGACTGTTTGCCCATCTTCGTTTCATCTTAAACCTCTGTTTATATCCTTGTTTACGTACTGTGAGAGTACTGCCTCGTGTAGCTAGTATTTCTATAAGATAATTATCATCGTCCACTTTCCTTAACTCTAACCTTACTGGTGACGACATCAGAAGCTTTTGTGGACAGTGTAGATCAAGATCAGACTGCACGTTCTGTGCAGTCTGATCTTGATGTATTCTGTCCGCAAAAAGTCCTCGAGTCACCCTTTAGTCCTTGCAAATCTTAATCATTAACCTACCATATAAATTAAATTAAACTTTGTAGCTGATAGTAAACACTTAAATAGTATTATTTCAAAGTTGTTTAACCCTTTCCCACACATTGCCGACTTTTAACGACCCTGGGAAAGAAGCCTTTTGAAAATATTGTGGGAAAAGGAGAAAATGCTGGTAACCAGCATTTTCTTCTTTTCCCACAATGTTTTCTACCCTATCAAAGAAAACTTGAACCATTTGAGCCACTGAAATTGTCGTCTCTAAATGCCTTCTATTTGGACAAGGCTAAAATTTTTTCGTCTAGTAAAGGGTTAAAAAAAAAAACGTAGGAAAGGGAAAAATAATGGTTACCAGTATTTTTTTCTTTGCCATGGTGTTTTCGAAAGCTGTTTAAAAAAAAAAAAACATTTAACGTGCTCTGAATATCAAGCGTTCACAAGACCATTACTGCTCTATTTGGAATTTTCACCAAAATTTGAGGCAAACTTAACAAAAAAGAACTGCATAGTAATATTACATGGCGACTCACTGACCTTTTGCGGGCAGTGTAGATGAAGATCAGACTGCACAGAACGTGCAGTCTGATCTTGAATCTACACTGTCCGATAAGGAGATATTTTTCCCCCAAAAAATAAGTTTGAAATGGCCTGCAACACGCGAAAAGGGGCATTCGGACATTTGCGTAAAGTGTCGTCTCGGATCAGCCTGCGCAGTCCGCGCAGGCTAATCCGAGACGGCACTTTACGACTACATTAGACTTTGTGCTACAGTAGACTTGCGCAAAACAGAAATTTACATAAAAACGGAAAGTGTCGTTTCGGATTAGCCTGCGCGGACTGCGCAGGCTGGTCCGAAACAACACTTTATGCAAATGTTCGAATGCCCCTTTTCGCGTGTTGCAAGTCAAATAGTAACATTTTAATTTTTACTATCGGCTTGAAAGTTTCATTGAAGTTATTTAGCAGGGTAAATGTTCAGTTCATCTCCTCGGATAACAATAACAAGCCGAAGTTTCGAATAATTGGCTAATCTATTGCCCTTCAAATCTACTGGGTGACGACAAGCCGTGCCGGACAACGTATTGTCTCGTAAAATCTCGCCAAAGGTACGATATCAATAGATCTAGCCATTTGTATTTTATGACCAGCTTTGGTACATGTACATGAAACTTTTGTAGGACCGAAATCAAGAAGAAACTAAAATTGGAAAAAAGAAAATACGCGAGTTCTCTTTTTTGAAATGAAATGTTTGTAGGGCCGAAAATAACACTAGAGACTAAAAGTAGAAAAAAAACATGCGAGTTCAGTTTTTTGAAATGAAATGTTTGTAGGACAGAGAATAATAAGAAACTGAAAGTGAAAAAAAAAAATGCAAGTTCAGTTTTTTAATATGTAATGTTTGTAGGACCGAGAATAACAAGAAACTAAATCGTGAAAAAAAAAAACACATTTTTTTAGTTTTCTTTTTTAAACATCATAAAAAATGTTCTTTGTCAATTTTTAGCAGTATTTCTCTATATACACGGAAAATATCTCAATGAAACTCGAACGTATGGATATTCCAAACGGGCTTCAGTTTTTGCCACGAAGAAACCAAACAGAAACTACTAACCATAAAAATCGGATGACCTTTTTGCACAACCATTCCCCAATATCTTGCAGACGATTTTGCACCTCTGAACAACGTCTGCTGTCGTGAACTGGCCATAAAGACCGTGTTAACACCGTCGCCTGATCGTTTTTCTCCGCTAACGTTTAACGTGAACATAAAACGGACACTTCGGAACAAGCTTGTAGCAGACGTGACTTACACTCGTGCTTACCTCTTTATCAGATGATTAAAATTTAACCGATTCCAAATTCAATACATCTGCTGACCAAAAGTAGGAAATTAAAAAAAAAAAGAGCTTTACTTCTCTGATTGAGTATAAAACATTGTGAGAAAAAGAGAAAATGCTGGTTATCAGCATTTTCTCTTTTTTTCCCACAATGTTTTAAAACTCTTTATGCCAAAAGGTCGTTACACCACGGGATTGTTTTGTAAGTCTTTACCAGATGACCATATTTTGGCCCGTTTCATTTCAAACACATTTGCAGATCTTAAATATGGCTCAATGGTTGGATTTGTCTTTGGAAGAGTCAAACCAATGTGGGAAAATATGAGAAATTATGGTTATTGATCAGCATTTTTTTTCTACTTTTCAGCTACAATGTAAGAGGTAGCCCTTGTCAAGCTCGTAAAACACTGGAACGATTCGCAAACGAAATTGAATAAACCCGGTTTCTTTTTTATTCTTGAGGTATCTTTTTTTTAACAATAATGATCAGCTTCTAAAACATGCTGAAGAATTGCACATCCGTGACAGTGCACACCAATGTTGGTGCTTTACAGTCATCTATAGATCGGTATGTTAAAGCTTGCATAATTAAATTTCAATTCGCTCAAAGATACTCATTTTCATTGAATGCGGTTAAAGCGAACACGACGGATAATATTCGTATCTACACAACGCGCCCAAACAATTGTACATTATCACGTGACCCGCTTGCGGACTACTTACGGCTTAGTTTGTGATTTGATTGGCGAAAATTCTACGTTATATGTTCCACTGCCATTCATAAAAAAAAGAGGTTTTACGCACCTAAGCAGTATTTTTTTAAATTTCTTACCATATTCGAAAAAAGTTGTTCATAACTGTAATATTTTGTTGTTGAAATTTGTAAGCAGGCCTATATGATAAAGATATTTAATTTCATGCTTCTCGGCAGTTTATCGATAAATAATGGTGAAATACTGTTCGATATTTCATGGTTATCACCAGTGAAAAATACCGATTTTATTTTCTAACTCTTCAATTGAGGCGGAAACAGTAGTTCCCGTGCACTAGTTACCTAGGTAAACAGTGCGTGCCATTCAACCAGATAGAAATATGACGTAATTTACCCTACATTTCTCGCGCTTTACGTAATATTGTAATGTGTTATTATGCTGAGGGGGTACCCCACGAGGTATTACCGAAAACAAATGTACTGGATTTTGATACAAGCCCCCCCCCCCCGGCAAAAAAGGGGGGTTAGAAGCATGAAATAAATAGAGTATTTGTTGTTTTCGGTGAAAGATCGAAATTTATTTCATCTCGTGAACATCATCGGTAATATTCTCACTCGTGGCTGCGCCACTTGTGAAAATATTACCGATGATATTCACTTGATGAAATACATGTAGATTCGATCTTTCACCGAATAAAACAAATATCCTATATACTGGAGTAAAGTTCTGTCCTTGGGGCGTGTATTTGCTTCTCGCAGCGTAAGGAACTATGGACATACCGCTCCGCCTGTATTCTTGCTGGATATAAAGTTATCCTATGCAGCTTGGTGCAAAAACAAATTGATAAGCCTCGGAAAAGTTACTAGAACATAATTTTCTGAATATATGAAAAAAGGGCTTAATGCAACTGCAAAAAGTATCGATTCAGGTCAGCCTGTGCAGTCCGCGCAAGCTGGTCGAAACTCTTTTGCTATTTGTCAACTTTTAGCATGTCAAACGACCAATCTACCTCATGATTTAGTCGGTTTTTATACAAAAATGATTTTATGGATCCATATCTTTATGATGGTTTTGCTTGGCATCATGCCTCACGGAGATGAATTAAACCCCATTTTGCCAGAGCAGCCATGCTCAGTGAAAAGGGGCTTAATGCATCTGCGAAAAGTATCGACACAGGTCAGCCTGCGCGGACTGCGCAGGCTGACCTTGGTCGAAACTTTTCGCTATTGGTCAATTTCCTGTATGTCCAAGAACCAGTCAACCTCATGATTGAGTCGTTTGTTACAAAAAGTGAGTATTATGGATCCATAAGTACTTGATGCATTAAGCTCCCTTTTGCCAGAGCATGGCTGATATATATATATCCGACAGTGCCTATCCTTTAACATATTTGCTGCAGGCTTCTTCAAAAGAGTTCTTTGTAGAAAACAAATAACGTATAATACATCGATTTATTTTTGTGTTACTTTGTATAATGTTTCACGCGGTTTTTCATCATTATTTCAGTTTTATCGCGGCTGCCAATGCACCTACCCATCCTTTCCTGATGTTTCTTTAACCGGTCTTTCACAGTATTCTTCCCGTGTAACCATCGTCGAAACAATAAATGATAAGTAATAAGTCTGGAATGAATCATGTTGAAATGACTTTCACAAACCCTCGAAAAGAAATTAGCTTATACTGATACATGGATTAACGTTTGAGGCAAGAATTCATATGAAAATATTAAGACAATGGATGTTGCCCACTGCGAGATCCACATTCTTATCTTAAAAAATCGCTCTGCTGAAAAAAACGTAACTATAAAAAAGTCGCCTGCAGGTTGCACTGTGTTAATGAACGAAATGACCCCCTCCCCACCTAAAAGATTAATCAGTTTTATAAATCGACAATTGTCGAAAATAATATTTTTGCATGCAATGCCTTTTTCTTTCATCGCTTTTATCTAAGTATGATTGCACTAATATTTGGACTAGTTAACCTCTAGGGCCGGGTATATATGTAGCTTTGTCTGACCTTCGTTTTTTTTTCAAACAACCCGAGACAACTTAATTTCAAAGCTGTTTCAACCTTAACGATGCTAAATTAGACTCAGTGGTCTTTAGTGGACAGTGCAGGTCAAGATCAGACTGCACAGAACGTGCAGTCTGATCTTTGATCTACACTGACCGATACTGAAAGATTTCTCAGGTAAAGAAAAAATGTTGAAATCGGTATTTTTCGATTTTAAGTATGGGTTGCGACCACAATGGAAATAAGGGATTCTCTCCTCTTTTTTTTTTTTTTGTGATAGCCTCGGTGCTGATGTGCCTGATGTGGTTCAGTCCATATCCATCGTACTTGACGTTTTATTTGAACATGTTAGGTGCTGTTGTTAAAAGCATATTATGTACATTAAGTGTTAAAACAAGTTTCTATTTATTCTGTTTAAAACTCTAGCAGCATGATCATTGGCAGGTCAAAGGTTAAATAAGAAAATCTCACAAATTTATCTAACAGTAAGGATTTATGACCAAACTGCCTGTTAAGTCTGATTTTGATCTATACTGTCTGAGGAAACAACAGAGGCTGCACTTAGCATTTTAAAGGCGAACTTGCCTCCCCATGGGCATAAAGTCTCTTAAACAGAGTGCATCAGTGATAAATGAACTACGATAAACTATTATTTCCCTGTGAATCATACTTATGTATTGGGTTAACGATGACTTCATTAATCGTTTTTCAATTAAGCCATACTCTGGCAAAAGGGAATTGAATGCATCTGCAAAAAGTATCGTCCTAGGTCAGCCTGCGCGGACTGCGCAGGCTGACCTGTGTCGAAACTTTTTGTCTTAGGTTAATTTTCTGCGTGTTTAAGAACGTTTCTACCTCAATATTTAGTCTGCTGTTAAATAAAATGGGTTTTATTGATCTATAATTATGTGATATTATGTGATATCTTGCCTGGTATAATGCATCACGAAGATGAATTAAGTCCCCTTTTGCCTGAACCAAAGCGCCTTTATTTAATCCATTGTTGTACAGGGTATCTCTCAAGGACAAACAGCAATCCAGATTAAAAGAAATAATAGACTAATTTAATAGAAAAAATGCATTAGTTTGAATGATGCTAAAAATGAACAGTTGCTTTAAACAAGCGATTGCCTGTCTTACCCTTAATTTTTTTTGAAAGATGTTAAACGTAGAGCTAAGAAATACGTTTATGTGCAATATTAATGGGTGAACTGAGGCATCTTTTATGTACAATGAAGATCTATTTTAGACGTTATGATATGAACTAGGGTTGGCGGGGAATTAACGTTAATGACAATTCTTACGCCAACAGATAGGAATCTCACTGACGAGCATACTTCAATTAAATACCTGTTTCTTTCATGATTTAATTCCTCGTAACTTATCTTCAATCCTCCGATCTAAAACACTTGCATGCCGGAGATTCGATTGCACCAGGTTCACCGTACTTGAGTTATGTCCGATAATAAGTATAGTCGGATGTATGGCTACTTTGTGCTTATTGCAAGATTTTAGGATTATGATGATTATGTTTTTATCACATAATCTCACATATTGGTTTTGCTTTTATCACATAATCTCCCTTGTTTTCAGTGTAATAGACTCTATACCCATAACGAATTGTCTTATCTTATACACGTTTGATAACACAATTGTGTGACGTCATTTTTGACGTCATTTTGTACGTATTTCATAGAAGTGAATGATATTTTATGGATATTACCGCGGGTGCATCTATAAATAGTTTTGCATCTTCTGATGTATAATTTGTGAAATGTCGTTATGTGATGAAAAGAATCTCACAGTTGTTGGCGTTTGAGATCATTTTTATTAAATTCTTAAAGAAAAAAATGTTATTAAGTCGCTAAAAGCTTGCTTAATAACATTTTCTCTAGACTCGTTTAATAAATAAAGAATTTATCTTTTTCGGTGAAAGATCGATATTTATTTCATCTCGTGAACATCATCGGTAATATTTTCACTCGTGGCTGCGCCACTCGTGAAAATATTGCCGATGATGTTAACTCGATGAAATAAATGTCGATCTTTCCCCGAAAAAAACAAATGTTCTATTTTTTTTTTCATTCGTCTAACCCTTTTTGGGGGGACTTACATCAAAATCCAGTACAGTTATTTTCGGTAATTCCCCGTGGCGTTCCCCCTCAGCATAACAACGCATTACAATATTACGTAAAGCGCGAGAAATGTAGGGTAAATTACGTCACATTTCTATCAGGTTGAGCGGCACGCGCATTTTACCTAGGTAACTAGTGCGCAGGAACTACTGTTTCCGCCTTAAATTGAAAAGTTAGAAAATAAAATCTTTTTTTTTTAATGGTCGTAATTATGGATTATCGAAAAATATTCCACCGTTATTTCTAGATAAACTACCGGAAAGCATGAAATAAAATTTACCTCAAACGCCAACTCATGTCAGATCCTATATTTATTGCCAGGGGCGTAGCTTCCTGTGCGCAAAAAATGCAGTTGCGTACAATTTCGAAAAAGAAAAAAGAAAGGAAAGAAAGACAAGTTTGCCATTAAACGTCACCAGAGGCCACCAAATAGCTTCTGCAATTCAAACGTTTTCTGAGCTCTCGGCACTGTGCGCTTCGGATAATACCTTTGGTATTTCTTTGCCGTAGACTTTATTTTGGACTAGTGTTTTATAACAATTTAGAGCAAGATCAGACGGCACAGGACGTGAATGGTCATTCATACATTACACTGTGCGTGCAGTCTGATCTTGACCTACAGAGTCCCCGAAAGTCTAGCAAAAAAAGAACCGATTAATAATCAACCTTTTACTTATCAGTCCCGTGTTTCAACGGTGTAGAAGATAAACATTTGACAACATTATAGGAAAAAGAGGCAAATACCGGTAACCACCCCCTTTTTCCACAATGTCTTCCTTTTCAAATAGATTCCATCATTTGATTCATATACAACTTACCGCCTGCAAATGCTCTCAATTTGGAAAAATCTAACATTTTGGAATCTCGTAATGAGTTAATTAATTTGCGCTCAATTACCTCAAGTTTTCAGTCTATGCCTGTAATCCGCTTTAGTTTGATGAGAAATTAGAGCCACTTACACAGGAACCTACAAAAAGATAATTGTTACAGTTTTAAATACACATAAAACTAAGAAGATTTGTTTTATCTCTCATCGTTGATTATTATAAGTTTTATTAGATTAGTGCTTTTTTGCAAGTTCTTTAAATCTTATTAGTCACTCTCAATGATTGCTACTCCCTAATCCATGTATGTAATTCTTTCATCCCTTAGGCTGATAAGCTCGGCTCACAGACCTTTTGCAGACAGTGTAGATCAAGATCAGACTGCACAGAGCGTGCAGTCTGATCTTGGATCTACACTGTCCGATAAGGAGATATCTTTGGCCCAAAAATACCTTTGAACTAGCAAAATCTTGGTTTTTACTGCTGGTCTGAAAGTTTCATTTCATTTCTTTAGCAGGATAAAATTTAAAAATTGATAAAGCAGTATTGAACTTGACAAAATTCTCGATTGATCGATTGATTGTATGGTGTTTAACGCCTTTTTCAACATTATTTCAGTTATATCGCGGCGGTCAGTGCACCTATCCATGCTTCCCTGGAGTCTCTTTTACCAGTACTCCGCACAGTTTTCTTTCCAAGCCACTGGCTGCTTTCTCACATAACCATCGTCGGTGGGAGAGGAATGCATGCTGTCGCAATGACTATCATCAATCAAATTGGCCGAGCCAGGGATCGAACCCACGACCCCCTATTCTCAAGTCCTACACGCTACCGACTGAGCTACCGGGGCTCGGCACAAAATTCTCGAAGGGCCGTAATAAATGCCAACGTCCGAACGGCCAATTGCGAAGACATCATCTAGGTAAAGCAAGGAAGGAAGGCAAACAACTAATTGACTGATTTGTAGTTTTAAAAAGTTCCTCTGTACTCCGGACATATTTGGTATTAACCCTTAGGCTGCTAAGCGCGACTCATAGACCATTTGCGGACAGTGTAGACTGATTTTCGTTTACTTATCTTCGCCATCGGTTGCCCATATGGGCGACGCCCCTTGAAGGCCGTTAGTTATGTTACGGGGTGTAGTGCAAGATACAGGATGAAAGCTATCCTACGGCCCCTAACTCTCATATTAAAAGACGGAAGCTGCCGAGATTAGCCTTTACGAAAACGTCGATGTTACCGATGAGTTAGTGAGTCTACGGCCCCTAACTCTCATTGGCCGAATAGCCTTCACGAAAACGTCGATGTTTACCGATGAGTTAGGGGCCTTAGAGCTTAAGTGCGCCTGGTTCTTTAACGTGCTCAGTGTATAGCACCTTCACACAGGACCTCGGTTTAACATTTTCCGTGTTCGATGGACTGTATTTTCAGCCGTCGAGATGTCGAGTTTATATAATTGGCGCTAAATGACCTGATGACTTCTGATAGGTCTAGAAACAATCTCTATAGGAATGGGATGAAGTAGTAAACAAGGGATTCTATAACGTACCGTTCATCAAAGTTTTTTTTCTTGGAGACCAGTCAAGTTACATTTGCCAAAGATTTGTTTGGCAGGACATTGTTACTGATTTTGTTCTGGTTATACTAGCCCCGGTAATGCAGTTGGTGGTGTACATGACTTGAGAACGGGGGTCGCTGTTTCGAATCAATAGCTCGGCTAATTTCTTTCCGAGGGTTGATGTTAGTCATTTCGACAGGATCCATTCCTCGCTCGCCGCTGATTATTATTTCGATGATAGTTATGTGAAAAACCAGCCAGTGGCTTGGAAGGAATATTGTGCGGAGTACTGGTAAAAGAAACTCAAGGAAAGCATGGATAGGTGCCCTGGCCGCTGCGATATGAATGAAATGTAATGTTGAAAAAACCGTTAAACTCCATACAATCAGTCAGTCAACAAGGGCAATATGGATAGGTGGACTGACCGCCGCGATATAACTGAAATGATATTGAAAACGGCGTTAAACACCATTCAATCAATCAATCAATCAATCAACCAATCTGTTCTTACTGTATATGGATCACGTCCGATTTTAATGACGTGATCTCTTTCCATTCTCGAGGTTTGGAGGTGAATTAAGCTGCATTTGTAGGTTGAATCAGGTTACAAGTAAATTCCGTCATATATTGTAACTTCGCTGTATCAGATATTGTCAGGTGTTATCATTGAGACAGGTTTGAAATATATGAACCATGCTCTGTGAAAAGGGGGTTTAATGTATCTGCAAAAAGTATCGACCCAGGTCACCAGTGTGCACAGGCTGACAGGAGTCGAAACTTTTTGCTACTTGTAAATTTTCTGCATAGCGATGGACCATTTTACCTCATGACTAGTAAGAATGATGTTTGCCAAATTGATTTTATTGATTCATAATGACTGATGCTTTGCTTGGTTTAATAAGCAGACGACAAATCTAGTGTGTCTCAAAATGACAAAATTTGTATTCAACCTTGTGGGAAAAGGAGAAAGTACTGGTTACCAATATTTTCTCCTTTTTCCTAGATGCTTTCAAAAGCTTTTTCCTTTTTATCAGGGTTTTTTAAGGTCTACAGCCCCATACTCTCATAATGAAAGACGGAAGCTACCGAGATTGGCCGAATAGCCTTTACTAAAACGTTGATGCTACACGATATTTAGTCGTACTAATGAGTTAGTGAGTCTACAGCCCCTAGCTCTCATATTAAAAGACGGAAGCTGCTGAGATTGGGCGATTAGCCTTAACGAAAACGTCGATGTTTACCGATGAATTAGGGGCCGTAGACCTTAAACATTGTTTGGTACAGGGTTACTTAGTTCCCTAGTACTGACCGAGTTCCCAAGCAACAGGCCAATGACCTTGACCTCGTTTTTAAAAAATCAATATTGTTAGAAGTGTGTTCATGTCTGGGTTATCCAGATTGTATACAAACATCGGCTGTTCTGTTACACGAGTTATTCGAAGTTTAGTAAATAAAAGAGTAGCAGTTGTCTAAAACAGATGGTTCTTATCGAGGGTATGCGTCAAGGCGGTATTTATGGCCACCGTCCATTGTTTACGACGATTGTACACAAGTGGTATACGGTCGAAATTGAACGTTGTTGATTCCTGGTTAAATTCGTTACCTCACAAATCAAATTTATTACGCCCCAACCGAACGTATTTCTTAAAACAGTTTGGTAAAATGAGTAGTTGCTTGTTACAGGCAATCACAACTGTTCTCACAAAACTACTCTTTTTCTTTCCTTTACCGAGCACAAATTCCCAATGTGTTTGGTACGTTTGCATTTTGTATATGAGCCATGCCCTGGCAAAAGTGGGTTTAATGGATCTCAGTGTTGCATTATACCAAGCAAGTTATCGCATAAATATGGATTCATAGAATACATTTTGTTTAACAACCGACTACTCCATGAGGTAAAATGGTTCTTTGACATGCAGAAAAGTTAAAGATACCAAAAAACTTCGGCCAATGTCAGCCTGTTTACGCAGGCTGACATGGATCAACACTTTTTGAAGATGCATTTAACCCCCTTTGAATTGAACTTTCTTTCTTTCTTTCTTTCTTTCTTCCTAAAGGATATTTTTCCTGAATTAAAGCTACTGAATCAGCCCTTTTTATCGAAATCAAACGCTCTTTGCCCAGAAAGTTTCTCAAATATCTAAGACAGTATTACTTCAAGATAACAACTCACTTTCTGTATAGTAAGGTCTTGATCGACACCGTGCGAAAAAGCAACATGAACCCTGTACCACATAAACCCGAGTTTTAATGACCCCGTGGGAGAAGCCTTTTGAAAACACTGTGGGAAAAGGAGAAAATGCTGTTAGCCAGCATTTTCTCCTTTTCCCAAAATGTTTTCTAACCTTTCAAAGACAAATTTTCTAAAGTTTGTGCAACCTATGATTTGTTGTTAACGATTGTTTTCGATTTTGACCAGTCTAAAATTTTATCATTTGGTGAAGAGTTAATCGCCTGTGATGCATTCAAGCTTAAAACTTAGAAAACAGATAATACTAGGATCAAATTTTGGAACAACGGTTAAAATGACTAATTTTCTATTTCCGATGAAACGTCCAAATTAAACAGGTAACGTTACAGGTAATTCTAGAGACTGAGAATTATAGATTTTCTCTGTCGTAATAGCTATTAATAGCATTTTCCAACCTGAACCCTTAGGTACAAAACCTGAATACAATGTTCACACTGGAGAGACCTTACGTTCTTGCTCCAGATCAACGTTACTGCTCCTGTCAATTGAACGTACCCGCTCCAGGTAAAAACATGGCTGCGCCCTAGAATTTTGCTAGGTAAGCACCAAAACATATTTCTTTGACAATCAGATGAACAGATATGCAGTAGACGGTTGTCGCACGGAATGTCTGGGATGTCAGTGCGTATTTCTGTATTGTTCTTTTGGTGGTTGGCTGTTTGTTGAAGACGTTTAATCCGACAAACTTCCGTCAGCGACTATGGTTTCTTGAAAATCAACACGCGGAAGTCAGCAAAAGCTTTGTTAAACATACAAACACGATATTCTGAAGTTTGTGCTCTGCCAAGTGATTCATATATGCTTTATTCACCACAGTTCTAGACAAAAAATATACGATGTTCATTATCGAGCAACTTTCTGTCATTTTTTATAGGCAACGCTCCACGCTCCAAAACTCAGTAAAACAATCCAGCTCCTGAGTTGAAACGGAGAACGATATTATAAGCGATTGTCTACGAGTTTAATCAAACAATTTGTCTTTTTGATCAATATGTATAACTGTCTGTCTGTCCGTCTTTCGGTCTTTCTGTCAGTCAGGTTTCTTGTCCTGATTTTTGATACTTTTGAAATGAAATGTCATGATATACATGAAGAGCTTGATGACAAACAGAATCATGCACAAGGTCCATAACTATCATAACTATCATGCACAAGATCCGTAACTATTATTTATAACTATCATCTTCGATATCGTCATCACAAGATTCCTCTTCGTTAATGTAAATAAATAAAAAATATCATCAACGAACAACCAACCATATGCCTTGTCAGCTGCGCACCCTACAGCATCTAGTTATATCTAATACTATGATTTAAATATGTATAGATTTTTTTTTTTCACTTTTCACACCTTTGCAAAACAGTAGACCCTAATTAGACCTTAAAGTACCTTACGAATGTCGAACGACGAATTTGTTTCAAATTAACAAGCCATTTTTTTGTGAAATACACTATATAGATGCTTAGTTTGTGATTTTTTGCACGAAAACAGATCCGGTAAATTCTTAAATCTTTTGGCACCAGAAAACGACATAGGCAAATAATGCAGTCCCAGATCAGCCGCTACCGAAGCTGGCGGTGCCTGATCATGAGATTTCACTATTTGCGTGTAGTGTTAATATAGATAAGGGGTAAAAAAAGGAATTAATGTGATTATCTACGGCAGGTTTTTTAAAGGTATTTTCATACTGAAAGAAATCATGTTGCAGACGACTTTTTCTTTTTTTAGGGTTAATACTCGTACATTCAAAACGCTCACTTACAAATCATGTATGTTTTATTTTCAGATAAAATGTGAAAACTATGGGGAAAAGGAAGAAGACAAATCTTTGGCTTAATAAGCCAAAAAGGCGACCAAAGACATTTTATACTCCAATAAGAAAAAATAAGTTGCAGAAAACAGTTTAAAATGAAACTAAACTGAAAGATACTTATCTCATTGGATAGAATACAATGTGAGAACAGGAAAAAATGCCCAATGTTTTGCTTAGTATTCTGCATAAGTTTATTAAAATTAGGAAATATTTGGAAAGGGTAAAACATACAGGTTTTACAGTAGAATGTGTAAAATATGTTCACTAACCAAAACACCAAATAAGGATGACAATGTAATCTTAGAGATGTGGCTATGCCACAGTGTTGAACACTGCACTTGTGCTTTTTGGGTGTATTATATTCCTGTAGAATTTACTATTTAGCCTCAAACTAATACATAAACAGATGTCTATAGATGTTCAGCTGAATTGGAATATATAGTTGGTCGTTCATAATGACAATTATTGCTATTATCAACGATGACGAACCTATGACTGTGACAACGATAATTAATATAGAATCTTGACCAAAATCACAAAATTGTTTACTGTAACAGGAAGACTTACGCTTACCGTGTTTCAACTCAGGAGCTGAATCGTTGTATTGAATTCAGGAGCATGTTACGTTGTAGTGCAAAAATGCCAAAATATCGCAATAATTGCAATGTAATTTTTGTCGGTTTATAGTTGTGAGGAATAATCATTATATAGGTCATCTGACACGGTACACACTTCAGAATACCGAGTATATATGTTTTACAAAGGTTTTCGGAGACTCCAAGTATTGATTTTCCAGAAATCGTAGTCGCCAGAGGAAGTTTGTCTTATTAAATGTCTTCAACAAACGATTAACCACCAAAAGAACTACAGATTAACGTGCACTGACATCCCAGACATTCCGTGCGACAACCTTCAACTGCATATCTATTTATTAACATGTCAAAAAATTATCTTTTTGTGCATACCTTGCAAAATCTTATGGGCGCGGCCATGTTTTTACCTGGGGCGGGTACGTTCAATTGACAGGAGCAGTAACGTTAATCTGGAGCAAGAACGTAAGGTCTCTCCAGGGTGATGTTAACGAACAGAAAACCGCGTTGCCTAATGAGACGGCTCAAATCGGGACGACCGGTTTTAAACAAGGCATATCATGGAGTCAAGTCAGACTGCGCAAATCGCAGCACCTAGTTAGACAGCGCAAATCGCGGAACATGATGATTAGGTTGCGTAAAGATCGGTGCTTATTTAGACGATGCATATGGCGGCGCATTGTAAGATTGCGCAAATTGCGGCGCCCAGTAAGACGGCGAAAATGGCGGAGTTAGGAAAAACGGCGCAAATCGCAGCGCCTTGTTTGTTGGACGGTTCAAACAACGGCGTTCGGTCATTGTTGGCCGGCACATGTCGCAGCGTCTGGTTAGACGGCATATCTGCAGTCGACACTTTAAAAATTGATAAGAATGGGCTGATATCTTTTACCACACAAAACGGACTTGTAACGACCCTTGGAACAACGCTGTTGAATACACTGTGGAGAAATGAGAAAATGATTGTAACTAGCATTTACTCCATTTTCCCAGAATGTTTTCTAACCTTCTAAAATTAATTTTAATTTTTTGAGTCACATTTATTAAGTCGTCTGCAATTGCTTTCAATTTGAAGAACTCTATTTTTTTTTATGTTGTTTGGTAAAGAGTTAATCTCTCTGATTGGATGGAAAACATTGTGGGGAAAAGACAGAATGTTATTTACTAGCATTTCCTCTTTTTTCCCATGATGTTTTCATTTTTTTTTTTTCATAGTCGTTAAAACATGGGACTGTTTTATAAACGATCAAACGACCTAGTTACCTACACAGTAGGTATATATTACCGTCCTGTTTCTTCGTCTTTGTGCAGTCTGATCTTAATCTACAGGGTCTAGAAATCACAATAATTAACCCCTTTACTTTTAAAGGATAAAAAAAAACATAAAAGATAAAAACTTTGTAATACTTAATTCAGAAAAAAAAAACTATACAAAGGAAGAAACCCCATAATTTGTCTGTATTGTAACCAGCGATTTAAATGCATAAGGTTGTAAACCTAGTAATTTCAGGTCGCTGTCTACCCGGTCGTAAAAGGTTGACCAAGGTGTTAAAAGTAACACGTAGAATGCTGGCCGCGGCCTGAGAAAATTTTCCCACTTTTGTTTGTTGAAGGTTAAACGCCGTTTTCAACAATAAATCAATCATGCCTCGGTAGCCAGGGCACCTATTCATGCGTTCCTGGTGTGGCTTTAAGTAGTGTTGCGCATCTTTCCAAGCCTGTATGTGCTCAGGTACTTTCCTGAAAAGAAAAGTGGACATGAACTTAAATTTGGCGGAAGAGGAATGAATCTTGTCGTGATTAACTTTAATCAATTATCGTAAAGTGATTGTTTCCAGCTTACAACCCTTAGACTGTCAGCCTCTCTCGTAACCACTCAGCTCTTGCCCTCGTCTCTTCTTCATTGAATACAAAAAACAAACGTACTGTGAAATGGCAAGAATATGTTTTTTTTCTCCCCAGTGATCTTGAAAAAACAAGTGATTCTTTCTGTAAACAACAAATATCTTTAAAAATGATAGACGGCGTAAATTTGCCTGCAAATATGCAGGGGCCCTTTAAATAAACATGTCTACATTTTTACCAGTCACAAATTTCTGTGCATTCATTGTTTGTCAGTGCCAATGAGAATGTCAAAAGCCAGAACATACAGCTACGCCGAAAAAGACTGGGGAAATATTCATGTTAGATCGAAGCCGTATACGATAAAATTTATTTTTGAAGTCGAAACTTTCACCGTAAATATAAAAAAAAAAATGAGTCTCCTTCACAAACAAGTATGAAATGCCCTTTTTCACTTTTATTTTTAGTTTATCAGAATTTGGTCTCAATTAAACATTCTCTTTTTTGGAGAAAATGTATAAAACGATATTAAAGGTACATGTATCAGAAATTTAGCTTGTTACCAAACTTTTTTTTACATTTTAAAATTGAAGCCATTCGCAGACAACAAATTAAATTGGGCTTGATCCATGCCTGTAAAAAAATTGGAAATGTTGTGGGGGAAGGAGAAAATGCCGGTTAGCAGGATTTTAACCTTTCCCCCATCTTTGTTCCCCAAAAGCTTTCTTCCCGAGGGTCGTTAAAACACTAGATAGCTTGGTCAACAATTAATACAAATGGCTGGAGAAATTTTTACGTCCCCATTTTAAAACGACGTGCGAAAATAAGAGGTCACTGTTGGAGAACAAAGCTTGGCATAGCTATTGCAAAATTGACCATAAATTTTTCTCTTTTTACGTCTTTCTTTACGGAGTTGTGAGAAAGCAATTCAACTAAATTACCCGGATGGCGGCCATTAATCCTTGCCGCACATTTTTAACCCTTCACTATACGATCCAATGCTATCACTACCCTAGGAAAAGAGTTTTTGAAAATAGTTGTGGGAAAGAAAGAAAATGTTGTTAATCAGGATTGTCTCTTTTTTTCACAATGTTTTCTATTTGGTCTCAGACAAATCCCTTGTTAATCCCTATCCTGCTAAATAACTTCAATGAAACTTTCAAGCCGATGTTAAAACCCGAATAATGCTACTTCAAACATATTTTTTTTGCAAAGAAATATCTCCTTATCGGACAGTATAGATCAAAGATCAGACTGCACATTCAGTGCAGTCTGATCTTGATCTACACTATCCGCAAAAGGTCAGTTAGTCGAATAATCCGCGCTAAGCAGCCTAAGGGTTAATAACTAATTTCTAGACGTCTTTTGAAAAAATGCTTCGAATTTGGATCAGTTTAATAATTTGTCGTATGCTATGGAGTTTACCATAGCGTAACTTGCACCTCTTTACCAAACCACAAAGTTTAAGGCTTTTCATCATTGGTAGTACTTATAAAAAAGCAATGCATTGCGGTTTATCTTTGCAAAGGCAGGTAAAACGTTGGAAAAAATAGAAGATAATGCTCGTAAAATAAACCTCGGACATGTTCTTCAAAACGTTTTCAAAAGTCTTTCTCATCATTGCCGTTAAACGTGAGACTGTTTGCAAAAGCGTCAAGACAGCAGAAGATTTAGACTATATCCTTAACTCTTTCAGCACCAAATAAATAAATATGACCTATTTCGACGGCTATAAATACAATCCACTGAAACTTACAAAGATTTTGAATGTATATAGGCTTGACTAAACAAGCGGACGGCATAGATCAAAGATCAGACTGCACGTTCTGTGCAGTCTGATCTTGATCTGTGCCGTCCGTAAATCCGTTTTCGCCAATGGCGCCGAAACGGTTTTAGCACCTTTGATAACTAAAGATGCCATTGCGGCCAGGGTAGATAAATGACCAGACAGCACATAACGTGCAGTCTGGTCATTGATCTACACTGTCTGTTTAACTTCGACATTCTGGACAATAGCAAGTTTTACAAGTGCTTTCATACGGGACTTTATTTTTTTTAGAATTCAATTTTCGGTTGGTATAATTTGGCGATTTTATAGATTCTATTGAATTTTTTGTACCTTAGCGGGAACTTAAAACGGAAGTTCACTTAATTCACAACTGTTGTGGGAAGCAGTCAATAACACTGATCTATTAAGTACTTTCTCATGCCCATACTGGTATTTGCCAAAAAAATTATCGTCGGGATAGACGGAAGAGTTTATTAGGGGCTATCTGACGTTAAATTTCGGGTGTCGAGGAAAGGTCATGACACAGCCTATCAATAGCAATACCCTGCAATTGACAAGTCTGTCCGTGTTGATAGCCGAATTAAGATATCATTCGTCACCTAGCCAAAACGCCCCCACACCTTGCTCGTCATCTCTAATTATCTTACTACGATAATTTGTACAAGAATTTATTCGACAATAAGATTAGCTATTTATAAACTGAATTTCGCTTAAAAAATCTTGTAAAATTTTCACCTGAATTAATATATCGGATACATTCAAATCTAAATATATATTTTAAAAAGATAAATGTATTTGATTCGTGTCAATTCAATCACAGGAAAATTAGCTCTCCATTTCGTTGTCACATTACTTTTGGCCAGACCTGTTTGCGTTTTGCAACTGTCCACTCTGCAAACCATTGTGCCAGAACAAGAATTGTCAAAATTAAAGATTTCTTTTTCCCGCAACATTTTTTTAAAAGAATGCAACTAATAAACCTTGATTTAGTTCGACTGTCCGTATTTTACTCGAATGTTTATATATTTTTTTTCTCTCTACGAAATAAATGACCTGTACTTTTTAAATGTGCTCCACATACGATTCTGTTGCAAGATGTAGAGACGGTTCAGTTAGGATCTAGAATTAAAAAGTGGACAGTGTAGATCAGAGATCAGACTGCACGTTTTGTGCAGTCTGATCTTGATCTACACTGTCCACAAAAGCTTCTTGTGTCGTCAACGGTAAGGAAAGAATTTAAATGTCGACCGAAGCGAATTTCTTTCAAGAGGTTATAAGATATAATCGTAGCTAAAACGGACATCTTTCTTACACGCTTGAACGCGCGAAAACCGATAAAAACCAGCCGCCATTGTGGTACATGCTAGCTTCTAACAGGTTCTTTCTGTCAAAATTGCTACACGTCAAATAATAGGGCTATTTCGTATCCTGGTACCAATTGAAACATCATCAAGTGAAATTGATGCGATTAAACCAATTAATGGCAAACTACCAAATAATGGATGAACAACCCTCGAGCAGGGTTGGGCGGGCAACAAAAAGAATTGCCAAGTCACGTGTGAAGGGCTCTTCTAGTGGGGAGACAGTTCAACTGCCCCAAATAACAATGCAAAAGGGGCGGCAAGAATGAATGGTATTTTGGTCAAAACGTTTATAAGTCCATATTTCTCGAACATTTGACCCCTGTTTAACTCTTTAGGAATCGTCATATTTTTAGACATGCCCAAATTGAAAGCATTTACAAAGAACAAATTTTCCCAAGATGAAAAGATTGGATGTGTCTTTGAAGAAAAAAAAAAGAACATTGTGGGAAAAAGGTTAAAATGCTGGTAACCAGGATTCGTTTGTCTCTCTACGAAAGTAGCAAGTGGCTTGAAAAGAATGTTGTGCGTAGTACTTGTAAAGTACCGGAAAGTACGGATGGTCCATTGGCCGCCGCAATATAGCTGAAAACGGTGTAAAAAAACAAACCAAACAAAAGCTTTTTCCTCATTCACAAACTATTCTAAATACTGTTATGATTCATTTAACAAAAGGCAAGCTATAAACAGCACAGGCTATAGGAATTCTGACTATGTAAAAAAAAAAGAAACAATGAATAATAATAAAAAAAAATCCAAGGACAAACTTGAGAAACGTACCGATTGCCACTTTGATTCTAAAATATTTAATCTTTGATCGGAAAGATTTTCATCTATCATTAAATATGTACTCCCAAAGCAGCCAGTGAATGGTACACCTACTGTTTTATTACAATTAAGTTCAATTTATTAAAAAAAAAAATAAAAACATAGAAAAGAAACCAAAATGTTGCTCACTGCGTCATTGTTATGCACTCACCCCATTGTTGATGACCCACCGTAACCCTTTCACTCTCTAATAAATATTTCTGTTTCCATGGCTACAGAGTTCAATGACAAAATGAGGAGAAAGTTCGGTAATAATTTTGGGTAAAGTAGTGGAAAGTGTACACCGGAGATCAGACTGTAGGTTTTGTGCAGTCTGATCTTAATCTATATGGTCCACTAAAGCTTCCTCTGTCGTCTATAGTTAGGATAGGGTTAACTCCTGAAGAAGAGTAGATACTTTGTCTAACCCTTTCAGCAAAGAACCAGAAGTAGCTAGATTGATTGATTGATGGAACTGTGTTCAGTCATATTACGGCGACAGCTCACGTATTCTTTTATCACATAACCTTCCTTCTTTTCAGTCTAATATACTTATTACGAATTTTCTTATCTTATACACGTTTGATATCATATTTGTGTGACGTCTTTTTTAACGTCATTTTGTACGTATTTCATAAAAGTGAATGGATTTTATGGATATTACCGCGGGTGCATCTATAAATGGTTTTGCATTATCTGATCTATATTTCGTGAAATATCGTTATGTGATAAAAAGAATCTGACATTCGTTGGCGTTTGAGATAAGATTCCATGAAACTCGTCAAGGAAAAATTTTATTAAGCTCGCCAAAGGCTTGCTTAATAACATTTCCGTAGACTCCTTTAATAGAATCCTATCTCAAAAGCCAACTCATGTCACATCCTATATGTATGTCCTGGGTTTCACTGGTTTAGGACACTGATCTGTTTTGCCCAAGGAAACATCCATGAATATCCCAGTGCTTTTAGTGAGTTTCGAACATGGGCGTTCAGGTTAAGAGTCCTACACTGTACACCTGAACGCAAGAACCCCTACCAGAATAGGAATTTGATATAGTTTTTTTTTTTCGTGCTTACGATAATTTTAATACACGAAGATAATCATTGGTGCGTTTTTGCATCCGATTTCAGTGTACCGGTCTATTTTGACATTTCTAGAAACTGGAGTTACACTGTTTGGCATCAGAAACTATGGCCTCTTTATTCTGGTATATAAGACTCACATGTTAGACAAATCAAGTTCTATCTTTGTCTGTACGTTCTATTTACTGAAACCGAGCCCCCCTTTAGCTTAGTGGGTAGCGTGCAGGACCTGAGAACAGGGGGTCGCTGGTTCGATTCCCGGCTCGGCCAATTTCTTTACGAGGATTGATGATAGTCATTGCGACAGGATTCATTCCTCTCTCAACGCTGACCATTGTTTCGACGATGGTTATGTGGGAAAAGCAGCCAGTGGCTTGGAAATAATATTGTGCGGAGTAATGGTAAAAGAATTTCCAGGAAAGCATGGATAGGTGCACTGGCCGCAGCGATATAACTGAAATAATGTTGAAAACGGCGTTAAACACCATACGATTAGTCAGTCAACCCAATTACTGAAGAAGTAGAGCTATTGACTTCTTTATTACGAATCCGGCTGTTTAGCTCGGCTGTTTAGCTCGGCTGTTTAGCTCGGCTGTTTAGCTCGGCTGTTTAGCTCGGCTGTTTTCGACGAAAACGGCGAGGTATTGTCATCGCCTGGCGTCGTTGTCGTCTGCGTTGTCGTCGTTTACGTCTGTGTCGTCGTGCATAAACTTTGACATTATGTGATATCTTTGAAAACATTTCCTTCAAACTTTGACAAAGTGTTAACTATCAAAAGGGGGACCTATACAATAAGGACAGGTAACTATCA
Organism: Hippopus hippopus; assembly: GCA_946811185.2. Lineage (NCBI taxonomy): Eukaryota > Metazoa > Mollusca > Bivalvia > Cardiida > Cardiidae > Hippopus > Hippopus hippopus. The sequence continues at coordinate 36,180,652 of OX328112.1, forward strand.
AATTATTTTTGACACAGTTATGCCCCTTTTTCAACTCAGATTTTTTTTTTACTGAAAAGCAAGCACTTGCAGCCGAGCGTTGGCACCCGCACAGGATACTCTCTCTTTTTTTTATTCTAAGCCACTGAACGTGTTCATTTCTTAAAAATGAGACGATAAATATACACCAAAAACAAAAGTTACGCCTTGAACACATTACTTTAAACAAAATAATAACACAATGATTTTTTTCGAAAGCTCGGCAAGCAGCAAACCGACCACTCGTCCGCGGTCTACAGGAGTCATACACGGCATGTTTACAGCGCTTTTACTTGATTTTCTAGTTTTTCAATGGTACCAGAAGTAATTAAAAAATATTGCGCATGTAACTCGTCGTCGTGAATCTTAAGGATAGGGCACCCTAATGCGGATTCCTGTAACATCGCCTTTTATCTCCGAAAAAAGTACGGATTCGACCAAGACCCGGGTAATCCGTAATCGATCGGCCGATAGACGCTGGTCCTCCGCATCGATTACGGATTACCCGAGTCTTAGCCGAATCCGGACGATGAAAGGCGATGTTACACGAATCTTGTTAGGGTGCCCTATCCTTAAGGATTTGTTTGATTTGAACCTTCAACCCCGTGAATGAATGATTGCAAATGATTATGCTGGAGACTGTGTGTACTGCATCGGGACTCACCGCAAGATTGTGGCATGCAAAAAAAAAAACGCGAAAAAAAATCTTGTTTGTGGTCAACATCTTATTTAAACAGTGCTCGGTTACCTGTTTTGTTCAGTATATAATTTGTAATTTATCGTCATCAGATAAAAAGAACCGGAAAGTCGTTGACTTTTTTATTTTAATTTTGTAAAATTAATTTTGTAAAACTCGTCTATAAATATGTTGTTAAGCTCGCCAAAGGCTTGTTTAATGACATTTTTTCTAGACTCGTTTGATAAAAACGCCAATTTATGTTAGATCCTAAATTAATTGGCCTGCAACACGCGAAAAGGGGCATTCGGACATTTGCGTAAAGTGTCGTCTCGGATCAGCCTACGCACTCCGCGCTGACTAATCCGAAACGACACTTTACGTTTTTATGTAATTTTCTGTTTTGCGGGAGTCTACTGAAGTACAAAATCTAATGTAGTCGTAAAGTGCCGTCTCGGATCAGCCTGTGCAGACTGCGCAGGCTGATCCGAGACGACACTTCACGCATATGTCCGAATGCCCCATTTCGCGTGTTGCAAGCCATATAGATCTATATCTCAGCATTAATTATTCATATCATTGTATATTTTTCGACAGGTTTCAAAGAAACATCATTCCTGTATGCAGTAAGCTCAGCTAGTCTCGTGCATACATTTGCACGTGCTTGCAGTCGGGGTAAAATCGACAGATGCACGTGTGACGAATCCAAAAATCTGGAGAACCGGGAGGCGTGGCTATGGGGTGGGTGTGGCGACAATATCCGATTTGGATTGAAATTTTCTCGAAGGTTTCTGAGGGCGGGAAAAAGACGGTCCAAAGATATACGAGCCAAAGTTGATCAGCATAATATAAGGCTAGGACGAAAAGTAAGTATTCGTCTGAGATTATGACTACGTATAGATCTCTATGTCTGTGTGTTTGTCCGTCCATCCAGCCTATGGTTACGATAAGCAAATTTGCAACAAAGATCAAAGTGGCATCCAACCAATTCTCGCTTCGCAATTTATTTCAGAAAGTCCTAACAAAAGACTACTATTTGAGTGCAAGGGTGGCTTTATTTAACTAAATATTGATAGAATTGATGAATAGTGTATTTGTTTTTTATGTCGTGGGTTCGAATCCCAGCGGAGGCAAATTATTTTTGGAGATTTTTAGATTTTGTTTTTTTCATTGTTTTTCTTCAGCTAACGATAAACAGTCATATACTTACAAATATTTCTTAAAGAATCAATGAAAAACAATTAATTTATAATTAGACATATTTTTTTTTATTAATTAAGGGCAATTACAAGAAAAGATACGGAAATACGAGTGTTATTTTTAGACCTTACATTTAAACGCTCACTCCCGAACATGTTATGTCGCGCCAAAATGGCACACATAAACAACCGCAGTATTGCGATAGAACATGTCATTGGGGCGATTTGAAAATTTCCATTTTTGTTAAACAAGTGTTGTTTCATGTTACGTTTGCCTTTTCATTGTTTAACCTTTATACTGCTGAATAAAAGAGATGAAAATTTCAAGCCGATAGTAAAAACATAAATATTGCTGTTTGAAAGGTATTTTTGGAGGAAAGATATCTCCTTATCGGACAGTGTAGATCTAAGATCATACTGCACGTTCTGTGCAGTCTGATCTTGATCTACGCTGCCCGCAAGAGGTCAGTGAGTCGCGCTTAGCAGCCTAAGGGTTAACATCAAGTTTGGTTTTAAAAAAAAATGAAGGTGCGTAAACGGCCTACGCTTTTCCATTATCGCACGGGCTCTTTAAGATATACCCCCAAAAAAACTTTTCAGGTGTCGAAAACATTTGTCGAGGATAGGAAAAATATTGTTGGACAAATTGCTCGTTACAAGTATTTGTCCCTTTTTCCATAATGTTTCAAAAATCTGCGAACAACAAACTGATGTAATGCTGTATTATTAGTTTCTGTACGGTAATGGGTTAAACGTAGGTTGAGATCTTGACTTGGAAAAAAAAAATGTATCAAATTTTAGCCAACTGTTCGGTTGGCTATTTCTTTACCGGTAAATCGAAACAAGTGACCGTCCACACCGAAGTTTTAATGCTTTTCTTTTTCGTTTTGTTTTTAAACTGTCTTTGGCATCGATTTCGGCAGTTTTAGTTGTATCACAGCAGCCAGTGCACCTGTCGGTGCATTCATGAAACTTCCTTGACAATACTTCGCACAACAACATTTCAAATCCATTGGCTGCTTTCCCACATAAACATAGTTACTCCCTTAGGCTGCTAAGCGCGACTCAATGACATTTTGCGGACACAGTAGATCAAGATCAGACTGTTCAGTGGTTAGCTTACCTGACCTGTGACATGGTGGTTACAGGTTCGATACCCAGTTGCGGCAAACTTTCTTTCCGGCGATTTTTCGCCTCTCACACCTATGGCGTCTGTGGTGGAGAGGTAAAGCGTCTGTCTCTCAACCATAAGGTCCCGAGTTCGATTCCTGGAAGCTGGTGTAAACGTTGGGACCGTTCATAGGCCAACACATTTGGCGCGAGTACTGGTGTAGTTTACAGGAAGCAGAATCTCGAGAGAGATTGGTATAAGTTGCCAGAACTTGTTTCTCAATCCATGTAAAATAAACATGTCTAAATTAAACCTCTAATGCATGTGAGAAAAGCAGTCAGTGGCATGGAAAGGAAGTTGCGTCATTTTTGACATGAGAAAGCAATGAAACACATGCGTAGGTGTACTGCCCGCCATGAGATGACCTAGGCTGTTAAAGCGGCAATAAACTCCGATACAAACAAATAAACAAACAAGAAAATTCGTCCTTGTGAAACCGCAAAAAAAAAATGTTTAAAATGTGCAGCAAAAGTAATTTATTTAATCATTTTAACTGCTGCTACATTACAGTATATGGACATTATATCTTGTCAGAGACACAAGTATTGATAGAATCGCGTGCTCTCTTGCGAGAGTTACGCGTCACCAGTTCAGTTCGTACTTACATGAACGAATAGTGTTTTTTTACGATATCATTTTGTGTCTCTCTGTCGTATTCGGTCGTCGAACGTGTTTGATTTATAGAACTGTCTTAAAACGCTTGCACTCGAAATGTCCATGTTTAACATGGTTAATGTTTTGCATTTGTCTGGCGAAATGGGCGAAAAAAAATAGGGGACGAAACCGCTGCCATTCGATACATGGGATTGCAATTAACCAATTGCGTGCCAAGGGAAAACCAAAGCGATTTTACGGATAGTGTAGATTAAGATCAGACTGCACAGAACGTGCAGTCTGATCTTGATATACACAGTCCGATATTTTTTAAGACATTCTGGTAAAAGCAGCATTATACATGTATTTGCTGCAAGGAAGCTATGATTTCATGACATTAAGTCATGTTTCATTGATTGGCGGCGGAAATGTGTTTTTCTGTCTTTATTGTCAAAGACTTCGTTTTAAAAAATACGATTCATTCTTTTTTGTATTTACTTACAAAATTTGACACTGTACAGTTTAATCCTGACAGCTGACCCAGGGGTCACCGAGCTCGATAGCTCGTTCGGTAACGAACAAGACTTGAGAACAGGGGGTTGCTGGTTCGAGTCCCCAGCTCGGTCAATTTCTTGCAGATGATCTTCTGTAGCCGTTACGACAGGATTCATTCATCTCTAACCGCTGATCATTGTTTCCCCGTTGGTTATGTGGAAAGGCAGCCAGTGGCTTGGGTTTAATAGTGTGCGGAGTACTGGTAAAAAAGAACTGAAAAAGGAAAGCATGAACAGGTGCACTGGCAACCGCAATGTAAATAAACTGCTTTAAACACCATTCAAAAGAAATCCAAGGGTTAAATACTCTGTAGAATTTGTTTTAAAAAATAGGTCGAACCTAAAATGCAGATCGAACTCTGCCAATTTAGATTTTTTTTAGAATGAATAGCACATCGATTTGAGTGGCGCTATGGCAAAAGGGGGGTTTAGTGCATCTCCATAATACCGAGCAAGTAATCACGTTATTATGTATCCAACCAACTGCACTATGTGGTAGAATGGTCCTTGGGCGTACAGAAAATTTGCAACTAGCAAAAAAAGTTTTGATCCATCGATATTTTTTTGTAGATGCATTAAACCCCCTTTTCACAGAGCATGGCTCATATTCAATCAAAATGAAAAAAAATAAAAGTAAAACTTGAACAGCACTGACAGCAATCTTTGAAGTTAATACTAAACAAACCCTCGAAAAATTTAAATCAACACATGGTCAAATATTGAATTAAATATAGTGTATATATTCTACTCTCTAGCTTCTAAACTTACTTAATATGTAAATGATATTTCCATAAGTTTATATCTCCAATATTTTGACGGTTTTTTTTAAACAAAGTGCCCATTCTATTCGCTGGACAGATTGGAGCAAATATTTAATTCAAACAAGTACATCGTCATCTTAACATAATAGATTACAGAATGTTGAATCAATGTCCTTGTCTGTCTGTCTGTCTGTCTGTTTTCTGTTTTCCGATGTCCTTCCCTCCGTCTGCCCGCCCTACCCAGCACGAAACCTATTTCTGTGTTAATTCTCTTTAAGTAGTGTTCACTTTACATTGTTTCGACTCTATTGTTGGGAGAAAGCAGCCGGATGCTTTGGAACATTCTATTCGTGAAGTGCTGGCAAGTGTGTTCAAAAGTGCAATGGTACGTGCCCAGCTAAAGTATCTTTTTGACAAATTTCGCCTTTTATAACTGATTCTAAATGCTTAACCCTTTACCGTACAATGCCGACTTTTTACGACCATTGGACAGAAGCCGTTTTTAAAACGTTGTGGGAAAAGGCACAATGTTTTCTAGCCAATCAAAGAAAAAGTTCACCATTTGAGCTACATTGAAATTGTCGTCTGGCAAATGCTTTCAATTTGAACAAGGCTAACACTTTGTCGTCTGGTACAGAGTTAAAGAGCGAAGTCTGGACGAACAATATCAGGAGTCCCTGTGTGGCTAAGTAGTAAAGTGTAGGACTCGTGATCTGAAGGCTGCAGGTTCGATCCCACTCTGACGCACTGGCTTTTTCGTGGCAGGACAACTCAGATCCCTATCCTAGTACTAGGGAAGCCTAGGACATACATGAGTAATGCTCTGTGAAAGGTAGTTCAAGAAAAGGTCTGCGAAAAGTATCGATTCATGTCAGCCTGCGCAGTATATGCCGCCTGACCTAGGTCAAGACATTTTATTATCAGTTAATTTCCTACACGTCATAGGACTGTCCTACCTCATTATGTAGCCGGAATTTAGGCAAACTGGATTCACATTATGCGACGGCTTACTTGTATACTGCAAATACAAAGAAGCATCAAAACGTTGGCAGAAAACAATCTAAATCTTGCTCAAATATATAAAATTTGCTATAAAAGGGTAGAAAATATTGTAGGAAAAGGAGAAAATGGTGGTTACCAGCATTTTCTCCTTTTCCCATAATGTTATCAAAAGTCGCCTTTTTCAGGGCCGTTAAAACTCGGGCATATGTGTCAAAAAGTTTAGCGCGACGTTTAAATATTACTACGCATACCTGCCCATGATGAATAATGATAGGTTGCGTATACTCCTGTCATCGCTGTGAAATTAACAAATCGTGAAAAAAAATAACCATTGAGATTTTTGCTCCAAGGTTAATATTTTGGAGCATTAGGTTAAATATGAAAATTAATGTAAATTGATATTCATGCTGCACATAACATCGTGTAAATAACACTGCCAATCTTCTCGAGAAGATATAGTTATGCAATCTCATGCCATGTTTCCTAAACTAGAGTCATAACAGTCGACTGACTGACAAACAAATTTGGTCCACCCATCGACCGGTTTGCTGCATGACTTCCCGGCTAGCTTGCTGGCTGACTTGCTGGCTGACAGACTCCCAGTCCATTAATCCATCGACGATGAGACGGTTTATCATTTCTACCAATGAAAACAACTAATGCAGTGCATACATCATACGTGTATATAATATGTACAAATTAAGTCTAGCAAGAAGCGACACAATTTTGCCATCATAATGAATTTTCATGATGAAGTGATACTGTTTCACGTATCAACAGGGCATTGCAACTAAATATGTTGCAATAAAGAGGTTTGGTCGTATCTACATCAGCTATGCTCTGACAAAAGGGGGCTTAATGCATCTCCATGATGCATGATACCAGGCAAATCAAAACATTATTATGGATCCATAAGGTCTATTTTGTTTAGTTAAACTGAATGAATCATAAGGTAGACTGGTCCTTTGACATACAGAAAATTGACAATTAGCGAAAAGTTTCGACACAGGTCAGCCTGCCCCGACCTGCACAGGCTGACCTGGCTCGATACTTTTCGCAGATGCATTTAGCGCCCTTCTCACAGAGCATTGCTCATATTCATTTTTATTTTGTTCATTTCAGGTTGTTAGATCATCTGTGACGACACGTTGTAAATGTCACGGCATCTCGGGCTCGTGCACGGTACGCACGTGCTGGAGACAACTCGCAACATTCCTGACAGTGGGGAGCATTTTGAAGCACAAATACGAAAATTCATACAAAGTGATCACGTATACTAACCAAGCAACTGCCAATTCACATGACCCGGAAGAATTAACTCTAGAAAACGTTTCCGGAAATTACGTCACGCCATTAAAAAATCTAAATTCCGGAAGTTCAAATAAATCTCGGCGTGCGAGAAGAAAATCCAGATACCCTTCAAACAGGGTACGGGGCTCGAAAAAGCATAATAAGGATTCTGGGGGTTTGACCCCTCGATCTAACGTAATGGTGCACCTAGAGGATTCCCCCACTTTCTGTCAACCCACAAGGTACAGTCCCGGAACTACAGGTCGTATCTGCGATCATTCAAACTGTGACGTCATGTGTTGTGGGCGGGGATATAATATACAGTCAGTGCTCAGAAAACGTGCATGTCAATGTCAAGTTCATTGGTGCTGTTATGTGGAGTGCAACCAGTGTATAAATGAAGAGGAAGAATATTTATGCAAATGAGATGCTAATGATGTATGAATTTGTGCTTTTGTTGCACGAAAGTGAATCAAAAACAGTGCATTTTTCATTTCAAATACACTTTGTAAAAGTGAAAATAAGTTATTTGTTGACATTGGTGTAAATTATGTTGTGCTATGTGCTATATTGCAGATGGCACGGTTGTGTGAAAAAAAAAATCAACAAATGACAGCTTATTAATCGAAAATAATAAAACAAAGCGGATTGGCGTTTATGTTAATAAAATATTGGAACCAGGGTAAACACGATTTGTTAAACTGTATTTTTTTGTTTTGTAATTCCAGGTCAAGACAACTTAAAGACATCCTTACAGCTAGTGAGAAAAAAAAAACGTTGTAAAAACTTGAAAGTGTGTAAAATCGTTTAACTGTGTAAACACAGATAAATTATCAATATATATGATGTAAGTGATAGAAAAACACAAGGGATTTCTCCTCATTTAAAACCGGAAACGACAACGGTGGTTGCTTGGAAGAACTCCAAAACATGAAATGCATTTTCTGTCCATCGTGATCTGTGCGATCTTGCAGTCATCGGGGGCAACATTTGGCATGAAGATACAGTAATGGTTAAAGTTTCATAAAATAAGGATGAAATTGGTTAAAAACTGGCTGAAAACTGCCTGAAAAACGAATAAAGATGTATCTGTAATGTGTCTCTAAAATGTCACTTTAATCCTTTGCCAATATCTTAAAATAAAAATGTCCAGCTGATAATACAGATTAAAATATTGCGATTTTAATATTCTAGTTTTTCGGTAAAACCCCAACCTATCGGGTAGCTCAGTGGTTAGCATGTCGGACTCGTGACCTAATGGTTGTGATACCCGGTTGAAGCAAACTTTCTTTCCGGCGATTTTTCGCCTCTCACCTCTGATGCATGTGAGAGGGTGAACAGTAACTTGGAAAGAAAGTTGTGGCAGTACTGGTGTGAGAAAGCCAGGAAACACACGCATAGATGCACTGACCGCCATGATATGACCTGAGATGTTAAAACGGCGTTAAACTCCAATTCAATCAAAAACCAACGTATCGGAAAGTGTAGATCCAAGATCCGACTCTGCAGTTTCTATGCAATCTGATCTGGATTTACACCCTGCGGATACGAGTGCAGACGACACGCTAACTCGTGTGAGGCTTACTTGCTGCTTATGAACAGGCAGGCCATACTTTGAGTATATGATTGCACTTGGTTGTGAGCCCCCTTCACAAATCTTGTTGTTTCACAGTAAGCATGAAGTACATAGGAGTAGAACGATAACCTGGATTTGCACCAAGAAGATCGGGGGCCTTGACAACTTACCATTTTGATGAGCATTAGAAAGTAACACAATTTCTGATTGGCTAATCAGAAATTACGTTACTTTCTCAATTTAGAATTGGAGTAAGAACTGAACAAATTCGAATACTTGTGGTCAAAATTACCAAAATTCAAGAATATTGTTCCAAATCGTAATACTGAGGCTAGAAATCATCCTATTTGTATTTTAATCTAAGGAGTCTCCTAAATAAGAAAGTAACGCACTTTCTGATTGGTTTAACAGTTTGATTAAGCCAAACACCTTTTTTTACTTTCCGAAACTGGACTTAGAATTAGAACATAATTTAGAATAGTTGGTAAAACGACTCGCAAGCCATACTTAAATGCACGAACGTGCAGGATGGTCTTTGTCTACCCTCTGCAACTACAAGGGAGTGTTAAATTTGTCTTGAGCTTTAAATCACTCTATTCGTCTAATATTTCAGCTATTGCCTTTTTTCCAAGAGTTTTAAAACTCCAAATCCAATGAGAACATTTTAAATCGTGCTTTCTTCAACAAAACAATACTGTTCGTGTACTGCGTGTTAAATAATATTCAAATGGGATTTTGTGTTTCAGATATCTTGAAAAAGGCAATAGCCGGACTTTTGATTGGGTGTTTTATTGATGTTGTGGTGTTAAACGCCGTTTTCAACATTATTTCAGTTATAAACTGTCAGACAGTGGACCTATCCATGCTTTCCTGGAGTTTCTTTTACCAGTACTTCTCACAACTTTATCCCTAAGCCACTGGCTACTTTCCCACATAACCATCGTCGAAACAAAAATTAGCGGTGAGAGAGGAATAAACTATGTCCAAATTACTATCATCAATCAATCCGGAAAGATATTGGCCAAGCTGGGGATTCAAACCAGCGACCCCCTGTTCTCAAGTCCTGTATCCTACCGATTGCAGCGCTATTGAACAAATGGGTGGTTTAATTCATAGTGTGCTATTAATTTGTTGTTTAACGCCGTTTGCAACGTTATATCAATGCGGCCAGTACACCTATTATTTCTTGGAGTTTCTTTCACCAGCACATCGAACAACTTTCCTTTTCAAGCCAGTGACTTCTTTCCCACATAAGCATCCTGTAAACGATGATCAGCGGTAAGTCGGCCATGAATCCTATTTCAATGGCTGTCATCAAACCTTTGAGAGAATTTGGCCAAGCTGTGAAACGGAAAACCGAATCCTCAGTTTCATGCCATGAACTGTACCAACTGAGCTATCGGGCGCGGAACAGTTGGTTGTGATACACAGTATTTTTTTTTTAATCATAACAAGCGGATTGCATATAACCAAGATCAGACAGCACGTTCTATGCAGTCTGACATTGATCTCTGCAGTTCGTAAAGGCTCCTGTTGTCGTCTATGCGCTGAAAGGAGTTAGGTTTAAAACATGCATGCTGAATCCTTAACAGTTTATGCCGAAAGTAACAACCCAAATTTTGCTATTTCAAGAGTATTTGGGGGGGGGGGTGGATATCTCCTTATCGGACAGTATAGATCTAAGATCAGACTGCACGTTCCGTGCAGATCTTGATCTGCACTATCCGCAAAAGATCCTTGAGTCGCTCTAAGCAGTCCAAGGTTTAAAACTCAGATTAATGCATTAACATACAACGGACGCAATACACGCTGAGTTCAGGAACCCAAACTGCCAAATACGACACCATAGCTACAGAACAGATGGTGTCGCACCATTGCAGTTTTGCTACATAGGATTGATTCATTGATAGTATGGTGTTTAACGCCGTTTATGCACAAAATTATTTCATTTATATTGCGGCGGCCAGTGCGACCATCCATGCTCACCTGGAGTTTCTTTTACCAGTACTCCGCACAATATTCTTTCCAAGCCACAGGCTGCTTTTCCAAATAATCATCGTCGAAACAATGGTCAGCGGTGAGAGAGGAATGAATCCTGTCGCAATGACTATTATCAATCCACTGAAAGAAATTGGCTGAGCCAGGGATTGAGCCAGCGACCTCCTGTTCTCAAACCCTGTACGCTACCGACTGAGCTACCGGGGCTCGGTGGAAGACTAGAAAACATTGAGGGGAAAGAAGAAAATGCTGGTTTTCAGCATTTTCTTCTTTTCCCACAATATTTTCGAATACTTTTTTCCTCAAGAACAGGAGGTCGCTGGTTCGATCCCCTGCTGGCCAATTTCTTTCAATTTTGACCAGTCTAAAATTTAACGTTCTTGTGAAGAGTTAACACCTATACAACCCGAAAACAGTACGTAGTGATGCGGCACACAAATACAGACAACAGATATAGGCTTCCAGCATTTTCTTCCTTTTCTACGAGTATAATGTTTTTTATCGTTCTAAACGCAAAATCAGATCATTTTACCCATTTGATTTACAATTTAATTGCAATATTTTTTGTCCACAATTTGGACAAGTCAGCAAAATTTTGTAGTCCTTTGAAAATTAAAGCATGACATCCTGAAACAAATAAACAGCAGATGAGGTAATAATTAAACTGTGTAATTGGAAATTTTTGCGATGTGGAAATTTTTGCGATTTCGCGAATTTGAAGTATTTGCAAACTTTTCTGTTCTCGTGTTTTACCACAAGTATACCAACAAATAACAAGTGTTTTGAATTCGCAAACATTTCCAAACGAAAAAGCCCGAAATCAGTATTTCGCAAATTTTCGACACGCGCATATATCCACGTATACAGTACGTCTGTAATTTTTAACCCTTAACTCTATAACAGTTGATAAAATTTTAGACTCATCACAGTTGAAAGCAATTACAGACGTCAAATGAAATATGGCTGAGAAACTGAAATCTGTCTTTGGACAGGTGCAAAATACGTAATCAACATTTCCTCCATTTCCTACAATGTTAAAAAAAAATTAATCAGGATTTTCTCCATTTCCTACAATGTTCACAATGGTCTTTTTTCAAGGGGTCGTTACAACAAGGATTTGTTTGGAAAAGGGTTAACTGCTGGATTGATTAAGTGAGTATTCCATCCAGAATTGAAACCAAAATAATGCGATGTCAAAGTTCTTTTCGCTTCAAAACTTTCATATCACTTAAATCTTATTTTCTATCGATTGTGGGATAAGTTCACACAACTTGGGCCTCGGTTACGGACTTCATAGACGGAGTCGGAATAGGCTGATCGACATGCGAGTTTCAGAACTTTGAGTCTGCTCAAAATTGTCTGATGACTATGCCTTTTCTGCAGTTAGACGTAGCAAAACGTACCTAAAACGGAATAAATGTACTAGGAACGAAAAAACTGTACTTTGATCGTATTTGGGACGTGCTATGTAGTACTTAGTGTTATAATTGGCTTGCAACAGGCGAAAAGGGGCATTCGGACATTTGCGTAAAGTGTCGTCTCGGATCAGCCTGCGCAGTCCGAACAGGCTAATCCAAGACGGCACTTTACGACTACATTAGATTTCGTTCTTCATTAGACTTGCAAGCAAAACAGAAAATTACATAAAAACGGAAAGTGTCGTTTCGGATCAGCCTGCGCGGACTGCGCAGGCTGATCCGAGACGTCACTTTACGCAAATTTCCGAATGCCCCTTTTCGCGTGTTGCAGGCCATATAAACCCTTAAACGCTTGTCACTACCATAGTTGCCTTTGCGACCAATGTAGATCACAAAGCGTGCAGTCTGATCTTTGATCTACACTGTAAACTTTGTTCAGAAATTCTGGACATTAAACTTGACACTGTTCTTTTTTTGGAGGCTTTTTCCTGGAATGAAAATATCTGTTGGGCTTATTAGGCACATGAAGGGTTAATCTCTCTTTGACTGCTCCCAGAAAACCTAAGCCAGTGTCCGTATTCACCAACCGTTCTTAAGAACATTTTCTGTCTTATTCTCAAGAATTTTCTAAATTTGAAAGTAACGCATCTTCTGATTGGCTAAACCATTTGGTTTAGCTAATCAGATGTTGTGTTACTTTCAAAACCCATGAAAGTTTTTTTTTTTTTAAGAACGGTTCGTGAATACGGACCCCGTACTCGGGCCATATTGTAGGTAGTTTCAAAAGTTCATCCCGATCATCAGCAAATTCGTTTCATATACCTCTGTTGTGAGAAGCCGATCTCAACCCCTACACTATTTCCTCGAAATATCTCACAGTGTAGATACAAAATAAGACTGTACGTTCCGTGCAGCCTGATCTTAATCTAGACTACCCACAAAAAAGATATTGAATTGGGCTTGGCAAATTTCGTTTAACTGTTTTCACTTGCTTTGTAGAAAATTCGTATTATTCATCGAGTGAGCAAATAAACACACCATTTCAATGAGTACCAATTTAAAAATCAAAATACGATGATCCTGTAATAGGCAGTGCAACCATGAGATAATACTGCACGCTTTATGCAGTCTGATTTTGATCTACCCTCTTCACCGAACCACATTAAAGGCCCAGTAAAGGCCAAAATATCAAAGCAGGTGTCATAATACATTTGAATTTAAATCATACCATTTAAAAGTATGGAAAATATTGCGGAGATGACAGTCTGTTGTCGTGTGGTCGGGCCATATGTTAGTCGCTGGCAGAAAAAAAGAATTTTAAAATCAGGCAAAAAAAGTAAACAAAAGACACAGCTACCTGGCAGGTTTTAACCTAGTTTTGAATTTAATTTCTCTGTCAGCGACTAACACTTGGACCAACCGTACAATGACAGATTGTCATCTTCACAATAATTTCCATGCTTTTAAATGTTATGATATAAATTCAAATGCATTTAAACATCGGCTTTGTTTACATTTGGCCTTTATTGTTACTTTAAGATGGCCATAACCTACTAAAAGTTATAATTTGTCCTCTTTGAAAACCAAGATGACGTCATTGTCGCTAATGTTTAGGGTCGCCCAAGAACACTTTCGCCTGTCGAAACCTCACCCTCCTTTGACAAATAAAAGTTATTATTTCATAAAAGAGGCTGGATAACCTTCATCAAATACGAACAAATTTGTTTGTGCAAACACAGGTAATTAATCTCCATTTTAATGGACACTACGTATCAACAAGTAGTGAAAACAGGGCCATGTGACCAAAACATTGACATTAAATTAGATAATGAAATAAACATCACTTTGCGCTCTCCTTTCGCGGAGGGTTGCATCAATAAAAACACAGCAATTATTTCTGCGCTTTGAAGTAAGTCTTCCTTTTCACCAAGCCCAGTTGATTCGTCCGCTAGAAAATAAACCCACAGAACGCCGAATTAACAAAACGGCTATTTTCCGTAATGCTTAAGAATTACAAAAATTATAATTTCAAGATTTTTGGCTTGAATATGTTTCAACACAGCAGACAGTTTAGATCCAAGATCAGACTGCACGCAGTCTGATCTTGATCTTCACAGTCCTCAATATCAAGTCAAGTTTAAACTGCCTTTTTATAGAGATTTCTTTGTTTGGTGTCTAATGCTGTTTCAACATCATTTGAATTATACTCAGCGGCAAGTGCACTTATCCACGCTTTCCAGTAGTTTCTTTCACCAGTATTTCGCACAACATTCATTCCAAGCCATTGGCTACCTTCCCACATATACATCATAATTACAATTTTCAGCGGTGACCAAAAATTAGCCTAGCTAGGGATTCGAACAAACGGTCCCTGGGTTTCAAGCCCGGTATATTATTGGCATGGCTACCGAGTTTTGCGCCTGAGTATTCAGGTATGGACAGATTTTTTTTTTTATCAAATTACTAAATAATTTCATTTCTTTAAATTTAGAGCCTTTAGTAAGACATATTTCTTTGTACGAAAAGAAATGGGACAAAATACTCGTATGATGATTTTAGCAAGTTCGCCCCTTTTCATGATTAAATGGTTCTTTGCAAATTAAGTCACATTTACAAATGTTTGAGCATTTTGAAGTTTGTAAAATATTCAATACAAGGACGGTTTCAGTTCCCAGCCAAGCCTGTCCTATACTCAGATTGCCAGTGCGATGGAGTTGCCTCTCTTTGGCTAATCTTGCGTTTACTTGGTAAGAAAATGAACAAATCAGGCCAATTCGATTTCCTTGAGATATTACTTACTTCATTTAACCTGACCCAGGTCAACATCGTTTACATAAATTAATATTCTATTTTTACCCTCGGCATCGCTCAGCATATGTCCCGAATGGTCACGGAAATATTTCATACCGTATGCGCGAATTAACCCTTATCTTACTGAATAAGTTAATGAAACTTTTCAGTCAATAGTACAAAACGCAAATATTGCAATTTCAAAGTTTTTTTTTTGGGGGGGGGATATCTTTTCATCGGACAGAGTAGATCCAAGATCAGACTGCACAAGGTGACCAGCATTTTCTCCTTTTTACCACTATGTATTTTACCAAACAAAAGACAAATTTCAATTTGCAAGTCACATTTGTTTTGTCGTCAGCATATGCTTCCAATTTTGGACTCTTCTAAAATTCCGTCGTTTGGTAAAGAGTTATATAAAATACCATAATCGGTTCGTTATTCTACAAGGAAGGTAACTCAATTGTATGTATATAAAGCATGTAACCAAGGGTTGATGCCCATGTAAAGCGTCACTTTGATAAAGAGATTTTTATTTCGGTACGTGGACCAGTCCGAACCTCAGATTTCTCCCAGTCCGGTAGGTCAGTCAGTAATATATAGGACTTGTAACCCAAATGTCGCTGGTTAATTCTCCAGCTCAGCAATACTATTCTTAAAGGACTGCTGGGCATGCAACAGGATTTATTCCCCTCTCACCGCTGAACACGGTTTTAATAATTATTGAATGCAGAAAGCGCCGTAGTAATTAGAAAGAAAGTACAAGAAATCACAGAGATATAGGATCTGACATGAGTTGGCTTTTGAGATAAAATTTTATTGAACGAGTCTAGGGGAAATGTTATTAAGCCAGCCTTTGGCGAGCTTAAAAAACATTTCTTCTTGATGAGTTTGATAAAATTTTATATCAAACGCCAACTCATGTCAGATTATTTTTATCACATGACGATATTTCACAAATTATAAATCAGAAGATGCAACTTGAACCATCTATAGATGCACCCTCGGTAATATCCATAAAACCAGTTCACTTCTCTGAAATACGTACAAAATGACGTCAAAAATGACGTCACACAATTGTGATATTAACGTGTATAAGATATAGAGAATAATAGGTTAGTGTCTGAAATAGGTCAAGTTTTTCGGGCAAGGCGTAGGAATTTATTACGTGAGCCGCAGGCGAACCTAATAAATTCCGAAGCCGAGCCCGAAAAACTTGACCCATTTCAGACACGAACCTATTATTCTATTTATCCTGTTACAAAGCGAGAAAGAGAAGAAGAGAAGAAAAAAAACCAACGGTAAAAAAAAAGCATTTTGAATTTCGCGGCTGATCAAATTTGGAGGGAGTTTTAATATGCACGAAAACTCTTCCGCTGATAAAGGTTACAAAAATAGTCCTTGATATTTTCTTACGATTTCTTTAGATCTGATTTTCATCAGGAAATTTCAATTTTACAAATTATTTTCTTAGACTAAACTTATACACGCCACCTTATTTTCTAGAACAACAACTGTTCAGTTTCGCCCTCGCTTCGATTTACACATTTGTGTAAACTAGGCCTACTAGATCAACGTGTTGACCTTGCCGTATGTAAACAGTGTTTTCGCCTGTGTGCTAAACTATCAGAATTCGTGTGAAATACTTGTCGACGGAAGGAGGAAGGCAACTGATTCAACATAGAGTCAATACATTTTCTACTGTATAATTCAACGGATCAGGCCTGGGATGACGTAAACCGTAAGTTTATTTCAAAGCTTAATCAAATCTTGACAATTCTATCAATAGTGAATTTCTCAAGCAACAGTTAGCCTACAAACCATGTGTGTAATTACATAAATAGTCTGTCATGAATACAGTTGTCTACATACATGTCTCCTGCATGAATACCAAGCCCAAGTTCAAAATTTTACATTAGGAATCATGGTTTAGTTTCTATTGGTGTAGCTCGTTAATAGTTTCATTGTTTGGAAAAAAGAGCAATTTTGCAAACTGTATTTTTTAAGATCACAATTTCATAGAACCAAATTGAAAGCATTAACTGATGACAAATGTTACCTTAAACATGAAATTTGTTAAAAGAAGATTCTTCTTTTCCCACAATGTTTTCAAAAGCTTTCTGTGTCAGGGGTCGTTAAAACTTTTGATTGTTTGGTAATGGGTTAATTCACTAAACTTCACTTGAATTAGATAATGTGTTTAGATAAGGTTTGTAAAGGATTTCCTTCTCTGGGGCGGTTAAAATTTGGATTTTTTTTTGTATTAACTTCAATTGTCAATAAGTTATACAAACACAACTTGAAAATACTGGTATACTAAATTCAACTGGAACAGGTCAT
This sequence comes from Hippopus hippopus, assembly GCA_946811185.2. NCBI lineage: Eukaryota > Metazoa > Mollusca > Bivalvia > Cardiida > Cardiidae > Hippopus > Hippopus hippopus. The sequence continues at coordinate 36,198,039 of OX328112.1, forward strand.
GGAGGTCATAACGGCCCACTTCCAAAATGGCCTTGTACCAAAATGGCCCCCTTTTCTCTCTATCTGTTGAAAAAATATTACCTGCCCACAGCCTTTTAGATAACAAAATGGCAACATTAGTTTTTCTATACTTTATAGTAACATATTCGAAATGCACCAACCTTCATGAGAAAAGAAAGTAAGGGGTGAGGAGCTCTTAACACATTTAACAGCGGTGAATAATGCTGAACACAAGTATTGGGGAAATTGAAAGCTCTTGAAATTAAATTCACTTTTCAAAAATAAGTAAGAATTTGAAAGTTATTAAATATAAATTATGCTGATGATAAAATTGATTTAAATAACAGTAGGTCTAAAGTAGACCTTTTCGGTGCCCATGACAGTGGGCTGTTATGGACCAGGCTGTTTTGAAAGTGGGCCATTTTGACCCTCTCCAAGCTGGAACTGGTCATTACAGTTATTCACTAAATGACAAATTAACTCATTTGTGAAATGCCAAATTTGTATGAATTTGAATATTTGAAAACAATAAAACTCTGTTCTAGAATTCTGAATCGGTCTAAAATATGAAAATTGATATTTAAGTTGTATGCTCAAAACCCTTGTATTTTAAAAGTAAAATACCTGGGAAACCAGGAGATCTGAGTTCAAGTCTCAGCGGGGGTCTGAGCTATTTTTACTGCTGGAGTATCATTTTTCTGATGCATATTGATTCAGATAATAATGTAAAAGGAAGAGTAAAACCAGTTACCTGCCAATTGAAATTAATAGGCAGTTGTGCAGACCTAACAAATACAACTTTTTCACAGGATTTACAACATTTATGGCTTAGAGAACTTGTGCAAGCCTACCATAGTTGCACATAATTTCTTATATTCATTTTGACTATTCATGTAATGTTCTGAAGGACTTTTTTAGGTGTAACATTTGAAAAACCTACCTAAAGTCATACCAAACATAGGGCAATTGTTGAGCCATAAAAAATTTATAAACAAGCTTCTTACTATGGCTGCCTAGGACACCCTTTTCATACAGTTGGTTGATCTCATTGTTTGTAAGAGGACATGCTCTGTTGGGTTTATTTTCTTTCCTTTGTTTCTTCAGAGATTTTAGTTTGGCTACCAAGATATCCTTGCTTATTTGGAATTCTTGTGTTCAGCTAAATATTCATGATTGGATGAGGGTATTTTTTGCTTTTTGATCCTTTACCACACAATCCCGAGTTTTAACGACCTCAAGAACAAAGCCTTCTGAAAATATTGTGGGAAAAGAAGAAAATGGCGAATAACAGTATTTCTCTTTTTTCCACAATGTCTTCTACCTTTTCAAAAACAAATCTTATCACTTGAGCCATGTTTAGTTTTTCCTCTATAAATGCTCATATTATCGACAAGTCAAAAATTGTGTCGTGTCTTACAGGCCAAAGGATAAGCTTAAGCTTTCTGCATAAGTTTGACACAATAATTTCAGTGTCGATGGTTCACTCATGCACGACAGTTTTCCTCATGGACGTAACGAAGTTTGCAGATATTGATTTTAGCTTTTCCAGCTCTAGTTTTGACATTTTAAGAAATTCGGAGCGATAAAAAGGCTAGATTTTTCCACACAAGTGTTGTTTATGGCCATTTTCAGCTGCAGAGTTTTAGTTTACGCGCTGCTTCTTAATATTCATCCTGTACAGGATAGTGATGCATCAAAGTAGACAGGTCTATCTTCGAAGAATATGACATGAACAGACAACAGATTTGTACATACACACATACGATTCCTGTTTTACCCAAAGATATGAGCTTGCGTAAAATTGTGCAAATATTTACTCAAATTATTCAGTTTTGAAGTTTAGTTAAACCTGTTTTCAGACTGGATGTGAGCTTACCTTAACTATGTACGCAAATTTTGTGCAAACGCTGTTTAGTGAAAGGAGCCCTGGTCACGTGGGTGTGTATGTGTTTTTAGGCAAGGCACTGCAGAGCCTAGTTTAGTAAAATTATAATACGGAACACTGTTATGAAAATAAAGTGAATTATTGCCGTTGTATACTTCAAGTACATTTGAAAGCGATATTGCAGCTATGTAACCTATGCACTTACATATTCTTGGTGCTTAGCAGACTTTGAGAAATATGAAAGTTGAATGACATGAAGATCAAAATGATGAGTATTGAATTTCTTATACCGAAATACAATGTTGTAAAAGTTTTGTTTATGTACAATATGAAGTATTTGTTTTCACATTTGATACAATCAGAAATAATTAAACCCACAACGAGAGAATTTGACTTCCTGGAAAAGAGCTCTGGATCTCATTGTGACTGTAAAAAAGGTCAAGGTCAACAAGCTGTAATTCATTATCATGCCACCAATATTAAACCTTACCATCAGGCTTATACATTTCTTGAATGCTGTAAATGCGAAATTCTAAACCGCGACTTAAAAATTTGTGAATTGAACCCCATAGGGGAAATTATCAGTCATACATTGAATATCTGGGTCTCACTTTGACCTTTGAAAAAGGTCAAGGTCACCATGCCATGACTTGTTCTATACCTATTCCTGACAAACATCTATAGAATTTAGGTTTGTGTGAAATAAACTGTAAACTTTGCATACTCCGTTTCAAAAAACGAGAAAAAATAGCATTTTTCACTTTTTCAAGGGCAGATAACTCCAGTGTTGTTTGTCGCAGAGCAAATTCCTCATAGTCTTGGAATGTCTTGTATATAATATCAACATGTCTTAATTTTCCATAAAACGACAAAACACTGCTGTGGTTTTTTGCAAACTTGGAGATGACAAAATAAGCAAAATTTAGGTACAACTTAAAAGTGATTATAACTATATTGCTGAAGAATGTTGTTTTAAATTATCTGCATCACTGACACCCTCTTATAGGGTAAGAACCTAAAAGGAATCAATGAATATCGATTGCAGCCTCAAATGGAAGATACTTGCAATTTAGTCTTTGAAGCTGAAATCATATCAAATTATCTCACCCACTTTTCTCAAGGATACAGCATTGAAGACATGGCCACTGCATCCTAATAATTCACCAAATGAAAGCCAGTACATAGTAGTATAAATCAGCAAATTTTGGCAAAAATCTATCCTAGCCCAAAAAAGGGCCTTATGGACACCCCTCCTTTTAGCCATAAAAATTGAAAAAAACAAAACAAAAAAACTGAAAGCTAAAGTTATTACACCAACATAAATTATATTCTTATTAATTTCTTTGAAGGACAAGTATACTCAGTTTTTGTAGTATGCTTCACAATCGACCAAATGTTCTAATACCGTTTTCAAGATTTTCTGGTCTTGGTAACGGAAGTTAACCAACTAAATAACTGTAACTAACCATGTAACTAATCCTGTTGCAATGACTATCATTAATCGTCGGAAAGCTGAGCCGGGGATCAAATCATGCACCCCCTGTTCTCAAGTCCTGTACGCTACCGACTGAGCTACCGGGGCTCGGCGGGAAACGTTATCAGTTAAACAATTGTATGGTGTTTAAAACAGTTGTTAACGAGAACTGTGTATGAGTTTCTTTATATGGTGACAGTTCAATTATCATATGGTACAAAGGCTTAAGTTTCTTTAGGTAAGACACGGACAAAAAGCCACCAGCAATTGATTGATTGATTGATTGATTGTATGGTGTTTTACGCCATTTTCAACATTATTTCAGTTATATCGCGGCGGCCAGTGCACCTATCCATGCTTTCCTGGAGTCTTCTACTAGTACTCCGCACACTTTTCTTTCCAAGCCACTGGCTGCTTTTCCCACATAACCATGAATCCTGTCGCAATGACTATCATCAATTCTCGGAAAGAAGTTGGCCGAGCCAGGGATCGAACCCCTGTTATCAAGTCCTGTACGCTACAGACTGAGCTACCAGGGCTCGGCAAGCCACCTGCAAGGATCAAATCTGGACTTCCTTATAGCAAACCAAACGCCTTAGGCACTGATCCAAAAATCAAAATATCGCAATTTCTGATCGAACCCACGAACCCCTGTTATCAAGTCCTGTACGCTACAGACTGAGCTACCAGGGCTTGGCAAGCCACCTGCAAGGATCAAATCTGGACTTCCTTATAGCAAACCAAACGCCTTAGTCACTGATCCAAAAATCAGAATATCGCAATTTCTGATTGGCTAAACCACGTGGCTTAATAATGCATTATGCTATGTTTTGCCTGGTGTAGCAAACTTATATAAGCCAAACCAATCAAACTATTACATAATTATGGATCCATGATAGCCACTCTTTTAAATGACCAACTCAATCATGAGGTAGATTGGTCCTTGGACATACAGGAAATTGACCAATAGCGAAAAGCTTCGGCCCAGATCAGCCTGCGCGGACTGCGCTGGCTGACCTTGGTTGATACTTTTCGCAGATGTATTAAGCCCTCTTTTCACAGAGCATGGCTCATGTATATATTTTTTACAAGTTGTTCTGTTTTGACCTTAACCTGCTAAAATAAGTTAAATGACATTTTTGAGTCAATTGTAAGAACCCATGTTTTTTTATCAAAATTTTTTTTTGCAGAAAAAATCTCCTAGTCGTACAGTATAGAGCCAAGATCAGACTGCACGTTCTATGCTGTCTGATCTTGATCTACTCAGTCCACAAAAGTTCCATTGAGTGAGAGTCGTGCTTAGCAGCCTAAGGGTTATTTAAAATCATTCTTAGTCATCTGCTTTTGATAAGTTACATGTATGTTCATCGGAGTGCATGGCCTAATAATTAAGGGAGGCAAGTCTGAATGGATTTCCAAATGCTACACTTGGGGTAGTCTTTCTTGTCATAGTTGTCCATGTATATATGTGAACTCCTTATCAGACAATCCCAACTTTTAACGACACTGAAGAAAAAAGATCCAAACTGTTAACTTTTCACCAAACAATCCTGTGTTTTAACGACCCTGAGGAAGGATTTTGAAAACATTGCACGGAAAGGAGAAAATGCTGGCAAGAAGCCTTTTTTTCCATTTCTGGAAATGTTTTCTACCATATCAAAGACAAATCCATCATATGAGCTACATTTTGATCTGTAATTTACAAATAAAGAGTCGACCCTTTCCCACATGGCAAATTTTACTTGTCCAAATTCAAAACATCTACAGATGACAAAATAGGGGCAAAAACATTCCTAAGTTCTCTGACAGGATAGAAAACATTGTGGAAAAAAGAGAAAAAGCTGGTTACCAGTATTTTCTTCTTTTTCCATGATGTTTTCAAAAGCTTTCTCCTACCGATTAATAAAAATTGTGATTATATTGTAAAGGCTTAACTCTTTACCAAACAACAAAATTTTGGACTGGATCAAATTGAAACCATTTGCAGATGACAAAAGCAGCCCAAATGACAAAATTTGTCCTTGATGGGATAGAAAACATTGTGGGAAAAGGAGAAAATTCTGGTTACCACCATTAGCCTTTTCCTGAAGTTTTTCAAAAGGATTCCACATTAGGATCGTCAAAAGTCTGGACAATGTGGTAAAGGGTTCCGTGATTTATTTCAATGTCCCTGAGGAAAAGAGTTTTTGAAAACATTGTTGGACAATGCTGGTCAATAGGGTTTTCTCCTTTTCGTACGTTTTCTACCCTATCAAAGATGGAACTCGTCATTTTAGTATTACACTTAATCTGTTGTCTGCAAAAACTTTCAATTTGGTCCAGAACAAAATTTTCCTGCATGGTAAAGGGTTAAACTGCTTTCAAAAGTATTTCAGTCATATTAGTTCAATAGATTGCATGTCTTCCAGGCTTTCACCAGTGCAGTGCTAGGTTCTACAATACCTTGCCTAAGAGCATTGCCACATGACCAATGCTGATTTTTCAATGATGTACCTATCATGATTGTACCAGTTTCCACCTATTAAGCCTTTACGACACAATTCTGAGTTTTTAACAATTCTAAAAAAGAGGACTTTCAATCAGCAGTTTCTCCTTCCTCCCACGTTTTCCACCCTTCCAAAAACAATTGCAATTTCTGAGTCACATATATTTTGGCTTCCCTAAATCCTTTAAAATTAGACAAGTCTAACATTTTGTTGTAGAGTTAAATGTAAACCCTTTACCATACAATCCAAGTTTAAATGACCCTTAGGAAGGCAGAAGCCTTTTGGCTTTCATCATACCGTGTAGGGTCCGTATGGACCCCACATGGTTCTCTGTTGGTCTGTGTGGATAAGTCGAAGATGCAGGGCACTAAATTTTAGGCGTTTGTTTCTAAACCTATTCTCCTGAATTCACATAGAAACTTTGGTGGCTTCAGAGTCTGTGGAATACAAAACCCAAAATCTGTTAGGTTCTGTGTGGACCCCAGGCAATATCAAGCAAATTTGTTGAGGGATAAAAAATTAAGGGTACTGTTGTTGTGGTATAAAATTGTTTTTTCAAGTTTTATCAGACATTCTTTTTGAAGTACTAGCATGTTATTTTAAGACATTGCATTAACCCTTTCCAAAACAATCTCGTGTTTTAATGACCTTGAGAAATAGGCCTTTAGAAAACATTGTAGGAAAAGGAGAAAATGCTGGTAACCAGCGTTTTCTCCTTTTCCCACAATGTTTTCTACCCCTCCAAGGACAAATACCATCATTGGAGCAACATTTGATTAGTTGTCTGCACATGCTTTGACTTTGGACTGGTCTAAAATTTTGTCTTCTGGTAAAGACTTAAATTTAATGTCTATAAATAGCAATACTGACAGTTCTAGACCCCGGCCTTTTAATTACTTTTGCTGTTGTGTAATAAAAGACAAACAAAATGACATAATCACTGTAAACATCATTCTTATGGATTTCTGATTTGTTGCATGTGTTTGTCCATTTTGTCCGCGTTAATCGTTAAAATCTACCCAACTCCCACCCCATCACCCTTACTTTTAGATTATATAGAAACCGTTTTAACATTAAATTTTGCGATTTCTAAAAAAATGTTACAGATAGATGAACAATGATACATATAGATGTTACAGATAGATGAACAATGATACATACTGAATGACAATACAGGTCTTTTTACTAATTACTTCGTTTTTGTCTACTTAAGGTTAAGGTCTGCGTTTTCCTTAAAAGTGCCATATCGACCGCGTTTTCTCTCTTTGTTTAAATCGACCGCTTCAATGAAATAATGTGGGCGCCCGCGTCTTCCCTCTGTGTTTCATATCGTCTGCGTTTTCCCTCTTTGTTTCATATCGTCCGCATTTTCCTTTTTACTACGGCATACGCGCTTTTGTCCACTGTATACATATAAAATAATGTAGATGTCCTCTAGTTAAATTTTACTGAATTAAAGCTTTACTTATCAAAGATCCTCCCCTCTGATATCAATGACAGACACTGGTTTTGGTATATTTATACATGCATTAATGATCAAAGTATCTTTGAAAGTGAAACAAAAAATATGCAATGATTTTGATTCATCTATCTCAAAAACCTTAAAATGTATGTACAAGTATATCATTAATTATCAAACTTTTTGTTGAAAAAGAAAACTGATATTTGATACAGAGTTAAGTGTATGATGGCGTCCTCGTTTTCCCTCTATGTTTCATATCGTCCTCGTTTTTCCTCTATGTTTCATATCGTCCTCGTTTTCCCTCTTTGTTTCATATCGTCCGCGTTTTCCTTCTTTGTTTCATATCGTCCGCGTTTTTCAACTTTATTTATTTTGCCTGCTACGGCATAACGCTGTTTTTGTCCCCTGTTAATCAAATAATGTGGGCTTCAGCTTAATTTATTGAATTATGGCTCTAATTCTTAATAATCTTCTCCTCTGATATCAATGACAGTCAATGATTTTGGAATACATGAATATATATGTCCTTAATGATAAAATTAACCAGGACAGTGAAATAAAATATATACAATAATTTTTGTTCATCTATCTCAAAAGCCTCGAAATATAAATATATCATTAATTTTTGAGGTATAAAGTTGAGAAAAAAAGAATGTTTATCTTTCTCAAATAACTAATATTTGACACCGAGTTAAGTGTATGACGGCGTCCGCATTTTCCCTCTTTGTTTCATATCGTCCGCGTTTTCCTTCTTTGTTTCAAATCGTCCGCGTTTTTCCTATTTATTTATTTTGCCTGCTACGGTATAACGCGGTTTTTGTCCCCTGATAATCAAATACTGTGTGCATCATCTTAATTTATTGAATTATGACTCTAATTTTTAATAATCTTCTCCTCTGATATCAATGACAGACAGTATATGAATATATGTCCTCAATGAGCAATGTATACAGGAAAGTGAAATGAAATACACAATACTTTTTGTTTATCTATCTCAAAGACCTTGAAATATAAATATATAATTAATTATCAAAGTATTGGTAAAGCAAACTTAGAAAAAAAAAAATGCTTGTCATTCACAAAAAAAAATTATACACCGAATTAAGTGTAAGACTGCGTCCGCTTTTTCCCTCTATATTTCATATCGTCCGCTTTTTTCCTCTTTGTTTATATTGTCCGCTTAACGTGTCCGCGTTTTAGTCACACCCGTGAAAATGGCGCTTATGGTTGAAAAACACGCGACTGAAAGTAAAAGTTTCGTTGTCATCACCAAATATTGGTCTATCTACAGTATTTGATATGGAAGAGGACGATTATGAACTGGCATTATATTCTTTACAAACAAGCGCAGAATACCGTTATATTTACCAGGCAGTTGATCAATTTATTACATCAACATTGCAACGTAGAAAAATCGGCAAACCTAACTAAGTTCCAGAATCAAGCCCCCAAAATTATGCCAAGTTTATCCACCACAAGAGCTCGTTTTTTAAGTGACATATGTCATATGTTCACAAAGCAGTTCTGTAAGTTGAGAATGGGTTCGACCCGTTTTTTTTTTTGTCCAAGTTTACTAAATTTATTCGGCCCCAAATCGTTTCGGACCGGTCGTTCTACGGAGAGTTTATGAAAGCATACATGTATATGAAAGGAGAAAATTCAACATTTTAGCCTTTTACTACAAAATTTCTTCTTCTGTTAAAAACAGAGCACATCATTTAATTCATGGTAGATTTATTGGCTTAAAATGCTGTTATTTTGAATCCCAGAAAGAATGCTTTTGACTACCAACATTTTCTCCATTTCCCAGAATGTTCCTTTTTAAATATAAATGCAACCATTTGTAGTCTGCAATGCTTAGGTTGGACAAGTCAGAAATTCTGTTATGTGGTTACAAAAGACATGGAGTGATTTTTTTGTCAGTGATTCATGAGTGGTTGGTTAACCCTTTACAACTCATTCTAAGTTTTAACGATCCTTAGGAGGAGAAACTTTTGAAAATATTTTTAGAAAAGGAGAAAACACTGGTAAATAGTATTTTCTCCTTTACAGCAATATTTTGTGCCCTTTCAAAAGGAAATCCCATCACTTGAGCAACATCTGAATTGTGGTAAGCTGTTTTCAATGTGGACAGACCTAAAGTTTTGTTGCTTGGTAGTGAGTTAACCCTTTATCACTTGGACTAGTTTTAGCTCAATCATCAAATCTTTATAAGGTGGCAGAAATTTATGCTCGTCCATATTGGAAGCATTTGTAGACAACTAGCAAGTGTTGCTCAAATGGCTGGACATGTCTTTGAAAGAGATAAAAGTATTGTGTGATAAGGACAAAATGCTAGTTACCAGCCATTTTATCTTATCCCATGATGTTTTTAACAGGCTTTTTTACTCATTGTCTTCAAGCAGAAACATTGCTTGATCACTTATTATTCTGACATCTACTTGCATTTTTTTTTCTAGTATTGTATATCATTTAAAAGCTTTAACCCTTTACCACACAACCCAACCCCTGAAAACCCAGAGTTTGAAAGACCCTGAGAATGGAGGCTTTTGGAAACATTGTGGGAAAAGGAGAAAATGTTTTCTACCCTTTCAATGATAGAAATAATTATTTTAGCCTCATTTCTTTGTTGTCTGCAAATGCTTTCAATTTGTTTGAGAAAAATAGTTATCATATGGTAAAGAGTAAACTATTGTATCTGGTTGTGATTTTTCAAGTTTGTAGACAACCTTACCTGACTAGACCTTGGGGTGAAATAATGTTGGAGTGCAGTTAGCAGATGGATGCAGAATATGGTACATGTACAAAGAGAAAGACAGGAGGATGCAGTGGACAGTTTTCAAAAAGATACACGAGCCAATCATTTATAGGTAGGTTTAATACTTTACCACACAATCCTGAGTTTACTGACCCAGAAAAAGGAAGGCATTTGAAAACTTTGTGAGAAAAGGAGAAAGTGCTCATAAGCAGCATTTTCTCCTTTTCCCAAAATATTTTAGGCTCTGTCAGCTATAGATACCACCTTTTAAAGCGTCTTCTGCACAGGCTTTCAATTTTGACTGGGGTAAAATTTTGTTGTTTGGTAAAGAGTTAAGACACTGACAAAATTTAGTTGTTATTGATGAACTTTATCAATGGTCTTAACTTTGACATGAAAGACATACTGAGCGTATGAGTTGAAGGAAGACAAAATGACTGGTACTGGAAATGACTAATTTCATCCCTTGCCACAGTGTTTTCGCATGTATCAAGTTTAATATTGATGGTTATTCTTTTAAACATTTACATGAAAGATTTTGAAGTTGCACTTTGTTAAATTGTCCCTGTAGGTGATGAGTTATGGAATCAACCAATCAGCCAGTGTTCAAGATGCTCTGATTGATTTCTTATATTTATCTTAAGTCTTGAGCCTTTACTAAGCAATTTTGTGTTCAACAATCCTAGTATGGAAGGCTTTGAAAATATTGTGGGAAAAAGAAGAAAATGCTGCTAACCAACATCATCTGCTTCTTCCACACAATCCAAGGTTTCCATGACCCTGAGAAAGAAGGCTCTTGAAATTTTGTGGGAAAAGGAGAAAATGTTGTTTACCAGAAAGTTTACCACCTTTCCAAAAAAGAATTTCAACTTATGAGTCATTTATTTTGTCATCTGTAAATGCTTTCAATTTGGTCAAGTCTAAGATTTTGTTGTTTGGGAAAGAGTTAAGCTATACTTCATTAATTATGTTGTATGCAGCTGTTTTTTATTTGGTCAGTTATTCAGCAAAAAATTAGGACACCTTGCTCTCTGTAACACAAACTTAAGATGTCTCCTTTTTTAATGTTTTCTGAGTAATAGCTCCAGGACACCATCCCACAAAATTACGTCGACAACTGGCAAGGCAGGCTGACAAAAATTATCTCAATTGGAAAGTTTATAGGAATACCTACAAAACAGGTTTAAGGGACAAGTTGAGCATTTACTCTTTGAATCCAAAAGTATTTTCCTATCTGCTACTCCTGATGTAACTGTGACTGTTTAAATAAACCAGCATAACCAATTTGTCACATTTAAGCAGGGTTCAATCTAGAACTTTGTCAGAATGGGCCAGTGGCCCATCAATATTTTAAAAAGGGGCCACCAGTATTTTGAGATGGGCCATTACTTTTTAACAACCAAATAACCAGGATCTTGGCATTTTAAAAGCTCAATTATTACTGACTTACCATATAAAGGAAGTAAATTCAGATAATTTACTGCTTAATTGTGTATGGGGATAGTGATTGAGTTGTTAAGAGGTCAAATTATGTAACAACACTAAAAATCATTCGTTTTAAATGATTGCTGTATTATACAAATAACTTGTATTACAATTTTTTTTGCATCGTCGTAACGAAGCCAGTGAAATTGAGGCTTTTGTAGCCACTCAGTTTGAAATTTTTTTGCATACGATTTCCCAGCTTTTCCATCAGCTGATTGTTTTTCACCATTAGTTTCAGCCGATTGCTGCGTTTTCGCTTGTTTGGCGGAATTTCCGCCAGAAAAGAAATCACCGATTCGTTTCTGTGTTTGCGTTGCCGACATGTTTTCAAAAGCTGGTTTCCATCGCGTTCGTTCGTGTGCCGTGAATAAGTGAATATCCGAATACCAGTAATGCTCTCCGTGCATTCGGCATACCTCGGGTGATGGGAGCCAGATGTAGGTACGGAATCGGCCGAGTTGTGACGAGTGGCTCTCTGTCTTGCTGCGACGCTTTGCAGTGAAATTTCAGTACTGCGGAAAGCGTCTTCTAACACTGACTCGCTAAAAACTATACTAAAAAAAGTTAATGGCGGCGCACAGCGGAATCGGAAAAGCGCCGATGCATTGGATTTTGCGCCGATCCGGCGCACTGGAGTTTCAAAAATGGGCCAAGGACTTTAAAATCACGCCATTGGCGCAAAAACGCAGCCTAGATTGAACCCTGTTTAGGACAATCAAGCTTTCATATGAAGTATTTATCAAAGTACTCATAGTTATGTAGAAATCTTTATCAAATGAAAAAAATTTGGACTCATCCCAATCCAAAGCATTAATTTTGTAGATGATATTGCTCAAATTATGGGAACTGTCTTTCAGGAAAAGGAGAAAATGCAGGTTATCAGGATTTTTTTTTCACAATGTTTTCAGAAGCTTTCTTCAGCAGTCATTAAAACTTGAGATTGTTTGGTTAAGGGTTAAGTTTAAGTTAAAAAAAGATATAATATGAAGGAAAGGTTTAACCCTTTACCTCACATCAAAAATGTACACTTATCCAATTTGAAAGCATTTGCATACAACAATGTCAAAGTGGCACAAATTATGGATTTATAGAAAACATTGTGGGAAAAGGAGAAAATGCTGGTTACCGTAACATTTTCTAAAGGCTTCTTTCTCAGGATCATTAAAACTTGGGATTGTGTGGTTAAGAATGAAGAGTCTTTTTCAATATTTCAGATAGATGACTATCAAAGGAATGGACCATGGAAGACAGAGCTTCAATCTAAGGCTAACCAGGGTATGTACTGTGTTATTTATGAGTTTTACATTGTTTTACAACTAGACCAGTGGACCAGTAAGTAGCAATATTTGCTTGACTGACAGATAATCCTAGCAGTCAAACTTTTTAAAATGAATATCAGAATGTTTTTGTGGTTTTTAGCTCACCTGAGCATGAGTGCTAAAGTTGAGTTTTTGTGATCGTGCTGTCTTTTATCTATCATGCATCATCATCTTTTACCCTGTGTATGCTCTAGAAGAAAATTTCAGTCCAAAACTCATTGAAGTTGGCAAGAATGTTTGTCATGATGAAATCTTGGAAAGATTTGAAAACAAGTCACTTTGTGTGAAAAACTCGGTCCACAGCTCAAATCTTTGAATATCATTGTGTACATTGTAGAGGTCCGACGAATCACTTAAATACCAAAATACCACTGAATCACTGAAATAACCTTTATTATTATTATTAAGTTTAGATAACTGAAGTTGTGTTTTTTTTGACACAAAAAACTGTAATTATATTGATGAAAGAGAGCTAGTAGATCTATTAAACCTAACATCAAAATAGCAACATGCTACTGATGCCCGCCATGAAGAATTTGCACGGCAATAGCCTACCGTATAATAAATGTCCACCCAAGTACTCGTCCACATATTAAAATTGGTCAATTCAGGGATTATACCTCCACAATCTCAATTCAGTAGCTCTTGTACAAGGTTGATGTGTCTTATCTTTATCCATAAGTATGCTAGAAAATACATATAGTTTTCCTTTTCTATACGGGAATGAATATGAAATTAAAACATTGCCAAATTAGAAAACTGGCAGCCATTTTGAATCTGTAGTTAACACGGTACCTGACGTAAATTTATAAGACAAGTAAAATTCCTCAGATAAGGTTATGAATAAAAACCTTATCACTTTTAAAAGTACAATGACAAAACTACACATAAATTTAATTTTGTCAGCCAAACATCTTCCAATATGATCGGTTCTCTTTTACATAACAGAAGAGAACAGAATGTGCTGAGAAACTTGTTTGTTTGCACGGATCAGAGCCCTACATAATGTAAAGTCGGATTTTGGTCTACTTCTTTCGCAAATGAAGTGGAATAGCACTCTATTTTGTGTGTGTTTAGCATTCAAAGAAATAGTGATAATGTCATACTGATAAATCTTTAGTCTATATAGTGTCGTAATCAAGATGGGATATTTTGGTTTCTAACAGGTCAGACATGCGAGTGTTTTGGTGATTGTTCTTCACGTAAATCAATGATCAATGCATATTAACAACATCATTCTTATCAATAATGATTAATATGTTGATAAAGTGTATTTTCTGGGGGAAAAAAAGAAAGAAAAAAAAAATCCTGCATACTTAAATCAGTTGTCTGAACCCAATGATAAAAAAGGGGGGTATTTCTGTGTGTTGGTGGTATTTCGTACTGTTGAGGCCATGTTTGCTGTCAAATAGTCATGAAAGTCGGTGAAAATGTTTGTCTGGATAATATCTCATTTGAAAATGTTTTAGACTTTGTTAATGAGTGATGATGGGTCAGAAACTTGGTCACCAGGTCTAATCTGTAAAAAAAACCCTTGTGTGCACTAGAGACCACATTTTCAATCTAGTACTTATGAAAATTAGTCAGTATGCTTGTGTGATGATATTACGGACAAGTTTGAAAATGGGTCACATAGGGTTAAAAAAATAGGTCACTAGGTCAATCTTTGAAAAACCTTGCAAAGGTTGTGTCAGTGTTCTGCCAAGGATTCTAAAAGGTAGAGACAAATGTCTTACTCATCCAGAAAAGTTTGAGACATTTTTAAAAATTCGGGGACAAAATTTAGTATGCACTGAAATGGTTTAAAAATAAGAAAACGAAATTAAAGCCCCCATATCCATACTTGTTAATTGCTATGTTCTCTTTAACCAGCCAAAATGTGGATTTAAATGCAACCAATGCGGCTGATTATTTCTCATTGAGACTTTTCCTTCTGTACAGTTTTCTGAAAATCCCCCTGAAAAGCCATGACGGCTGATCTACGATAGACAATCTTTGCATGTGGCATAATATATGAGTAGTAGTTCTGAAGTTAGATTTTTTTTTCAGTAAATGCATTCTTTTTGCTATTATTAAAACACATTTTACAACTCATAAAGTTGTGGTCATGATCATATTCCTACAAAGAATATTCTTTTAACTATAAAGAACTGTCGTACAGGTATTGTTTGCTATCTTCCTACGATGTTGATTGAGTGGGAGGGGTACTGGGCATCAGAACATTATCAGACTTTGAGCTCTGATTGTTGGTATGTTTTGGCTGACCATAGAAGCTTAAGATAATACCTGGCTTTTTCGCCGTGGCGACGAAACCATTTTCCAACTGAAATTGCAGAAGATACTACGTCATGACAGTAAAGTACATGATCAATACTTGGTCGATGTTTTGGGTCTGTGTCCAATCAAATTTCATTTTGCATATATGCACCTTCGGCGCCCATGAAAAACACTAGATTGTAATAGTTATGCGGCTGATTCTGTGATTTTTGATATGCGACATGAATCCCCACTTACCAATTTCTTGTGCGACATTTTGAATTTTTTAGTGAGAAAATCGCAAATACACGGCCTTGGCAGAACACTGCTGTTTTCTTCAGGTTTTTTATTTTTTTACAATGATTCCTTTTTACCTTCCATTTTTTATTTGGTGGTATTTGGGACGTAAACTCCAACTGAAACTAATGTTATATTTTTGTGGGTTGTTGTATCTTTGCATATGTAAATGATTACATATGTACATTTACCAAACAATCTTGCATCTTTCTGAGAATTAATGATAGTCATTTTGACAGGATTCATTCCGCTCACGGTTGTTCATTATTTAAACAATGTTATTTGGAACAGAACAGAACTTTATTTCTAAATGACTTGGACTATGTTCATCGTCATTACAAAGCTTAAACACAAATATAAGAATGACATGGGGAAAACAACCAGTGGCTGAGTGGAAAAATTCGTGAAATTATTTGAAAGGAAAGCATGAAAGGTGTGCTGGCCGCCAAGCTATATCTGAAATAATGTGAAATGGTGCTTCCATACAGTTATATGTCTTCAATGAGATTTGTACACTGAAGGGTTAAATATCATATCATTCCAGGAAGATGACACAACAAACAGACAAAAAGGAAGAGACAGAAAGGAAAAGACAGAGAGAAACAGACAGACAGAGAGAAAGTGCGCAGACTTTCCTGCAAGTGTGGACCATATAAAATATGTAGGACATTTGGACACTAGATGAAAACTTTTAGGACAAAGGGATGCTGGAAGAACAGTTAAAGGACATTTGAACTAGTTTTTTGACGAGTACATTTGTGTGGCATTTCAAGGCAGTTTTTTTAATAGTCTTGTTTGACATTTAGAAAGTAACACAACTTCTGATTGGCTAAACCAAATGGTTTAGCCAATCAGAAGTTGTGTTTCTCTCAGATTTTTGAGAATAAGGCTAAGAATATTCTTAACCCTTTACCACACAATCCTGACTTCTAAAATGCCTTGAGCAAGGGAGCTTTTGAAAGCATTGTGGAAAAAAAAGAAAATGCTGGTAATCAGCATTTTCTACTTTTCCCACAATGTTTTCTATCTTTTCCCCCAAAAAGTTAAATTTTTGGACCAGTCTAAAATTTTATTGTGTAGTAAAGAGAAAAGAATGGTTTATGAATACAGATTCTGGTCTGAATCTATACTGTCTGTAAAAGCAGTTAGTCCTTTACGGAATAATTCCATGTTTTAACAACCCTGAAAAAGAAAGCTATTAAAATCATTGTGAGAAAAGGAGGAAATACTGGAAGCCAGCAACTTCTCCTTTTCCTACAATGTTTTCTACCCTATAAAAAGAAAAAATCCATCATTTTAGCCAACTTTAATTTGTTGTATGCAAATGTTTTTAAGTCAGACAAATATTATGTTGTGTGGTATTACCTACTTCATTTAACCTGATCCTGACCTTTATGCTGAATATGTAAGTAGGCATATAAATAGAACCCCGACTATTATTTGGGAAGTTATACATACATTGGAAGGTACAGGTAAGCAATTTAATTTATGCACACGTTGCGCTATATTTCTGTGACCATTCCGGACATATGCCGAAAGCAGTCTGTCGTGATGCCGATAGTAAAAAAATAACTTTAATTTATGTAAATGATGTTGACCTGGGTCAGGTTAAATGAAGTAAGCAATAAAGGGGTAACCCGTTGCCAACAGTCCCATGTTTTAACCACCTTGAAGAGAAAGGCTTTTGAAAGCATCATGGAAAACACAGAAAATGCTCGTAACCAGCATAATTATGTTTTCTACCCTTTCAAAAACAGTTACCACAGTAATGAGTGACACTTTGTGTGTTGTCTGCAAATGTCTTTAATATGGAAGAGTCCAAAATTTTGTTGGTTGGTAAAGAGTTAAAGATATCTGTTGTTGTTTAGTGTGTGTTAACTTGTGACTATTGTACTTTTCAACACATTGGATTGAAGGGATGTGCAGCTTGAACAAAATCATCAAGAAATAGCGTGCTCAGTTATACCTTTTCATAACAGATAATGTAACTAAAGGAAAGGAATTTTCTCAATATGTATTTACCTTTTACCACACATCACAAGTTTTAAAGACCCTGGGGAACAAGGCTTTTGAAAAGTTGTGGGAAAAGGAGAAAATGCTGGTAACCAGCATTTTTACAATTTCCCACAATGTTTTCTACCATTACAAAAACAAATTTCAGTTTTTGAGTTACATTTAATTGGTAGTCTGCAAATGCTTTCAGTATGGACCAATGTAAAATTTTGTCATCTGGTAAAGGGCTAATTTAAGAGTGTATCACATTTTTTTTGTTACACAAAGAATATTTACCTTCTTTGGAATAGTTACCTTTTTGGGAAGAAAAAAAGCAAAATCATTACCTGGTTTCTACTTGTGTGAATGGAATGATCATGCATTGTAGAACAAAGAAATTTAAGTTTTCCAGTCTGGTAACTATCTTTTCTATGTTTATCATGCAAGTTGCAAGTTCCCTTAATCCTTTACCACGTGTGTGAGAGGGTTAACTCAATACCTTCTGAAACTTTGTTGAGAATGTCTTTTAACCCTTTATCACTTGAAAAAAAAAATTGGACTCGTCAAAATTTAAAACATTTGCAGACAACAAATTGAATGTTTAAATAATTAAATTTCTCTCTGAAAGGGTTAGCCTTTTTCTTTTAGGACACTAAAACTTGGGATTGTGTGGTAAAGGGTTTGATGATCCTTGTAGAATTATCTTTATAAAGCATGATTTTATTTGTGGTAAAACATTGAGACAACTGCTCATTGCAGTTAATTTATCCTTTTGTCACAATGTTTCCAAAACTGATCTATTGAAAGACCAAAAGTCCTTAGCAGTAAGTATTTTGTTTACCCTTTACTAGACAGCAAAATTTTAGACTCTTCCATATTGGGAGACAAATGTGGCTCAAACGGCAGTTTTTGTCTATTATGGCTCAAATGGCAGTTTTTGTCTTTTAAAGGTTTGAAAAAATTGTGGGAAAAGGAGAAAATGCTGGTTGCCAGCATTTTCTTCTTTTCCCATAATGTTTGCACAATGCTTTATCCTCAGGGTTGTTAAAACATGATTGTATGTTAAATGGGTTAAATGTTGTGTAAATAAGGAAATAGAAAACAGGTACTGCAAAAAATTTTGTCCAAAAGTTTGATGTTCTGATAAGAAAAAGTGTGTGTGAAAAATTTACAAAACGTCAGAACCAACTGAAGCTGTCACCATTGAAAATTTTAGATACTTAATTTTTCAAAACATACATAAATGTTTCTTTGTAAAAATATGATATCTTTCAATCAAAAGTAATTTGTGGAGAGTGGAAAAAAGAAGATGAAAGCAAAGGTTGAAATCAGGAGAAGCTTAGAACAAATTTACCTGATTGGTTATATTTTAGACTTTGCTATTTCTTATTTGTTGGTCTTTGGACTTCAGTTCTCATGGATATTTCTATTCCCTTATTAGACTATTTGTACATTTCTGAATGTTTGTTGGTGTATAATTAGATATATGTAATCCATTAACCCATTACCACACAATCCCTACTTTTGACGACCCTGAGAAAGAAGCTTTTGGAAAACATTGTGGGAAAAGGAGAAAATGCTGGTAACCAGCATTTTCTCCTTTTCCCACAATGTTTTCTACCCTTCACAAAACAAATTTCAAATTTTTAGTCACTTTTATTTTGTTGTCTGCAAATGCTTTCGAATTGGACAAACCTAAAATTTTGTCATTTGGTAATGAGTTAAGTATATACAAATGAGACATGCCCTGTGAGAAGGGGGCTTAATGCATCTGCACAAAGTATTGACCCATGTTAGCCTGCGTAGCCCACACAGGCTGACCTGGATCAGGACTCTTTGCTGTTGCTCAATTTTCTGCATGTAAAAGGACCATTCTATCTCACGATTTGGTTGTTTGTTAGACAAGAGGTGTGATAATTACACATTCTGTTCATGTCAGTTTTCACACTTTTTTGTACATCAGAATTAAGGAGTCCAATGATTTGTGACAAGTAATGGGTTACTTTTATCTGTATCTTGTAGTTGAGATATGCTCTGTGAAAAGGGGTTTAATGCATCTGCAAAAAGTATTGATTAATGTCAGTATGCGCAGTCCATGCAGGCTGACATGGGTTGAAATTTTTTACCATCGGTCACTTTTCTGCTTGTCAAAGAGCCATTCTACCTCACAGTTCAGTCTGTTGTAAGACAAAACGGGTTTTATGAATCCATAATTATATGAAGACTTGCTTGTTATGCATTACTGAGACGCATTAAACCCCCTTTTGCCACAGTATCACGCTTATTTTTTGTCACATAACACTTTACCAGACAAAAATGTGATTTTAGAACCTTTAGAGAGAAGGCTTTTTGAAATTATCATTATAAAAGGAGAAAATAATGGATACTATGCAGGTTACCAACATTTTCTCCTTTTCTCAGAATGTTTCCTACCGTTTTGTAAACAAATTTCCCATATTTGTGCCACATTTGATTTAGTGCAGCCATATTTGAAAGTTATTGTTCACAAATGCTTTCAATTAAAGAAGACTAAAATTTTGTTGTCTGGTAAAAAGTTAATACTGGTAGTTACCTCATTAGCATTTGTTAACTCAAAACAAAGCAGTATGT
The DNA here is from genome assembly GCA_946811185.2 of Hippopus hippopus. Taxonomy (NCBI): domain Eukaryota; kingdom Metazoa; phylum Mollusca; class Bivalvia; order Cardiida; family Cardiidae; genus Hippopus; species Hippopus hippopus. The sequence goes on from OX328112.1 coordinate 36,218,063, forward strand.
ACAAGTAAAAAACTGAAATAAGTTCCAAAATACCATGGCAAATGGAGAAATCTAGCAACAGTTTCAAAACCAATTGTTCCTAGAAATACTTAGATCTATATATAAATGGTTCAATAAATTTTACCTTTACAGACAGCCAAGCAAACCTTGTGACTGGTGGAGAATTGCTCAACATGATGAGGTAGTTCTCCAGTTGACACAATGTTTCATAACACATTGTAATAGGTGTAAAATTCATAATTGATAAACATGTTGTTAGAAAAGGTCAAATATCCTGTATAGACTGTGTTCATAGATAGCCAAGAAAAAATGTGGCAAATGTAGAAATTGCTACTAATGAACAATATCATAATTTGTCCCACTGTTTTCAAAATCACTTGACCAGATCTGGATTGATTCATCTATTTGCCTGAATGGTACAAAAAGTTTGTCCTGATATGTCTCAGCAGGACTACAAAAAAAAAAATTCTAGCTCTTCATTTGACAGGTTTGAAAATTACTGGTGGAAAAGAAGCAGTTGTTTGTCACAAGCAAGTTCTCCTTTTTCCCGCATTGATAGTGTTACTGTTAAAAAGCAAGATTTTTCAATTTCTTCCAATCTAAAAGTGTGATGTTGATCAAGAAAAAAGCTGCAGAGTAATGGGTTAATTCTTTATCACACAATTCTGAGATTTAACAACCCAGAGGATGAGGTTATTTGAAAATATTGTGGGATAAAAGAAAAAATGCTGGTAACCAGCATTTTCTCCTTTTTCCCACGATATCTTGTACCCCTCAAGAAATTAATGTCAATTTTGACTCATGTCTATTTTGTTCTCTGCAAACTTTGTCTAATTTGGACAAGTCTTAAAACTTTATCTTGCTGCAAAGAGTTAAAGCTTTTATACCAGTGTACTTGACCGTTGTCTGAGTTTTGTAGATTTCTGTTGTAATAATGTCAAACCATGTATGTACAGCTTTCAAAGTTTGATAGTAGACATATATTTCAAATAACAAAAATATCTTGAAAAAAGCTACAAATGCAACGAAGCAATGTCAACTTTTTTCAGGTTATTTTGTTAATAAGATTCAGTGAATGACACTGTGATTTGTATTGAGTAAGTGAGGAGGGACATATATATTGTAGTATAGAGGCTGGTCTGGTTACAGTGTCTCTTTTATATCAGACAGTTTAGGCCTAAGGTCAGACACACATTTATGTTCATCTAATCTAGATCTTGTCTGTACACAAAAAATTGGTATCTTGCAGAAAAAAGTGTAACCCTGAACTAAAAAATCCCAACTTTTATTGACCTACAGAAAGAAGGCTTTAGAAAACAATGTTGGAAAAGGAGAAAATGCTGGTAATCGGCATTTTCTTCTCTTCCCACAGCCCGCCCGGGTGGCTCAGTGGTGAGCGTGTCGGACTCATGACCTGGTGGTTGTGAGTTCGATACCCGGTTGAGGCGAACTTTCTTTCCGGCATATTTTCGCCTCTCACCTCTGCTGAAGCATGTGAGAAAAGTAGTCGGTGGCTTTGGAAAGAAAGTTGTGTTAGTACTGGTGTGAGAAAGCCAGGAAACATGTGCGTCACCGACCGCCATGATATGACCTTAGCTGTTAAAGTGGTGTTTAACCCCAATACAACCAATCTTTTCCCACAATGTTATCTGCCTATTCAAAAACAAATACTATCATTCCAAAATCATATGAGCCATGCTCTGCTTAATGCATCTGCGAAAAGTATCGACCCAGGTCATCCTGCGCAGTCCGCGTAGGCTGACCTGGGCCGAAACTTTTCGCTATTTGTCAATTTTCTGTATGTCCAAGGACCAGTCTACCTCATAATCAAGTCGGTGGTTTAAAAAAGTGGCTATCATAATATTGATAATTATCTATTGAATTGTCCGGTATCATGTATCACGGAGATGCATTAAGGGCCCTTTTGTCAGAGCACAGCTCATATAAATTGTCTTCTGTAAATTCCCTTACTATGAATGAGTCTAAACTCTTGTTGTGAGGTAAAGGGTGTAATACTCTGCTCTTTGTATGGAAGAGAGGTTCATCATAACAGTTGTACATAAATGGTTAAAAATATGTTGTAAATTGGTTATCTTCTGAAGTCAATTTGCGATTGACAGCATCAAAAACATCCTTATATAATAGGAATTATTGACATGAAATAAGGTTTGAATGAAAACATCGTGACAGGAGTAATTGTCTATTACAGTCAGTTTCTCCTTTTGTTATAATGTTTCCTTCAGTAGTCTGTTTTGTAGGCAAAAACTTGGCTGTAGAAGGTAACAAGTTAAACTTGTATATAAATATGTTTTGTATATAACAGAGATGGCAATGTGTTAGCCAGTACTTCAGTGAAAGATCAAAAGGAGCTTCAAATTATCTCTAAAACAATTTGATGGAGAAAATTATTTGTGTTTAATATCAAATACGAGAAAGATTCTTTTTTGATTTATTCTTTACCAAACTACTCCATGAATAATTGACTCCAAGATAGACGGGCTTGGAAAACTTTGTGTGAAAAGGAGGAAATGCTGGAAACCAGTATTTTGTCAACAAAGTTTTCTACCCTCTCAAAAACTATTTCCATTATTTTAGTTACAGTTGTCATCTGCAAATCCTCCAACATTGGAACGATCCAAAATTTTGTTGTCTGGTAAAGACTTAATTAGTCAAGTATTTAACTGCCAGTGAATATAATCTCGAATCTGTCTGTCCTAGGTTTTGACTGAAATACTCAAGTGATATTTGTAAATTTGGACACTTTTTGGTAAACTTACCTGGGGAAAAAAATCTCAAATTTGTGCTGGTCATCTGTTGCCATCTGTTAATAACTATGTGTAGTGTTTGGTTTTTGTTTGTGTCAAAATTGTTGGAACCAAAAGGGCCCCATGACCTCTTGCCAGTGTCAAGGGAGGCAACTCAGTCCAGACTTGACTTTTGGTGAGTTATTCCCCTTGAATGATTCTTTAACCAAGTTTGTGTATGGGTAGCTGGTTCCCACTGGGATTGTAATGATGTGTTCTTACTGCACAATAACAATGTGTATTTTATAGTGAGCTCTTGTGAGGAAGTAAAGTCCTTTGGTGATAATGATGTATGACCCACTGTGGACCATCAGTATAAAACGGAAGTTCACGAGGAAAACCTCTGTACTTGTTGTAGTACTGTGGAGTTTATGTATCTCTGTGGTGTTGACTGGAAATGACTTTGATTCAATCTGGCCCTGAAACATCTGCATCCAGCATTCTGAATTGGAGTTCAAGGTGTAATTATTTGCTTTAGGAATCAATGTTTGCTTGTGCTATTTCCCTCTTTATATGTACATGTATTTGCAAACAGTGCTTATGACCATGTTTTAATGCTATTTATACATGTATCTTTTTCAGTAATTACTTCTGTTAATTCAAACACACACTGGCCTATGCAGCAAGTTTGAAACCTGATGCAAACCATATTAGGTTAGGAAGACTACTTTTTTTAATATGATAAAATATGAAATATGGACCACACTCTAAATTTTTCTTTAAATAAACGTTATACTAAGAATAGCCTCAGAATTGATAAATGAATTTATAGGATAAAAGTTTAAATGATTAATTGTTCAGAATTCCTTAGTAAGACAATATGGTATAATTATGTTAAAAAAAAAGGGGAGGGGCAATGATTTTGTTGCATGAAATTATTTCTGATAAAGGAAAAAGTGTTAACTCTAAATTTAATCTTGAACTAAGGAAAAAAGGCAAAATGAAGGAATGCAATGCTTTATGATGATGTAGAAGAGTTTTTTGTGATGATTTCCCTGAACTCATCTTTGTGGAGGTTTTAATTTTGATAATACAGGGTACAGGTTTTAATTTGACTTGATTATGGTCTAGGTGGTTGATCTTTAGAAGGTATGGAAAACTGCAGGTTTATAAGGCACGGAAGACTGCTGGTTGAGTTTCAGGTTGGTTGACCTGAAGGAGGCAGGTGTTTATTTGAAGCATTTTTCAACAAAATGTAAGTCTGAGTCTCCTAGTAATTAGTTGGCTGAAGGTGGTCAGGTGTAAATTTTGGCTTTTGTCACACTGTTTGTCATAATTATTTGTTTGCTCTTTCGATAGGCTGCGCCACTTTTAATCACTAAGTGAGGTGTATAAAGACAATGTAGACTGTAGATTAAGTACTTGGGCATGTCTGTTGGTTATAGCGAGTCCACCTTGGCTTTTGTCACACTGTTTCTCATGTTTTATTTAGAGGCTGGAGCATTTTTAGTCAAAGTGTACATTTAGTCTTGTGCCATGAGAATTGAATATAGTGCAATAAAAGTGACCATGTATCCTCTTGGCTTTTGTCACACTATTTCTCATATATTTCCATACTATTGATAGGCTGGGACACTTTAACCAGTACGTTTTTGTTTCATCAGTAAAACTGTACATTATTTAAGTTGTAAAATTATAGGATGAACGTATGCGCCCACCTTGGCTTTTGTCAGACTGTTTCTCATGATTGTGTTTTGATACTATTGATGGGCTGGAGTGTTTATAATCTCAGAGTATAGCAAGGCCCGTGCTAACAGTGTAGATAGTGCAAAAATTGTGGTTATGTGTCTTTCTTGGCTTTTGTCACACTGTTTCTTGTGTACCATTGAAAGACTTGGGCATTTATTGTGCAATTGTCGAGGTTATATGTCCACCTTTACTTTTGCCACAATGGTTTTTATACCCCCGAAATCGACATGCATTGAATTGCTTTAGCAATAATATGGATGTGTGTATGTTCGGCAATTATTGTGGTTATGTGCCCACCTTGGCTTTTGTCACAGTTTCTGACTTTCTGTACAACTTTCCTTCTCCATTGAAACTGTATCTCTCCCATTAAAACTTTGTGGTGTACATAGTTCTGTCTGGGTTTCTGCGTTTGAACCTGAACACAAATACCATATTATTTTTCAGAGTAGATCAAGATCAGACTGCACAGAAAGTAGTTTGATCTTAAATCCTTTGCCTGCTTCTGTATATTATTTTCTGGCAAAAAACAACCTAGGAATAGCAACATTTTGTTATTTAGTAGGTTGTTATTCATTTTGGTCTGTAAAGGTTAGATTTTGTCTGCTAGTCTACACAAGGTCAAAGGTCAGGAGGTCTTCAGTATGCAGTTTGTAATGTAAACAGTCTTGATCATACATGTTTATTTTGACTGAAGTGTTGGATTTATGTTTGAGTTCAGGGTTTAGCTCCTTATCTCCTACAGATGACTTCTTGCATGATCACTTTTGAAAACATTGTAGGGAAAGGAAAAATTGTAATGAGCTATTTCTTCTTCAGCAACTATCCTCAGACAAGTTAAATCAGTATTTACTTATATTTTCTTTCGTTCCACTCAGACAAATATAAAACATTTATGTTCTACTGCATGGACTTATTATGGAATAATAAACAACTGAAGTCAGCAATAGGAGTAGCAGTATAGACTACACATTGTGTTTGAATAAGTTCACAGATTTCAATCTCATATCATTCAGTCTGCTTATCATCAGGTTAACATGAACATAATATTTGACATGCCTAACAATACAGAACTGTATACAATAGTAAAGTAATTCCCTCAGAAATGAGAACAAATGGGTTGGTGGGTGGGTTATAAAGCAATCGTGAATAGTGTGTAGTCTAGCCATTGAATGACCAGAGTAGAGCCATGCTGTCTATGTATACTACAACGATTTGATTGATTGATTGTATGGTGTTTAACAGTTTTCAACATTATTTCAGTTATATCGCGGTGGCCAGTGCACCTATCCATGCTTTCCTGGAGTCTCTTTCACCAGCCCTCCGCACAATTTTCCTTCCAAGCCACTGGCTCTTTCCCACATAACCATCGTCGAAACAAGGAGCAGCGGGGGGGGGAGAGGAATGAGAGCCAGGGATCGAACCCACGACCCCGTTTTCAAGTCCTGCACGCTACCGACTGAGCTACTGGGTTATACTACAACAAGAAGCACCCGTGCACAACATATACTCGACAGAGTATAATAAGTAACAAAGCACCCAACACAAATATAGTTATTTAACCCTTGTCCTACTAAATAATTAACATGAAACTTTCAAGTTGTGTAAACCCAAGAGTTGCTATTTCAATTTTATATTTTGGGGGAAAAATATCTCCATATTGGACAGTGTAGATCAAAATCAGACTGCACAGAACGTGCAGTCTGATCTTGCATCTACACTGCCTGCAAAAGGTCAGTGAGTTGCCCTTAGCAGCCTAAGGGTTAACCTGGATTCATGTGGGTTATAGACAGTATTTTACAATGACATTTTCACAAATCCTCTGAAGAAAAATTAGTTTTACAAGGTTGAAATTAAATTTAAACTGAAGTATTATTGGGACAACTTAATATCGAAATTGTGTGGTATAGAACTTGTGTGAGCAAGTTAGGAAGAAAAACTTTTTTATTGTTAAATGTAGTTTACATCGTGTCTACATTGCATTCCTCCTATAGCCTTATACCAAACCATGAAGAGTTTTTATGACCCTAAGGAAGAGACCTTTCAAAACCATTGTGGGGGAAGGAGAAAATGCTGGTACTTATGAAAAAAAATTCATTCTTTCAGTCACATATAATTTGTTGTTAGCAAATGCTTTTAACTTGGGACTTGTCCGAAAATTTTCTGTGTGGTAAAGAGTTAAATAATGTACATCCTGCATAAAAAAAACAAAGTCAGGTTGTCTCTTCATTGTGAAAGTATTTGTAGATGACCAACTATTTTAGTTCAAATGATGGTTTTTTTTTTCCCAGATGTTTTTTTTTGTGATGGCGAGAAATATTTTGACAAATGCTTTTTTCCTCAAGGTCATGAAGTAGGATTGTATGATGTTTTTAACCCATTTTCTGCAAGACAGTTATTCCTTTATTTCCAATATGTTAGGACCGAAATGTCTATCATTAAATCGTTGGACAAATGTTAGTTTTAAGATATTAATGAAAAATACTTACGAGCAGATTCAGCATTTTTTCTCATCAGATAGAAACTGAACAAATCATTGCAGCAAAAAGATAAATAATAGTTTTAAGGTATGAAAATATACTTAGGAGCAGTATGAACATTTTTTCACATCAGATAGAAACTGGACTTAAAAAAAAAATTGAGGTAAAAGGATATATCTGGTTGCTTTTAAAGATAGGACTGATGTTTAGCAAACATACATAAGTACAGTTTTAACAAATTCTGCTATATCAAATAACAACCCGGGGAATCAAGTACATAAAAGGTAAAAGGTTAAATTGCCAGTATATGTTGTGGCTTTTATAGATTTGACTGTTGTTTAGACTTCTGGTATACGAAACATCAGGAATCATACTTAAGTGCAGTTTCAACAATTATTGCGAAATCGAATGAAAATCTAACTTTATAAATAAAATGCATGTAGATAAAAGGTTAAATTGCCTGTATGTTTTATAGATTAAACTGTTGTTTGGACTACTGGTTTATGAACCACAAGGTAACATACTTCGTTCGGTTTCAACAGTAATTGTAATATCAAATAAGTTTCAACATTAATTGTAATATCAAATAGAACTTAATTCAGTGAACAACATACATGTAGGCAAATGGTTAAATTGCAAGTTTAGTTTGTGCCTTTGAAAGAATCAACTGTTGTTAAGACTACTGGTTTATAAAACTTCATTAGCAATTGTACTTAGGTATAGTTTCAACAATTATTGCAATATCATATGAACACCTAATTCTAAAGATAAAATACATGTAGGTAAAATGTTTAATGGCACATTTAGTTTGATGCCCATTACAGATAGAACTGTTGTTAAAACTTCAGGTTAATGAAACCCCAGAAATTATACTTAACCCTGTACCACACTATCCTGACTTTTAATGACCCTGAGAAAGAAACCTTTTGAAAACATTGTGCTAGGTTCCAGCATTTTCTCCTTTTTCCACAATGTTATGTACCTTATTCAAATACAAATTCCATCATTTGAGCCAAGTATAAATAGTAGTCTGTAAAAGCTTTCAACTTGGACAAGTCAACCAGTTTGTTGTATGGTAAAGAGTTAAATGCGATTTCAACAATTAACTCTTTATCATACGACAAAATTTTAGACTTGTCCAAATTGGAAGCATTTGCAGACGACAATTTAAAGGTGGCTCAAATCGGGGATTTAGTCTTTGATAGGGTTGAAAACATTGTGGGAAAAGGAGAAACCAGCATTTTCTCCTTTTCCCACAATGTTTTCAAAAGCTTTCTTTGTCAGGGTCATTAAAAGTCGGGATTGTGTGGTATAGAGTTAATGCAGTATTAAACAAAAAACCTAATTTCATAGATAAAATACATGTAGGCAAAAGGTTTAAGTGCCCATGTATTTTTGTGCTTGTTATAGATTGGACTGTTAGGAAGACTACTGGTTTATGAAATACCAGGAATTATATTTTAGTGTAGTTTCAACAATTATTGTGATATCTAATAAAAACTTAACCATAAAAATAAAATACCTGTAGGAAAAAGGTTTAATTGCTCTTAATTTTTTATAGTTTGACAACTTCTACAGACTGGACTGTTGCTTAGTCTTCTTGTTTATGAAATGCCAGGAATCATACTTAAGTGTAATTTCAAAAAGTATTGCAATATTAAATAAAAACTTCTAAAATAAAATACCTGTGGGCAAAAGGCTTAATTGCTCATATAATTTGATGCCTTTTATAGCTCTAAACAGTCAAACTCCTGGTTTATGAAACAGTGAGAATCATATTTAAGTGCAGTTTCAACAATAATTTCAATATTTTTCTCATATTAAAAACTTAATTCACTAAATGAAATACATGAAGGTAAAAGGTTTGCCACAGGTTACATAAACATGTATTGAGGACAGTGTTGACAAGAACTCATGGGGATTTTGTACTTTATTGTCATTAGTGATGTTTATCCTTACCAGTATGCAAGTCCCTTTAGATTCCACTGTTGAAAACATTGCCACATATAGGGACTTCAGTGATTGAAGGTTTTGGGAAACATTGTGACAAATGGAGAAACTGTTAAAACCATTTGCTCCATTTGTTGTAGTGTTTTGGCAGAATTTTATTTTTTTCTCCCTTATGTCTTTAGATTGTCAAAAAAAAAATGTATCAGGGCTAAAGTTAACAGAAGTAATTGTTGTAAAACTTTAGGTACATTTGGCATTGAAATGAAAGATCATAAGCACTGTTTTAGATATCCTTGTCTGCGAATTGACTTGTATTTGCATGGTAGCACAAGTAAACATTGGTTTTTAGGGCAAATAATTACATTTTGAATCTAAATTCAGAACGCTGTGTATGGTTGTTTCTTGGTTAGAGGGTTTCATAACTTTCAAACCCATAGACATACATTTTCTCTAGAAACATTGGTGTTCCCTCATTATCACTAAAGGACTTGAAACTTTACAAGAGTTCACTTGAAATACATGTTGTTATTGTGCAGTAAGAACACATCATTACAATCCCAGTGGGAATCAGCTGCTCATACACAAACTTGGTTGAAGTCATTCAAGGGGAATAATTCACCAAGTCTTGTCTGGACTGAGTTACTTCCCTTGGCACTGGCAAGTGGACACGGGGCTCTTTTGGTTCTCTTTGTATTTTTTGTATTAAAAAAAAAAAGTTGTTTGAATAAAATCAAGAACTCGGAGTAATCTCCTGTAGCGTTTTTATTTTAGATTCCCACTTACCTGCCCCTCCCCTTCCCCCTACAAGGTTGACCAAGTTTGCTGATTGATATACCCACATTCAGAAAAAACCAAGTTAACTCGTTTCCTCCTGAGACAAACTTGCAGCAGACAACATATTCATCAGAAACTAAAATGAATACAAGTAAAAACATTGCAGCAAAAGGAGAAATGCTCCTAATTCTTCACCAGACAGTCCAATATTTTGAAGACTTTAAAAGCATTGAGGAAAGAGGAGAAATGCTGACAACAAGCATTTTCTCCATTTTCAACAATGTTTTCTACTCTATGATAGACAACTGTGTTACTCTGAGTCACATTTAATTTGTCGTCTGCAAATGCTTTCAATTTGGAAAAGTCTCGATTTTGTTGTTTGGTAAAGAGTTAAGAACAATTTCTCCATTCACTACAATATTTTCAACTGTTGTCTGCTGTAAGAAACAATTTGTCTACAGAAGGTAACATCGTTCTTTCTTACTCTACATCTAAGTTGACAACACCTCAAAATACTGTGTATAAAGAAGATATTTCTCATGCTAGGACATGAGCAATAGATTCTTTTCACATAGTAATTTACAGTCAGTAAAACACTGTGGAAAAAGTATAAGTTGCTATTACTTCAATGCTCAACCACATGACAAAATTGTAGACTTGTCCAAATTGAAAGCATTTGCAGATGACAATATGTTGCTCACATGATGTGATTTTTCTCAGAAAAATTACAAAACATTGTGAGAAAAGGAGACAATGTTTATCAACATTTTTCATTTCCCACATTATTTTCAGAAGCATTATCTGTCGGGGTTGATAAAACTGGGAATGTGTGATACAAGGTTAAGCATGAACCACAACTTTTTCATATGTATTGTTACAATCTTGTCAACTTTGACATAAAGATCAGAAAGAAGTTAACTTGGCTATTTTTCCAATCATTGAACTTCTTGAAACATTGTTGTAACACAATGACTCCAGCAAACAAATGGCACGAATTGCTGCAGACCAATTTTGAAATACAATGTCGTAAAAGGAGAAATTGCTGATAACAGTTTCTTTCCTTTTGCCAATATATTTTCAGGTGTATTCCTATATGAAAACCTTTACACATGATAGCTATCCTTATTTCACCCGGATGATTTGATAGTCACTGCCATGTTGTTACAGGAGGAAATGTGTTCACATTTTGACTGCTGTATAAATGAAACCAACAACTTAAAGTTCATAGGAAAGAACCCAAATCATAGCAAGGTTTGGGTCACTTTGGCCTAAATATAGCATGACATATTGGACAGTGTAGATCAGTGACTGGACTGCACAGTGTTTGCGGTCTAATCTTGATCTGCACAGCACACAAAAGCACCTTTGCTCTCCCTAAGTTTGGTAACAACTTTGTCTTTGCATGTTATGAGCTGTAAGAAGTGCTTTACTAGACAGTATAGATCAGTTTAGATTGTTTATAACCTGCAATCTGATCTTGGTCTACACTGTAAACTTTTGGCTTTCTTCTAGTCAAAAAACTGTAAAACAAAATATATGGGCCATTTCCCATGACTTAAGTTGCTATTTCACCTAACTAACCCTTAACCAAACAAGTCAGTAGTTTTACCCTACAGAGGAAGAAAGCTGCAGTGAAACAATGAGAGAGATGGAGAAAATACTGGTTATCATTATTTTCTTCTTTTCCCACATTGTCTACCAGTTTATAAACATACGCTGTCATAACAGCCAAACTGATCATCTGCAAATGCTATAACCCTTGGAGCTTCGAGTATAACTTGTACTCATGTAGCGTATGTCAAGATCAGACTGCACAAAACATGTAGTCTGATCTTAGACCTACCAAGTCCCCTTCTTTGAATTACACTCTTCCCAAAACAATCCCCAAAATGAATTATTTTGACCTTTTTCATAAAATAAGCAAGTCCACGCAAGTATTTCACTGCTCTAAAGATTGAAAAATTGTCATTAGGTGAAGGGTTAGCAGCCAAAACCTGTAAGAAGTTCACGATTGGGACTGAATGTGGAATATCAATACTTCTAGAAGTTAGAGCAATAGAACGTGTCTGAGTTACTATCTTACTTGCAATCAAAATGAGCAACAATCCGACTTCTCTAAACTCAAGATATTTTGACACCAAACAATGCTGTGCTTTAACAAACTTGAGGAAGAAAGTTATAGAAAATGTCGTAGATAATACAAAATGCTAGTTGCTTACATTTTCTCCTTTTCCTAAAGATTATTCTGTCAACACTATTACTGTACACCTTAAATTTAGACTAAACAAATAGTACATGTAACACAAAGAGTTGTACTGTAAGAAAATATCTTTCTTTGATAATGAGGACAACATTGTGGGTAAAGGAGCAATTGTATACTTCATGTTGAAGGCTGTCAACTATAGGAGCATGAAACATCATTCTTGTACAGTAATAGGCTGTTTCAAAATTTTGATTACACAGTTCTCATATAGAGCAATTTTGCCACTGTCACTATGTTTAGAGTTTTGTAATTTTGATAATAATCATTTCCAAGTGAATACGACATGTCCCATTATCTCAAACTTCTAAAATCAGGGCGACTTTTCACCTCTCATTTTTGTCTGGACTAATTTTGTATGTAAACTTCAGTACTCAAATATTTCTCAATTTAAACAATATTTCAGTCATATTACTGTACCAGCCTGCTTTGTCCTGTCTTTCCCGGGTTTCACCAGTACTAGAGTGGGGACTCCACAGTGACCTGCCCATGTAACTAGCACCAACATAGTCAAACCAAGATTTTCTATTACAAATATCAGAGCTTATCCAAGTAGTTTTGCAAACAGTGTAGATCCAATATCAGACTACAAGGAACTTGAAGTCTGATCTTTGACCTATGCTGTCCAATATTTAGAGAGATACTGACAAAAACGGACTTGGGCATAAACTTCCATTTTTCTCACAAAGTATAAATGCCTATTTCTATCATTCTATCATTTGGCAGTAAAAATGTTACAAAGGTCCAGTCTTACTTTTACATGGTTCTGGGTTTTCCTAACCAAAACAAAAATTCAAGTTTTAACTTGAAAATCAACAAAGCAATAATTAAATGTTCACAGAAACCAGGTTGTTTTTAAGGCAAGATTCTGTTCAATTTTAAGGTAGAAAATAGAAATACTGGTCTGAATGGGGGCTAGTCACTAAACTGCTGCAGCATCTAGGTGGTATTCTACCATAATATTTTGTTTCTTGGCCATACTGTTACTTTTTAGTGTGTGATTTTTTGAAAACCAATGGAAGATAAACAGTGAGTATGATTGGTGAAATACGACCCTAAAGATCAGCAAACTTGGTCAACCACATAAAAATACATGCATATCTCAATACATGACAATAAACCTAGGAACATTAATCAATAAACAAGTATACCTAAATACAGAGATCTAGAGATAAAAATCATGTGTACGAAAAAAATTGACGAAAATACACTGTTGTATATAATTGAGCCATGCTCTGTGAAAAGGGGGCTAAATGCATCTCCAATGATGCATTATACCAAGTAAGTCATTATGTAATTATGGATGCATGAAGTTTATTTTGTCTAAAAGTTGACTGGATCTAGAGATAGACTGGTCCTTTGACATGCACAAAATTTACAAAAAAGCAAAAACTTTTGACCCATGTTAGCCTATGTAGACTGCACAGGCTGACATTTGTGGAGACTTTTTTACAGATGCATTAAGCCCCCTTTTAACAATGCAGGGCTCATACAGTTAAAGCCAAATGCAACACACTTTTCTTTTCAATGAACAACATCTCTTTCCTTTTTAACATTTACCAGCTACAATTTAGCATGCAGTTCCTGTGACTAAGTAACAATAACTTGCTAAATTGTAGCTGGTACTCTTTGTATGCACGAACTCTGCCAAATCAGAACCTTAATATTGCAATTCATTTTATGTTACGTACAGAACTGATGACATAAAATAAGTGAGCTGTCTCCATGAATATAACTGAAATAATGTCGAAAGTAGCATACAACCCAATCAATCAATGATATATACACAGTACAGATATAACACTAAACCCCTCTACCTTACATACATGTTGTCTCTACAAGTAGACTACAAAAAAAAAAAGGGGGGAAAAAATAAACTACGAATTGTACACCTGAGACTTCTAGCCCAATTATCAGCTCTCAATCCTGCTTAGCAAGTTTTAATTTTACTGCTGTTTACCATTTTAAATCTTTCATACTTCCATAGCTTGAGCAGATGGTGCAGATCTAGATAAGAAGGCAGTCAACAGTCTGATCTTATGTCTACATTGTCTGCTACCCAATACTGACTATAGTCAGGATCATTTGCAAGCCCGGGGGAAAAACAAATTTTGACCTAAAAAAGAGTGCTTTTTAGATGGCAGCATACACAAAATGATCCAATAACAGGAAAGGGTTTTTTTCTATCATAGTTCAGTTTTAAATGAGGTAGAGGGTTTGTGTTTTACATTCAAGAAATAAAGTCTTAACTCTTTACTACACAATAAAATCTTAGACTTCCTCAAATTGAAAGCATTAGCCAATAACAAAATTGTTGTGCAAACTATTAGTTTTTAAAAAAAAAAAAAAATATTCTTGGGCAAAGAGAGAATGCTGGATATAAGCATTTTCTCCTTTTCCCACAATGTTATCAAAGGCCCTTTTCCCCAGGGTCATTATAACACAGGATTATTTGGTAAAGGGTTAATCCTTTTGCATGTTCCAAGACAACATGGATACGGGAAAACATGGAATGATTTGCAAGCAGAGAATCACCTTTGCTGCATAGAAATGTCACTGTAAAATCTGGTCTGTAAAAACTATCCAATTGTAAAAGGATCTGAAAAGGCTGTGGTAAAAGGAGACACTGCTCATGACAAGCAATTTCTCTTCTTGCCACATGTTTCCGTACATTAAACTTGTGTAATAGGTACACGTTGTCACAAATTATTGATTACAAATCATCCCTCACAGGATTTATCTCTCTACCACACAGGACAATTTTGGACCTGTCCAAATCCAAAGCATTTGCAGACAAAATATCAAATAGAGTTTTAACCCTTTACCACAAGGCAAAATTTAAGACCTATCCAAATTGAAAGCATTTGCAGACAGCAATTTCATAGTGGCTCAAATGATGCAACTTTTCTTTGATAGGGCAGAAAACTTTGTGGGAAAAGGAGAAAATGCTGGTTACCAGCATTTTCTCCTTTTCCCACAATGTTTTCAAAAGGCCTCTTCTTCAGGGGCATTAAAAGGTGTCATTGTGTGGTAAAGAGTTAACTGTGGATTTTTCTTTAGAAGGGTAGAAAACATTGCGAAAAACAAAGGAGAAAATGCTAATCACCACGACTTTCTCCTTTCCAAATAATATTTATAAACCCTTCAGCCTCAAGGTTGTTAAAACTCAGGATTGTGTGGTAAAGGGTTAAATAAAAATACCTGGACAAACTATATAATATGTCAACATAGAAGTGCCTGAAATTGTCACTAGTATACAACAATGTGTTTTAATGGAACACCTGTAGACTTAGATTTACAGCAGACTGAATACAGAAATAATCTATGAAAGAGTGGATAAACCCTTTACCACATGACAAAATTATAGACTAATCTGTATTGAAAGCTTTTGCAAACACAAAATTAAATGTGGTTAAATTATGACCTTTGTGTATGGAAGGGAAGAAAACATTATAGGAAAAGCAGAAAATGCTGGTGACCAGCATTGTCTGTTTTTTACACGATGTTTTCAAAAGGCATGTTCTCAGGGTAAGTACAGAGTTAACTCTTAAACACACAACAAAATCTTAGACTTGTCTAATCTGACAGCATTAGAAGACAATGGATTCAATGTGGCTGAAATTATGGATTTTGTTTTAAAAGGGATAGAAAAGATTCTGGGAAAAGCAGAAAATGTTTGCTACCAGCACTTCTTCTTTTCTCATGCTTTGTAAAGTCTTCTTTAGTCGGGATCATATAGTAAAACAGCTTGTGGCAGAGACATTGCTCAGTACAAACACTTTCTTGTCACAATAACCTGTATAATACAATACATAATGTAATGTAAAATGGGATGGTAAACAAACTTAAAATAACCCATGTTATAATTCAGGCACTTTTTACATATTCAATATCTAACACTGGAATCAAAGGGAGGCATAAGCATACTTAAATAACATCATAACGTTAAGTAGAGTTTCAACTGTTTTAGGGCTTTTACTTTTCTCAACAAAAAGAAAAGGTGAATGAAAAATTAGGGCTCATTAAATGGTTTTATCTTCACAGACGTAAAACTTGTCCGATTAAAGTTAGTTTCTTTTCAGCAAAATCACAATGCTCTTAAATTGTAGAAAATATCTACAGTCTTGTTCCAATAATCTACAGGTCAATATGGTGAAAAGTTGAAAGCTAGAAGACCAGAAAGACAAAATGATATGGCTCATGACCACACAGTCCACAGTTTTAACAAGAAAGAGAAATTAGACTTTTGAAAACATTGTGGGAAAAGGAGAAAATACCAGTTACCAGCATTTTCTCCTTTCCCCATTATGTTTTCTACCCCTTCCAAAACAATTTCAATCTTTGACTCACACTTATTTTGTCCTCTGCTAAAGCTTTTAATTTGGGCATACTGTTTCATATAGGTTAAAATACAAAACTGCAATACTGCAATGGAAATAAAATAAAATTGATATACAGTGATGTGATAAGAATAAAATAGTCTGAATATGAATGAAAGGTTCAAAAACAATATCACAATTTTGTATCAGGTCCAATCTCCTTGAGAAAAGCTATGTCCCTGAACAGGTTGACAATCTTTCTGGAATGTCTTGATCTGTCATTGGCAACAGTTTAGCTGGAATTTATCTGTATTTTTTAAACTGATCCATTTGAATGTTTGATACTGTATTTGTCTCGGAAAACAATTTTCACTTTGTTACTAACTTGTATTTAGTTGGCTCTAAATATGTACATATTTTATGCTAAATAAACTTTACATGTATGTTATGTTATGAATATTTGATACAGTAACCAGATGAAATTTTCAAACAGAAAGATTTTGTATTCTTGAATTCCAGCAACTAAACTAAAGTGGCATTTGTAGAATTACTAATCTACATACATCCAAGATAATCCTGCACGATAAAATATAAAAGAGAAAAAATGATATAAATAGAATGAAAAAATATTAGTAATGGATACATGATAAAAGATTCTGTAATGGAAATAAAATAAAATTGATATAAAGTGACACTAAGAAAAAAGTCTGAATATGAAGAAAAATTATTAAAACAATATCACAGTTTTGTAGAGTCCAATCTCCTTAAGGAAGGCAATCATTACTGTCAACAATGAAGTGTTTGGAACAAATTGGATGAAGATCTACACAGTCAAAAAGATGTGTTCAACTGAAAAGGGCACATTGCATGGGATGCACTCTGGTGCCTCATGATGTGGTTACAGCCAAGAATGCCTTAAACGTGTGTGTCCAATTTTGCAGCGGGCAACTTCTACCTCCTCTCAGCATATTGACCTGTTAGCAGGGTACCATTCACCTAGGACCAGTTTAACTGAGCGTAAACTGTTAAAAATGTAAGCATCCTAATGTGATTGCCAAGAAGACTGGATATAGGTCAAAATAGGTTTAAACTCTGTGTATGAAATTTAAAAATTAGATTGGGGAAGGGACGCACACAGTATGAGTGATCATATCACTATCCAAAACTGATTTTGAAGAGCTGTCAACTCTACTGCTGAATCTTTTACAGATGAAAGGCAGAAAGAAAACTGCAGCTTTCTTTGATTCCAGTTCTTAACTGCAACATAGAACACGGTGGATGCTTACCTTGCAATTGAAAATGAGTGAAACTTGCAAAGCCTTAATGTATGTTTGCTCACATACATAAAATGATATACAGCCAATACCACTGTTATCAAACTTTCAGTTATGCCTTTTCTGTTTTAACAATCCTGAGGAAAAAGGCTTCTGAAAACATTATCTGAAGAGGAAGAAATGCTTCTAACCACCACTTTCTCCTCTTCCCACAATGTTTTCTTCCCTCTCAAAGACAAACATCATCTGCAAGGGCTTTCAATTTAGACAAGTTTGAAATTTTGTTTGGTACAGGGTTAAAGCCAAATCGAGGAAAAGACTGAATACTATCAAACAACTAAATTCATGCTTTAAATAGTGCTTTATGCCACTTTCAACAATACACTAGCCACATCACAGAAACAGCTCAATTATAAATGTCTTTCTCCAGTTTTGCCAGTTTAAGGCTAGGTCTCTGCACTGCCTTGCTCAAGGACAGTCCATGTATGCAGTCAGCACCGATCAATCTCAGATTTCTTCGATTAAAAATTCAAGGCCTTAACTCTTTACCAAACGACAAAATTTCGGATTGTTCCAAATTGAAAGCATTTGCAGACAACAAAATATATGTGACTAAAATACTGAAATTTGTTTTCGGAAGCACAGAAAACATTGTGGGAGAAGGAGAAAATGCTGGTTTCCAGCATTTTCTCCTTTTCCCACGATGTTTTCAAAAGGCTTTTTTCTCAGGGTCGTTAAGTCAGGATTATGAGGTAAAGAGTTAACCACAGAGGACCTGTTTAGACTCAACAATTTTACAAGCTGGCTTCATCGAGAATACTGTATATATTTGTCTCTCTCTATACTTAACTAACCTTGCATGAAAAAGTGCAAAACATCTTAATGCTGGAAAAAATACCCCTCAACCTTTGTTTCACAAAAAAAGTGACAAAAAAAATAAGCATCCACCATTTACAAACAGTATTTAAATCTAATAGTTAATTAATTTCTAGGTTGAAAAAATTGCTTAACTCTTTACCAAATAATATTTTAGACTGATCTAATAATGAAGGTTTTTGCAGATGACAAATTAAATGCTGTTTAAATGATTGCAATTGTTTCAGAAGGGTGAGCAAACATTGTGCAGAAAATGCTGGTTACCAGTCAAACTTTTGATGATGCAGAGGAAGAAGGCTTATGAAAACAATGTGGGAAAAGAAGAAAATGCTTATAACCAGCATTCTCTCTTTTCCCCCTTCAAAAGACTTATATCAGTTTTTGAATATACAGGTGTAAAGTTTTGTCATCGGGTAAATTTTGAATTACTAGATAACCAAACAGTCTATCATATTTAACCCTTTCCCAAACAATCCCTGGTTTTTACGACCCTGAGATAGAAGCCTTTTGAAAACATTGTGGGAAAAGGAGAAAATGCTGGTAACCAGCATTTTCTCCTTTTCCCACAATGTTTTCTACCCTGCTGGAAACAAATTTCTATTTTTGAGTCACGTTAATTTTGTCGTCTGCAAATGCTTTCAATTTGGACCAGTCTAAAATTTTGTTGTTTGGTAAAGACTTAATAGATATAAAATCTGTTCAGTAACTGTTATCACCTAAATATGTTCAATAAACCAGGAACAATGTTCACCAACCATTCTATAATGCATTCTCGGTCTATTCAAACTTTACAAAATAACACGTCTGATTGGCTAAACAGTTGGGTATAACCAATCATAAACTGTGTTACTATAAAATTAGGAAGATTCTTAAGAATTAGACTATGAAGGTTATTAACTTTACCACATCACAAAATTTTAGAACCATCCAAATTAAAAGGATTTGCAGATGATAAATATGACTCAAAAATTGAAATTTCTTCCTCGTAGAGTAGAAAAGATTGTGGGAAAAGGAGAAAACGCTGGTTACCAGCATTTTCTCCTTTTCCCACAATCTTTTCAAAAGCCTTCTTCCCAAAGGTTGTTAAAACTCATGAATGTGTGTTAAGAATATAAGAATGGTTGGTGGATATGGGCCTGGTGCTATACACAAACATGTTCACCTAAACCAGTACTGCCTCGTCAGGTAGCTCAGTGGTTAGCGTATCCGACTCATGACCTGGAAGTTGTGGTTTAAATACCCAGTCACAGCGAACTTTCTTTCCAGCGATTTTTCGCCTCTCACCTCTGATGCATGTGAGAAAAGTAGTCAGTGACTTTGGAACGGAGTTGTGTCAGTACTGGTGTGAGAAAGCCTGGAAACACATGGGTGCTTCACTGACCACCATGATAAGACCTAAACTGTTGAAATGGCGTTAAACTCCAATACAAACAAATCAAACAGTACTGTATACAAATCTGTTTTTAGGGGCAGTGTTGTATAAAGATATGTTTCTTGAACCATTACTATATAGTCTTTAGGTTGATGGCTACTTTCTGCATAAAAAGGTATTTCATTGCAAATCAGTCACGAATTGGGAAAAATGGAGCCTTGCAGTACACATCAGTTCAGTACCACTAATTTGATAATTTTAAAAGTTTGTAGACAAGTCCTGGGAATGTTTATTGTGATCAAGATCTATCAAATCAGTAGTAACTTAATCATTAACTGAGATTTATCTAACAGTAATACCTAAACAAGTAATAAATGGCCAAGAGATATGAGCCAAGCTTTGTGAAAAGGTTGTTAAATACATATGCAGAAAGTGTCAACCCAGATCAGTCTGTGCTGTCCACATAGGTTGACATGGGTCGAAACTTTCTGCTATTGGTCAATTTTCTGCATGTCTACAGACCGCTCTACCTAGTGGTTCAGTCCGCTGTAGGACAAAATAGATTTAATTGATCCATAATGTGATGACTTTCTTAGTATGATGCATCAAGGAGATGTATCTAACCTTCTTTTGCCAGAGCATAGCTCATCTTCTATTTGTACATAGGCAGAGTAGGAAAGGGGGGGGGGGGGGGAGAGAGGAAACTCTTCTTCTAAACATATATTCTTTCTCTGTATGTAGTCCATAATCATATCTATCTAGTATTGTGCTGGTCTTGGCTGTAACACATTGGGAATAAATCGGCAATGGAAAAAGGGATGCGGGGGTGGGGAGAGGGTGTGGAGAGGAGGAGGGGGATAGCTTTAGGCGTCTCGTCTTCTTTAAGTTCTGTCTTTTATATGTTATTCAACCATCCACCTGCCATCCACCTGGTTTTATGTTAGTCTGGCTGTAAATATAAGATAAAATTTTTGGTTACTCGGATTGTAATTGTAATTACACTTTAAAGTATAGCAGTACAATTATTTATTTTACCAACAATTACACATTATGTCCAACCACAATTGTATGAAGAGCCATGTTTGCTTTGGTAATACAGACCTTAGGCCTGTCAGAACAGGTGTGATCTTCTACAAATAATTTCCTAGCTTTAATGATTGATTGAATGGTGTTTATTTCATTGAAATCACTGATAGCATACATATTAATGTACTTCCTGGGTTCAACCAGTACTGGGCTAGGGCTATGAAGTGTTTTCCCTTGTAAAATCCAGTGCTTCCAGTGAGCCTCAAACCTGGGACCTCCAGGTCAGGAGTCCTGCACTTTACTGTTGAGCTACACAGGACTCCTTCTAGCTTAAAAAGCTCACTAGAGAACTATGCACACTGAAAAGGCCTGAGGTCCATATGTACCAGAAAATTCCTCAAATATCTCTGTTGATTCCATAGTAACCTTTATCCTGCTAGATAACTAAAATGAAATTTTCAGTTTGATAGTTAAATCCCAAATATTGTTATTTCAAAGGTATGTTTCGGGGAATGATATCTCCTTATCGGACAGTGTAGATCCAAGATCAGACTGCACGTTCTGTGCAGTCTGATCTTGATCTATGCTGTCCGCAAAAGGTCAGTGAGTCGCACTTAGCAGCCTAAGGGTTAAGCTTCATGTAGCATTTAATGTAGCTACCAGTTTCAGTGTTTTTGTCTGTTCTACCATGTGATAATTAAACCCTTAACCAAACAATCCAAATTTTAACAATCCTGAGGAAATAGCTTTTTGAAAACCTTGTTAGACACAGAGAAACTACTGGTAACCAGCATTTTCTCCTTCTCACAAGATGTTTCCTACTGCTCCACAAACAAATTTCACTTTTCACATTTACTTTGTGCTCTACAAATGCTTTGGACTTGGACAAGCTTAACTTTTTGTCTTTACAGTAAAAGTGTTTATAGGTTAAAGTATAATACTGGATGTATTTTGATTGGGGGAAAAAAAAAAGGACATTTTAAAAGGAATTTTTACAACAATATACGGATACTGTCAGCCATTACATACACTGTTACAGTGCAGTGAAGAGTCTTAACCCTTAGGCTGCTATGCACTACTCAAGAACCTTTTACAGATATTGTACATCAAGATCAGACTGCACAGAACATGCAGTCTGATCTTGGATTTATCTAGTCTAAAAAGGGGACATTTTTCTTCCAAAATCAACATTTGAAACAGCAAAATTTTGGTCTACTATCAGCTTGGAAGTTTCATATAACTCATTTTGTTAGAGAGTTAAAAAATATGGTAGAAGAGTACCACAGCCCATCATTGACAGAATATTTTGCCAGATCCTGCAACCAAACTATCAGAGTGATTTGTTATAGGGCTTAAATAGAACAGATTGTGCTCTGTAAAAAGCTGGTTTCATGCATCTGCAAAAAGTGTCAACCCATGTCAGCCTGCGCAGTCTGGGCAGGCTAACACAAGTTGAATTCTTCTGCTATTGTTAAATTTTTTGCATGTCAAAGAACCATTCAACCTCCAGGTTCAGTTGAGTGATAGACAAAATGGATTCTATGGATCCAAAATTATATGAGGACTTGCTTGGTAAAATGTATCAAGGAGATACATTAAACCCCCTTGTCCCAGATTGTGGATCAAATTCATGGAAACTACTTGACATTGTTGAAGAGGAAATAGGGTCATTTTGATACCACTAAGTCTTGTTCAAGAATTATCAACTAGATTTGAGCTTGAAGTTTTTCTAGTTCATTATGCATCTATATCTTTCTTGAAACATCTAAATAACAGTACCACTTGGGAGTGCCAACAGTTAGTCTGCTGCAGTTGCTTTTAGAAATATTTTGATTTTCAGAGAAAATTATAAGTTGAACAAGAGCGGCAAATTGTCGCAAGATACGCCCGTCCAACCGCCAGTTGTCAAGGGGGTATAATAATTGTAAAGGGCAGGTAATGCAACAAACATGTTTACCAAGTCTCAAGTCAATTTGACTTGAGGTGACAAAGTTCCGTTCCAGACAAGCAAGAAATACTGTAAAAATGAAGATCAAAGTGGAATTACTCGAAATCCACACTAGGTAGAGTTATTGTTCTTGTGCACTGTACTCCGTAACATTGCAACAAACATGCATACCAAGTTTCAAGTCAATCGGACGAGATGACAAAATTATGCTCCAGACAAGCAGAAAATGCTGTAAAAATGACGATCAAAGGGAAATAACTCAAAGACAGCACCAGGTAGAGTTATGGTTCTTTTGCACTGCAATCCGTATTATTGCAACTAACACACATGCCAAGTTTCAAGTCAATCAGACTGGAGATGACAAAGTTATGCTGCGGACAAGCAGAAAATACTGTAAAAATGACGATCAAAGGGAAATAACTCAAAGACAGCACCAGGTAGAGTTATGGTTCTTTCGCACTGCACTCCGTATTATTGCAACAAACACACATGCCAAGTTTCAAGTCAATCGGACTGGAGATGACAAAGTTATGCTCCAGACAAGCAGAAAATGCTGTAAAAATGACGATCAAAGGGAAATAACTCAAAGACAGCATGAGGTAGAGTTATGGTTCTTTCGCACTGCACTCCGTATTATTGCAACAAACACACATGCCAAGATTCAAGTCAATCGGACTGGAGATAACAAAGTTATGCTCCGGACAAGCAGAAAATGCTGTAAAAATGACGATCAAAGGGAAATAACTCAAAGACAGCACAAGGTAGAGTTATGGTTCTTTCGCACTGCACTCCCCCTTAATGAGATCTATCCACCCATGAAGTTTCATAACCGTAGCTAGCATAGTTTTGGAGATATGCTTTGGACAAAATTCAAGTATGAATATAAAGAAAGGGAAATAACTCAAAAATTAAGTAAGCAAGAGTTATGATTCCTGTGCATTGCACTCCCCCTTGATAAGATCTATCCACCCATGAAGTTTCATAACCTTAGCTAGTATAGTCTTGGAGATATGCTCCAGACAAAATTCAAGTATGAAAAACAACAAAGGGCAATAACTCAACAAGAGGACCATGATGGTCCTATATTGGTCACCTGAGTAGGCCCTGATCTATCGATGTGGGGCAGAAAATGCAACAATTTGAAATTTGATCAGTCTTGAATTTTGTCATTATTACCATGGATATAAGTTACAGACTAATCCAAATGGAAAGTTGTAGCAATAGCTGATCATATCATCAAAAGGGCAACATAAATCTAATTTGAGTAAAAAAGGGTACAAAACATTGATTGTAATTGATTACGTTACCAGCATTTACAACTTTTTCTTTTACCTTATTTCCATACTATGGCCAAAATTTGAAGTATTTTGGTAAAGGGCCACTAGATGATTCTACATGCCAAATATGAAAGCTCTAGCCCTTACGGTTTGGGACAAGGAGATTTTTAAAGATTTCCTTCTTTATCTCTATGTGAAATCCAAGAACCCACAACATAGGGCCAAATTCCACACTAGGGCCATAATTTGAAGTATTTTGGTAAAGGGCCACTAGATGATGCTACATGCCAAATATGAAAGCTCTAGCCCTTACAGTTTGGGACAAGGAGATTTTTAAAGATTTCCTTCTTTATCTCTATGTGAAATCCGAGAACCCACAGCATAGGGCCAATTTCCACACTAGGGCCATAATTTGAAGTATTTTGGTAAAGGGCCACTAGATGATGCTACATGCCAAATATGAAAGCTCTAGCCCTTGAAATTTGGGACAAGAAGATTTTTAAAGTTTTTTCTTTCGATTGCCATGGCAACCAGAGTTCTTCATGGAATTCAAATCTTTGAAGTATTCTGAAAGTGAATCACCTAAGGATCATTTCTGTGAAGTTTCATTGAAATCTGATTGGCAGTTTAGGAGGAGAAGATTTTTTTTGTAATTGTGAACAGACGGACGGACGGACAGACGGACGACGGACATTGACTGATCACAATAGCTCACCTTGAGCACTTCGTGCTCAGGTGAGCTAAAAATTAAGGAAGCAAGAGTTATGATTCCTGTGCACTGCACTCCCTCTTGATGAGATCTATCCACCCATGAAGTTTCATAACCTTAGCTAGTATAGTCTTGGGGATATGCTCTGGACAAAATTCAAGTATGAAAAACAACAAAGGGCAATAACTCAAAAATTAAGGAAGCAAGAGTTATGATTCCTGTGCACTGCACTCCCCCTTGATGAGATCTGTCCACCCATGAAGTTTCATAACCATAGCTAGTATAGTTTTAGAGATATGCTCCGGACAAAATTCAAGTATGAAAAACAACAAAGGGCAATAACTCAAAAATTAAGCAAGCGAGAGTTATGAATCCTGTGCACTTGCACTCCGCCTTGATGAGATCTATCAACCCATGAAATTTCATAACCATAGCTAGCATAGTTTTGGAGATATGCTCTGGACAAAGAATGGGGACGCTGCCTGCCCGTCCGCCCGCCCGCCCGCCACGGGTGATCCCATAATACGTCCCGTCTTCGACAGGCGTATAAAAAGGGGTATGACTGTGTCAAAAATATTTTAATGGTTACCTGGCATACTGGTCCGGGCTCCCCTTTTGATAGTTGACACAACTAGTCAGAGTTTGAAATGAATAGCTTTACTAATGACAGAGATATCATACAATATTACAGTTTTTGTACAACAGTGATGCAAACTGGGACAGGGGGTATGACAAAACCTTGATGACTTCTTAGAAAACAGACAAACTAAAAATGAGTTCATCTGAAATTTAACATCATAACCTCTAGATGACTAGCCCTGTAGGTCACTGACTGGAGTACTGGGTTCAACAACAGATATTATTGGACACTTTATATTTAAGTAAGAACAAAAGCAACTGCAACTACCTTCATCGTTCCAGCATTTTCTCAGTTGTTTATAACATGCTGTCTTCTACCTTCATCTGTCTGACCTATAATACACAATAAAGCAAACTTGTAACCCTTCACCACAAAATCCAAACTTTTGACAACCCAGAAGAATGAAGCTTTTGAAAACATTGTGGATACAGAAGAAAATGCTGGTATCCATTTGCTTCTGTAGCCAAAATGTTTATTATCCTTTAGAGGACAAAATTAATGTTTCAAATAATATGTGTCCCGACTTTTACAAAACAAATGCTTGGTGATTATATATAGTTTATGGGCATTTTCAATATCATTTCAGTTAAAACAAGGCGGGAAGTGTACTTATCCATGCTTTCCTGAAGTTTCTGTTTACCAGTACATAATACAAAAATCTTTCTAAGCTACTTACAGCTTTTCCTCACAAAACCATCATGAAAACAATGATCACTGGAGAGATAAGAATGAATCCTGTCACAATGACTATCATCAATCCTTGCAAGGAAATTGGCCAAGCTGGGGATTCAAACCAGGGACCCCCTGGTCTCAAGTCCTGCACAATAGTGAATGTGCTACAAGGGCAAATAATTTGCAAATACAGCCCACAACTAATTCAGTGTTTCTAACCCTTATCTGAATTATTTCTCCTTCTTTGCTTCAGTGTTTACCTGTCTTTAGCAGTGAATAAATAGAGGTTATTACACAGCTGATGAGGGCCGGAGACTGATATCGGCCCGCAACCTTGATATCTGCCCCGAGGGCTTTAGGTAACCAATGAAATCCCCCCTCGATTAAATTCTTTTGGACCTAGAGAGGTAACCAAAGAAATTCAACCTTCCCCCTTCCCCCCCTCTGGTGATATCAGCCTGCAACCTTGATATCTGTCCTGAGGGCTTTAGCTCGAGGGCAGATTTTGAGGTGGCAGGCTGATGTCACTCTGCGGCCCTCATCAGCCGTGTAATAACCTGTTTATTACATTCATTGATTATTTGCTATTTTTTTTTTTGGTTTCCAACATGTTAAACACTTTAAAACTGAGAAATACTTGTCTTCATCTGACACAACTTTTTTTCCACGGGTAAACGTCACGTTCATGATGAAATTATGCATCATTCATCATGACTATTGCAGCTGCTTATACAGTATACGGACATTTTAAACAGGTCCTCATCTTTATTCATAGTTAAAGACATGTCAATATTTGTGTTTTTCCAAGCCAAATATTCAATTTAATATCATACGGATTAAGAATGAGAAACAGGATAAATAGAATACTAGTAGACAGTTGATGCTTTGAATTGGGAAACTTAATCAGGCTCGGTTCCCTCAGCTCAACGGACACAATTCATAGAACTAGCCTATAGACACCATGCCTTACCCAATTAACTTTCCCAATCCAAGACAACAAAAATCTATTCTCTATTTATCATATCTTTGCTGGTTTTGCGATTCAATCCTTGTCCGTAGTTTTGCAGATTTGTCCGCTAGCAATAGTTGGACTGATTGAGCCTTTTTTTTTTTTCAAACACCATGTTTTGAGAACAACACGAGCAAGTGTTCTGTTGCTATAGATTTAGAGCAAATATCTTGTCAACAGGCAGGATATCAGATATCAGCCTGTTGCCCTGCTATATCTGCCCTTGCATGACACTGATATTACACCATTTTCAGTAGAAAATGTTATTATTATTAGTAACAGAATGTAATAAGATTAAATATGAGACCAGCACAATATGAGAACTAGATATATTAAAATAAAACAACAGAAATTAGCATTTACTAGAAATAGGTGTGTCAGAGACACGGATGCCCCCGCTAAATGGTATTGGTCGCAGATATGTCATATGAGAGAACCAGTAGGTATTACAGAAAATTGTTGTTTTGGATAACAGCTTAGACAGGGTTAAGAAGGTTTGTTATAAATATAGCCAAGCAAATTAAAGATTATTTATACCTGATAACAAAATTGAGGACTGGTCCAAGCTGAAAGCAATATGCAGACAAATTATATGGTTTGTATTGCAAATGGTAGAAAACTTTGTGAGAAAAAGAAGAAAATGCTGGTTTTGAGCATCAACTTCTTTTTATTCAGCATTTTCCTTAATCTTCCAACTGAGGGTTACTTATACTCAGGATTATGAAGATCTTAACTTGAGGAATGAGAGTGAGAAATATAGCAATAATAATTACTTTGTTGGACTTCCTCTATGAGACAGGAACAAACTGGATCGAATATTATCACACTGGACTATTGTTGAAGGGTAGGTTGCAGCCTCAATATTCTCTGGCATAGTTCTTTGGATGAGTCTTTTTAAAAACCAAAACTGTATCTTCGTATCACAATTCTGCTGAGCAGGATGTAAAACTGGGTTGAACAGTCAATTTAAACATTTGACCTTCAACTGTGACCTTGACCTTGGGCGTATCGAAACAAACTTTTCACTTGACACTAGTACTTGTTAAGGAGAACAAGTGTGCGAAGTTTTTTTGAAATCCATTGATAAATGCAGAAGTTATGCTCCAGACAAGGTCAATTTAAAACATTTGACCTTCAATTGTGACCTTGACCTTGGGTGTATCGAAACAAACTTTTCGCATGACACTAGTATCTGTTAAAGAGAACAAGTGTGCGAAGTTTTTTTGAAATCCATTGATAAATGTAGAAGTTATGGTCCGGACAAGGTCAATTTAAACATTTGACCTTCAACTGTGACCTTGACCTTGAGCGTATCGAAACGAACTTTTCGCATGACACTAGTACTTGTTAAGGAGAACAAGTGTGCAAAATTATTTTGAAATCCATTGATAAATGTAGAAGTTATGCTCTGGACAAGAATGGGACACACACACTAATGCACACACGCACTAACACACACACACACACACACACACACACACACACACACACACAGATGGACACAGATAACTCTATATGCCCTTCTGCCATTTCATGGCGGGGGCATAAAAAGTATGATTTGAATTTAAAAGCATTTTATTGCCCACAATGTTTACCTTTGGCTGCTAAAGGGCCTGTAACATATGCAGTGAAAATTAGCATTGTAGAGGTAAGGCATCAAACTCTCACAACGGAGGTTCCAGATTTGAATCCACCGGTGAGCTTGGCCAACTTTGGAAACTTTTACTTAACCCTAACCTCACAAGTACTGCTTCACCATCTACAACACAATCCCAAACATGGTTAAAAAAATCCACACGTCCGCTCATATTTACGAGTAAGAAATGGATGAGAACGAGTGAAAAATCTGTCATGGTCGTCCGGCAGGACAAGTGGTGAATAGGAGATAGTAGACAAGTAAGTTTTTCATATGAATATTAACTTACAGGAAACATAACCGCCATTCCATTATAGAATGAGCGAATTAAGGGTATTTGGGAAATCAAATATTGAAACAGGACATAAAACATGCTGGTCCCTGCTCAAAATAAAGACAACTTACAAGTCAGCCTAATGATATAACCGGGGACCATTCATTGCAAACAAAAATGTTTTAATATGCTTCTGGTACATCTAATTCAATACGAGCAACTTTGCTTATTATCAAAACGAATGACATTACCGAAAAACTGTGTTGTTTTGGCTTTATTAGTTTCTGTAACTTGACCGAATAAATGGTACCAGTTAGTAAAGGTTAGTAAGATTTGTTGCGTTTGAAAGACAGTATGAGTTTCCATTTCGTCTAAAAAAAAAAAAAAAAGTCAGAGTCCATAATATTAGAAGGGTTTTTCTCGTGAGATGAGTGAGGATAAAACCAGGTCAAGACGTTTTTTCAAAGTCACTTGTCCTACAGGGCGAGAGCTTTTTCTGGAAATTTTTGGACCCTGCCAAATTTCAACCACTGAGGAAATAATTTTTTGAAAACACAGTCGGAAAGAAGAAAATACTGTCAAGCAACATTTTCTCCTTTTCCACAATCTTTTCATCTCTATTAAAAAACAAGAGGGCCATGATGGCCCTGGATCGCTCACCTGGGTCAATAGGCAAATTCACTCCACATGCGTAATTCAATTTCTGACAAATTGTCAGGTCAATTGAGCTTAAAATGTGGCCTCTAGAGCGTCCACAAGGAACTTCCATAAGTTGACCTAGTGACCTAATTTATCATCCGACGTGACCCAATTTAGAACTCATCAAAAAATTTATCAAGACAAACATTCTGAACAGTTTTCAAGTTAATTGTGCAATAAATGTAGTCTCTAGAGTGCCCACAAGGTATTTCTTTAATTTGACCTAGAGACCTAGATTATGACCCCAGGGGACCCAATTTTGAACCCATCCTAGATTTCATCAAGACAAATATTTTAACCAATTTTCCAATCAATTGAACAATAAATGTGGTCTCTAGAGTGCCCACAAGGTATTTCTTTAATTTGACTTAGTGACCTAGTTTAAAACCCCACATGACCCAAATTCGGCTGGTAGGGGACTCAGTATTGCTATGCAATACTATCAAGTATTGCTATGCAAAACTATCAGAATGCTTGTTTAAATCTAATTTCTATATTTCAGTACCTTTTGTAACTGCCCGCCTGATATGGTACACAGACATGAAGTTTAGCTGAATGAGCCATGATGAATGGTAAAATAAGAAATAGATGAAGTACCTCAGTAATGACCTCAGACAGCAACTTCTGACATGAAGTAAGATAGCACCTGACTTCTTAAACCAAACAATCCCAAGTTTTTAATAGCCTTAATAGGGAAGGCTTTTGAAAATGTTGTTGGTATCATCAAGACAAACATTCTGACCAACTTTCCAGAGTTTTGGGAAGAAAATGTGGCTTCAAGAGCGTGCACAAGGTTTTTCTAAGATTTGACCTAGTGACCTAGTTTTTGACCTGACATGATCCATTATTAAACTCCTCTGTGGTATCATCAAGGCAAACATTCTGACAAATTTTCAAGAGTTTTGGACATAAAATGAGGCCTCCAGAGCGTACACAATGTTTTTCTGAGATTTGACCTAGTGACCTAGTTTTTGACCCGACATGACCCATTATCCAACTCCTCCGAGATATCATTGAGACAAACCTTCTGACCAAGTTTCATGAGTATCTGACTGAAAATGTGGCCTCTAGAGCGTACACAAATTAAAAGTTGACGACGCTTGACGGACACAGCATGATCACAAAAGCTCACTTTGAGCACTTCATCCTAACATGAGCTAAAAACTTGGTAACTATTCACAAGAATAACTTCCAATCCAAGAAATCAAAGAACTGACAATCCTTAGGTCTACAGTGCAGAGTAGAAAGATAGAAATCTAGACGTCTGTTAACATTATGAACTTCAACTAATTTTTCCACATGATATTGTTCTGTCACTATTTTTTCATTCCCACATTGTTACGTCTACAATGTCTATGCTTTTTTAACTGTGTTTACAATATTTCTCCTTGGCACAGACTGTAAAGTCTGATCATGGATCTGCAAGGTTTGCCAGCTCATGCTAAACTATGACCAGAATTATCTTTAACCCTTTACCACATAATCCCGACTTTAAACGACCCTAAGAACAAAGCCTTGTGAAAACATTGTAGGAAAAGGAGAAAATGCTGGTAACCAGCATTTTCTCCTTTTCCCACAATGTTTCCTACCCTTCCAAAAACAAATTTCAATTTTTCAGTATTTATCACTTTGTCGTCTGCAACTGCTTTCAATTTGGACATGTCTAAACTTTTGTCGTTTGGTAAAGAGTTAACTGAAGACCTATAAGCAAAACCGGTTTATTTTAAAGGCCCTTTAACGCTGGGCAATCTTGGTGCCTATAATTTCTATTCAAATTTTAACAACTAAATCATTAAATTTTGTGAAGTGATCTTGTTGGACTGGAAAGAAGTTGTTATCAGTCGACATGTCAGAGGAGTTTTTTTCTCCCACACTTACCTGATAAGCACCAGTGGATTGAGAACATCGTAAAAACAATTTGAAGTGGAGGTGGTCAGTATCAAACTAACATCTGACAAGTTACAGGGTCGTTTCCTTCTGTACACCACATAATCCTGACTTTTAGTAGTTTTACTCAACCTGAAAAAGAAAGCTCAAGAAAACATTATGGAAGAAAGAAAAAATGTTAGTAACCAGCCTTTTCTCCTTTTCCCCACAATGTTTTCTACCCTATTAATGACATAAATCATGATTTAAGCAACATTAAATTTGTCATCCACTAATGCTCTCAATTTAGTCCAGTCTAAAACTTTATTATTTGGTAAAGAGTTGAAATCAAGGGGGGGGGGGATTATTTTTAGGTTCCATAAAAGCAAACTTCTTTCTAGTTCACCATCCTGCCAGATAGCTAAATAGTTTGCATATCACTCATGACCTGATGGTAGTGGGTTCGATACCAGGTTAAGGCAAACTTCCTTTCCTACGATTTATTGCCTCTCACCTCCTATACATGTCAGAAATGGAGTCAGTGGCTTGGAAAGAAAGTTGTGTTAGTATTGGATGAAAAAGCCAGGAAACATATATGTATATGCACTGACCGCCGTGATATGACCTAAGCTGGTAAAATGGCAGTAACTCCAATACAAACAAACAAACTTACTAGTTCATGTTTAATCACTCCGCCTAATCAGAGTCTAATGTATATTCTTCAGACTGAATGATTTCACCCTGTACAGGTGTGTATTAACCCTTTACCACACGACAAAATTTTAGACTTGTCCAAATTGAAAGCATTTGCAGATGACAATTTCATTCTGGCTTGATAATGCGATCTTTGATTGATAGGGTAGAAAACATTGTGGAAAAAGGAGAAAATGCTGGTTACCAGTATTTTCTCCTTTTCCCCACAATGTTTTCAAAAGGCTTCTTCTTCATGGTCATTAAAAGTCGGCATTGTGTGGTAACGGGTTAAGGAAACCAAGTAAACAATGCAACAAAAGTAAAATATCACAACAGAATGATAACTGAAAAATTTCAGTCACATGTACACAATTGTGGATTAAGACTGTAAAGGATTATTTAAGAAATAATCTTCTTTCTATCGTGGTTTATCGTTCAATAAACCACAGTTGTGAGTTATGAGGCACAATAAATAATCCACGAGGGCGATAGCCCGAGTGGTTTATTCATTGCGCCTCATAACTCACAATGTGGTTTATTGAACGATAAACCATGATAGAAAGAAGATTATTTCGATTCTAACATGACCAACTCTTAATGAAAGGAAAACAAGTTCATACTTGAGTAAAAACGCGGATGCAGATTATATTCCATTGAATAACTTACTTACTTTATACAGAATGACGTCACTCTATACAGAATGACGTCACTCTACATAGAATGACGTAGATTTTACCACGCTTTCGTTGCACTGTGTTTATAGAGTCGAATTCACGTGTCATGTTAGAATATGGCATTTACCAATATACGATCCATTACCCTTAGATAAACAAACATGCATACAAAGCAATACAATTCAAAACATGCCGTTGAATTTAAAAATGCAAAATTGTACACAAAGCTCCTCTGTGAACTAATTTTATCTTAGGCTAGGATCAATCTGACAAAAATGTTACTATTAAATCTAAACACTTCTCATTTCTGATTAACAACAAATACATATGTTCTTACCAATTTGGTGAACTATCTGAGTTCACACTCCACGATGTTTTAAACAGTTTCTCTCTAGGGCTCTCTGTCACAGTGACTGCTAGTGCTGGAAATATTAATAAAAGATGTGCAGGCTTGGGGAAGTCAAGAAGCTGGTTAACTCTTTACCACATAATCCTGAGTTTCAATGACCCTAAAGAATAAACCCTTTTGAAAACATTGCAGGAAAAAAAGAAAATGCTGGTAATCAGCATTTTCTCCGTTTCCCACAATGTATTTTAACCCCATTAAAAGACAAATTCCATCATTTGAACTATGTTAGAGTTGTCGTCTGCAAATGCCTTTAGTTTGGACAGGTCTATTATTTTAACCCTTTACCAAACGACAAAATTTGGACTGGACCAAATTGAAAGCATGTGCAGACGACAAACTGAATGTAACCCAAATGACGATTTCTATCTTTGGCAGGGAGGAAAACACTGTGGGAAAAGGAGAAAATGCTGGTTACAATGTTTTCAAAGGGCCTCTTCCTCTGGGACATAAAAACATGGGATTGTTTGGTAAAGGGTTCATTTTGTGGTTAAGAGTTAAATAGAGAATGTCAAAATTGAAAGTATTTGCAGAGGACAATTTCAATGTGGCTCAGCTGATGCATTTTTTCTTTGACAGGGTATAAAAAATTGTGGAAAAAGGAGAAAGTACTGATTACCAGCATTATCTTCCTTTCCCTTGATGTTTTCAAAAGGCTTCTTCCTTAGGGTCGTTAAAAATTGGCATTGTGTGGTAAAAGGGTTAAAAAGAGAATTGCCTTAACCCTTTACCACACAATCCCGAGTTTTAATGACCATGGAAAGGAAGACTTTTTAAAACATTGTGGGTAAAGGAGAAAATGCTGTAAACCAGCAAAACTATCAAACAAAGAAATTATCATTTGAGCTACCTGTAATATTTTTACTGCAAATGCTTCCAATTTGTTTGAGCACAAAATTTTGTGGTTTGGAAAAGAGTTAAATAAAAGAAATACTCTGGGTCAAAGAAGGGTGAAAACAACAGATAAGGGAAATTTGATAAAAACATTAAAAGGCTTCCAAAATCTTCATGAAAAAGGTAAGACTTGTGAATCATAAGAAAATCATCCAAAAATGAAACTTACATCAAATACCTCCCTTTTTCCACATTAATTTGAATTCTAGAAACACATCAACAGTTTTCCTAGTGTACAACAGAGAGACTAAAGTGGGAATGAGAAAAATTCAAAAGTCATGTGACTGATTGGAGGGAAATGATCAATCAAGCAGAACACAGGTAAATGCAAACTGATCAAGTAGACATGGCACATAAAAAGTGACCCTACTACAGAAAGCTTTGCTCATGAGAGCTGTATTTGTGAAATGCTACATGTTTACGCCGTTTTCAACATTTTTTCAGGTATATCGTGGCGGCCAGTGCACCTATCCATGCTTTCCTAGTGTCTCTTTTACCAGTACTCCGCACAATTTTCTTTCCAAGCCACCAGCTGCTTGCCCACATGACCATGATCAAAACAATTGTCAGCGTTGGGAGAGGAATGAATTCTGATGGCATGACCATCATCATTCCTCAGATAGATATTGACCGAGCCAGGGATCGAACCCAAGACACCCTGTTCTCAGGTCCTGCATGCTACCGACTGAGCTACTGGGACTTGGCCCTTTTTTTTGTGCCTGAACCTCTAAATCTATGGGATATGTCTGCAGGCAAATTCACGAAAAACACATTCTATGAATCTAGACCTCTTTGGAAAATGTCAAACTTTTCTTGTCTGCAAGTTTTATTTCCATGTTTGGAATCATCCGTATTTCTTTATTTCTTTATATTTTTTTACATTTTTTTTATTTTCTTTTCTTAGTGTGGATCCAAGATCAGACTGCATATTCTGTGCAGTGTGGTGACAGGGGGTTTCTTTGAATTTGACCCAAACTTTTCAGAATGTCCCTCTAAATTGGACAACTGCACTTTACCAGACGCATAAATTTGAAAAAAATAAAACATGTACTAATACAGAACATGTGTGTATTGTACCTCTACAGGGGGGTGCCGCCCCACACTCCCATTCCAGAGTTGGTAACAAATAATGTTGGCCAACAAATTAGGCCTTGACACTTAAAGATAAAATGACGGAAGTGGGTCAGCTTTAGTGCATTCTAAATGGATCTACATCACAAATGATCCTTTAGTCGGGCTTAGCAGCCAAAGGATTAACATACCAAACGATTATCATGTGATGACTTCGACTCAACATCATTGTTCGCTGAAAGTGTCCGCTAAAAATTCAACGCTAGCAAGAATTAGATCTAAATTTGTCTCGGTGAAACAGCAAAGGTTATACATGAATTGCATTTATAAAGATAATGTAATTCCTTTAACACTCTCTTTCTCGCCCCTCTTCCAGCAATACAAGGGGAGTAACTGTGCTTGAATAATAAATATGAATTCTTACTAGGTGTCTTAATACATCAGGTGCTGCACAAGCGATGGAATATAATTTGAAAGCATGTGACATATTGTGGAAAAAGGTAACAGCCCTAGCTACTTTTCTATTTTGCCATACTACTTTTCAAAAGCCTTTTTTCCTCAAGGTTGTGATTGCCACTGTTTTGTAAAGGGTTGAAGTCTTAACCCTGTACCAAATGGAAAAATTTAAGACTTGGGTCATATTGGAAAAAATTACAGACAAATATTAAAATAGTTTCAAATGACAATTTTTCCTTGAATAGGTAGAAAACTTTGTAGGGAAAAGGCGAAAATGGGAATATTCACCAACTTTCAGCTGTTTTTTACTCTTATTTCTCAGAAAAAATCTGACTTTGCAGACCTACTTAATCCTCCATAACGTCTGATCTTTGCTGCAGTCTGATCTTGATCTAGGCTGTCCATCTAAAAATATATCCACAAAAAATAAATACAGAGCCCCGCCTAGCACAGAAGAAACCTAGAAAAGACAAAAATAAGTGAGCCATTGTTTTGATAAAATAAAGATATTGTCAAAAGGGATATAAAGCCACATTTATAAACATCACATCAAAAAAGTTTTCAATATAATCTGTCACTCTACGACTACAGATTTTAAGATTTAAAATATCTGACTGATAATATTTCATCATCAAGCAGTCACAGTCTATAGGTTAACCCTGTACCACACAATCCCAAATTTTTACAACCCTGAAAGAGAATGCTTTCAGAAGAAGACATTGTGGGAAAAGGAGAAAATGCTGGTGACCAGCATTTTCTTCTTTTCTCACAGTGTCTTCCTACCCTTCCCAAAACAGATTTCAATTTTTGTGTCAAATTGTTTTGTTGTCTGTGAATGATTTCAATTTGTACTGGTCCAAATGTTGTTGTTTAGTTAACCCTTTACCAAACAATCCCTGGTTTTCACGACCCTGGGGGAGAAGGCTTTTGAAAACATCGAGGGAAAAGGAGAAAATGCTGGTAACCAGCATTTCTCCTTTTCCTACAATTTTTTCTTTTCTACCATTTGTACCCATTGTGAATTTATTGTCTGAGGATGCTCTCAGTTTGGAAGAGTCTAAAATTTGTCGTTTGGTAAAGGGTTAATACAGGTCTATCAATGTAAAGAGACTCCAATGGCTTTGTAATTGTAATTGTAAATGCTGCTAGTTCACAATGATTTTAATATTAAAATTTAATCTTGCTGAGAAACAATCTAAAACAGTACCTTTCAGAACATCTTTCAGGGTTTGAGTTTACGCTGTAAACATGTCTTTTTACGCAGTGGAAATGATTTGGGACGAAACCTAAAAATCACCATTGCATCCAAAAAAATAAATAAGTTTTTTTTAACGAGTAATATTTCCATACTGGCTTTAGATCCTCACAAAACAAACTAGAGCTATCACTGAATGTCACTTAATAACCCTGCCATTGCTTTGACAGAAACAGGCAGTTTAACAAAAAATTTTCTAAGTTCAAGGGGAGATTACCCTGGAATCATATGGAGTAGATGATTGAAAACTGCGTCTTGCACAACTTCAGTATACGATCAATGTATCAACAAACTTTCAATACAACAGCAGGAAAACTGTAGGAGGAGTTCGTGACACAAAATTACTAGTATTTTACACACAGACGGACACACAGACAGACAGGCTGATTCCAGTATACCCCCAAAAACATTCGTTTTGCTGGGCGTATAAATATTACTATTTTTTGGAAATCCCGCTTCTAACAATAGCTTCAGTTACTTGAGTGGCAACCTTTTATCCAAGTTATTGGGATTTTCATTGCATAGCAGCCGCATCTGTTGTAGTCCAATATGGCCACCCTGGCTTACCAATGCTCGTTCTTTTCAAAATTGCTTGTTGAAAGAGCCTGAATTTAAGCCATGATAGTTAAAATAAAATGATATCGGAAAGCAATATTGTCATGAAATATTATTTTTGCCTAGAATTTATGGCGAAAAAACGTGTTTACTGACAGACGTATGGACCTTCAAAGATCGACGCTAACTAGGCATGTCTTTTCAGACAGACATCGTCGTGCAATTGCAATAACAGAATCCAAAAAATTGTTAATGAAATCCTCCAATGGGTAGAAGAATGGGACTCAGTGAGAGCTAGATGGGACTCAGTTTTCTGATAGGCACTGAGTCCATGGGACTCGGTGAAAAAATAAAAAATGCCAACACTGAAAATTCTTTACAGAGTTGCTTCAGCATGAAATTCATCCCCGGCCAATATATCAACCTCTTTGGGTCCAACCTACAACAACAAGAGGCTAAAAGGTCCAATACACTTTACATAAAATATACAAATAAAACACATATAAGATCTTTTTTAAAAGTCTTCCTTATCTAAGTTTTACAAAAAGAAATAATATGATCAGCGGGCATGGCAATCTTTTAACCCATGGTCTGTAATTTAAAAACCTTTGGCAAGGTAACTCCCATCATGTTAAATGCCAAGCATTGAGCTCTATGGTTTTGGGCATATTTTTTGCAGTTTTTGTTTCATGATTGGGCCTAAAAAAAAATATCTGTGTTTAGGGTTTCAGTCTTAGATACTGTAGGTAGGGTTGGTAGGGATTTTTTTTTTTCCAAAAACTTTTTACATGGAACATATAGTGAAATCACACCAGACAGATAATTTTTTTTTTCAGTCATGGTCAAACAAGTTAAGGGTCGGCAGCATTTTCTAGGTAGGGTAGGCCTTGATCCCGTTCGTCCTTTTGCAGTTCGCCCTATTTCGTGTTCGCTTTGGTTTCTTCAACACCTTTACCTACGTCTTGTGTTTTTCAACACTTTGTTCACAAGACTAATAAAAAAATTACTTCTCAAATTGTTATTTAATGAAGAAAAAGAGTGTTGTAAATATTGCTGATTTTGAGAAAGATGACAAGACTACGGATAGATCTATATATTTGGGTACAACATAGATGTAGGGGATTGGATGAAGATATTTTAGGAGACTTGGGACAACAGAGATAGGAAAAGTGCTTGTGGCATTGTTATGGATTGGTAAGGCCGTTTATTGGGTTAATGGATGTATGATTTTAATATGAGAGAAGATTAATTGTATGGTGTTTAAGGCCGTCTTAAACATCATTTCAGTTATATTGGGGCGGTCAGATTACCTATCTATGCTTTCCTGGAGTTTCTTTTACAAGTACTCATAATGTTCTTTCCAAGCCACTGGCTTTGAAACAATGGTTAGCTCTGAGAGAGGAATGAATCCTGTCGCAGTGAATATCATCAATCCTGGGAAAAAATTTGCCATACCCCTGTTCTCAAGTCCTGTACGCTACTGACTGAGCTACCGAGTGAAGAAGAGGGGATAGATAGATGGGTATAAAGATATATAGATGGCTAAGAAGGTTTTTAAAAAGTATTGGTATCAATATATGCAGCTTTCTAAATCTAAGAAATAATCCAAGTTGTCAAGATTATGTTGATCTAGATCCACTCCGAGTTTATCGTATTAAAGGAATTCAGAGGTAGACAAGCAAAATCATTATATACACTCTTACGACTGGTAAACAGAGCTAGAGAGAAAAAAACTGTATACACATATACACATATTCTTGCACTATCAGAGGTGCAAAGGGGGCTGATGTTGAATGTACATCCTGGACCTCGCTTGAAGGAGTACTGTACATAGCCTACACATATAGGCCCACTCTCTGAGCTGGTCAGGATGACCAGCCCGCAAAGCTCAGCTGGTACAGTGTAGCAATCGTAAAGGTAATATTTTTGGTCAATTGAGGGTGTGGTTTGATTCCCACAGCTGGTCATCTAAAATTACTGATATTCTTTTGGATGAGATGTTAAACTGAGGTACCGTGTGATGATGCTATACACTAAGCACGTTAAAGAACCGGGTATAACTTAGGAAGGGTTCATTGTGTATCTGCACTGTCCCCCTGTACCAATACAAACAGCCTTTGGGGTGGGGGTGGTGCAAGATAAATGCAAATTCAATCAATCAGCTGGTCAGAGGTGAGAAGATGAAGGTACTTTTTTGGTAGTACCTGGTGAGCATGTAAGCATCCTTTTAGTTTTTACTTTTTTTCCAAGGAGCTGATTGTGATGGCTTCTTGCCTGCTATTGACCTGGTTTTGACCCCTATAACCCACAAGGAACTGTATGCCTGTCTGACTTTATTTTCAGACACACAAATTTTAGGAGGAACTTCTCCTTTTCCAAACATGGTTTTGATTAACATCTAATCTTGAAAAATATATCTAGATCTATGATTTGAATCTTTCATGGCTTTTCATAGGTTGCAAAACAGGAGAAAGAGACAATTTCTTGCAAATTTACTTTTCATTATTTCTCTTCATATTGAATCTCCAAAGAGTTTTGACAATATTCATATTCAAATGCCTGAAAATTACGCCATCTACATTACTTGCTAACGCTATTTCTTGTTTATCTATGTACAACGTATAGAGCTTGATGTTAGATCTAACAAAGTTCCCTTTTTTGCGTATAGGTTTCCACACCCCTATGTAGCGAAATGAAAATGATCAGAAATAATATATTCCTTAATGGGATCCGACGAATCACCGAAATACCACCAAAACACCCCATGTTTTTTTTTTTTTCTTTAATTAGCTAAAATTACTAATATAAGTACGAAAAATTTGTCTTTTTTGTATTTTTAACACAACTTGTGTTTATATTGATGAAAGGTGGTTAGAAAAATGACAAAATAACAACATACCA
Source organism: Hippopus hippopus (assembly GCA_946811185.2). Classification (NCBI taxonomy): domain Eukaryota; kingdom Metazoa; phylum Mollusca; class Bivalvia; order Cardiida; family Cardiidae; genus Hippopus; species Hippopus hippopus. Next base: position 36,258,519 of record OX328112.1, read on the forward strand.
TTGATGTCCGCCGTAATGAATGTTCACCGAAATACCCGTTGTCCGCACGATGTAATAAAATATGTCGATTCAGGGAGTTTACGTTCTTACTACAGTAACTGTTTTACAATAGTTGATGTGTCTAATCTATATCCATAAATATGCTCGGAAAAAATCCTTTTCTTTCGTGATATTTGAATAATGAAATTAAAAATTAATGTATCTAGAAAACTGGCCGCCATTTTGAATCAGGTAAACATATTAACCGGCCTTAAATTTGTAGACTTGTCTAAATTCCACATCTGCTGATGATAAATCAAATATTGATATAGATCTACATAATACAGATATATATATATAACTGCATTTCACTTCATAGGTCAGTAAACATAGTGGAAAAACCAGAAAATGTTGGTCATAGGCGACACGCGCGTTACGATGGATACATCACGCAATGCTTAATTTAGGTGCTTCATTCGCAAATGGAATGCACTTGCATTATCTGTGGAGTATATTTGTGCTTATAATTTATAGAAATAATACATAGGTTACACTGCCACACTGATAACTCTTAAGTCTTTATTTTGTTTAATAAAGATCGGGTATTCAGTGCTAGCTCTGGCCCAAGTAAAATAATGGCCAAAATTTTTTTCTTGAAAAAAATAATAGACAAATTAAGCGCGCGAAGCTTGGTTTAAAAGAAAAGACATGCACATGTAGCATTAACTTTGTTTTTTACTCATAGTTTCAAACTTTCATTCACATAATCATTTCCATTACAATAATAATAATAAAAAAAAAAAAATGGTCATATATATTTAATCTTACCTTGTAGAAAATATTGTGGGAAAGGAGAATTTGCTCTATACCATTTTCTGGGATAGTGCTCCCTCCCACAATAGTAACATAAAAGCATAAGGGCTTTTAGGTCCTAGTTTCTTTTGATGAATGGTTACTCCTTTACCAAAAGACAACATTTCATTTTAATCTTACATTGTAGAAAATATTGTAGGAAAAGGAAAATTTGTTCTACACCATTTCGTAAGGATAGTTCTCCTTTTCCCTTATTATTTGTATAAAAGCATACAGATAATTAAGTCCTATTTTCTTTCGATGAATGGTTACTTCTTTACCAAACAACATTTTTTTTCTTTTTTATTGTAATAAATGATGTGCACAAGTAAAGGAGAAAATTTTCTATTCCATGATGAATTACCTCCCTTTATTATCTGTTGACCTTAATTATTTTCTAATAAGGTCAATGAGGGGGATAAAATGTCTTAAATAAAGTCATTTACTCGATAGTACCTAAACAGTGAAGTGGACGAGGTTATCAACCTAACCCTTTAAATTTAATTTGAATTTTCATACTGCTATTCACTGGTACCACTGCTAAATCCAATACCTTAAATGCAGTTAAATTTTCCTTAGTTTATCTTTTTTAATTGGCGATAGTTTTCATTTAGGACGACCGATGTTGACGTATAAGTGAAGAATGATAAGATTTTAAGGGTTCAAGAACAAGATTTATTAGAATAATGTCAACATGTCAATTAAATTCAATTATGAATTATTGTTTTTTTTTTTTGTTCGCCGACATTTAAACAGCGCCAGTTTACGTTAGCAATGTAAACGAATTTATGATATCTAACTGTAGTCGCCATCGCCGTTTCTGGCGGTAATGAAATCCAAGGCATTCTATCACTGCGTCGAGTAAAATAGTCAATCAAAATTTAACGTGAAATAAACACATAATCGCGTTCTCCAATTAACAGTTTAGATTAACAACCGATAACATGACACGCGTTGTGGAATATACAAGCCAACTGTGACCTGTCGATTACCTAAGGTTGCGTCCGCCGAGGTGTGAAACAACCGATTACCACATTTCCGGTGCAAATTAGCGCGTGATCCAGGCAAGTAAGGGGAATTTTACCCCGACTTTTTTTGGAAATAAATTAATTGACAATTTTTATCGACAATTGGAAGAATTAATCGACAGCTGAATTAATTAATTGACAATTGTCGATAATGTCGATTGGCAGCGCCAGCACTGGGTATTTCGGTGTGTCAGGACTAGAAACGCGAGTATTTCGGTGATTGTTCTTCACATGAATCAATGATCAATATATATTAACAACATTTTTCTTGAACATAAATCTTCTCAATAGTGATCATTACTATAATTAATCGTGTTTTCTATGAAAAAGAGACAATTCTTGCAGAGGTCAATCCCTAAATCAATAAATATTTACAACGTCGAGCAGGTATTTCGGTAGACTTAAATACGGCTATCCCGGTGCACATTGTTTACGGCGGACCTCAATGATATATTATGTTGTTATTTTGTCATTATGATTTAAACTAACAGCCCTTCATCTCTGTAAACATTATTTGGGTCAAACACCACACACACACACACACACACACACACACACACGCAAAAAAAAAAGACAAATCTGTTATACTTCAATAGAAATCAGAACACAGTAATAAAAGATTAGGGGTATTTCGGTGTTTCGGTGATATTTCAGTAATTCGTCGGACCGCCTTAATGTACACAGAGCCATAAAAATACGGGTATTTGTATGTTTATTCGGCCACTTTCAAGATTACTTCAGTTATTTATCGTGGCAGCCAGTGCACCTATCCTTGCTTTCCTAGCGTGCCTTTAATCAGGATTACACTAACTTCTTTCCAGCCCAGTGGCTGCTTTCCCAACTTACATTTACCCGATGACAGGTCGCAATGATTATCATTGATTCTTGGAAAAAAACTAGTCCAGCTGGGATTAGCTACTCCTAATAATTTGGGGCTAAATTTCTTCGCAAGTTAACCCTTTATTACACAATCCCGAGTTCAAACGGCTTTGAAGGAGAAGGATTCTGAGAACATTGTGGGAAAAGGATAAAATACCAGGAAAATGCTACCCTGTTGAGGATTTTTGTTATATTTGTATCACTTTCGAATTTGTTGTCTGCAGATACAATGTATCTACTGCCATCAAAAATTTGTTGGGCACGGTCAACGAATATATCTGCACCGATCAGTTATTGTACCGATTATGTTTTCATATGTCCGAGGAAAAAAGTCTCTTTCGCCCGTTTCTATGCTTTGCCTATTTTCATATTATAGTTTGCACACAGCTATAAACAAACAGAGGTTTAGCTGTATAGGCAGATAGGAAAGCGGAAGTTATAAAAAGTGCTGACCTAGCTACATCAGAGCAACTATGAACAAGCCTTCACTTCAGACTGAAGGTCGTGGTAAGCCGTAATATCAGTAAAGCCACATCTTGAAAACATGATTCGCGGGTCAAACACTTAAAATGAAACTACTAAAGTGAACAATAAAAAAAGAAGTTGCGCTACAATGCACAATATTTAAATTTTACCTTCCTCGAAATTCGCCACACGTTCTGTTGCCGCCATAGTTAACGGTGATACCGTAAAAATTCAGTACCCGTAAAAATCACAGTAACAACTCGGTCGATTCCGTAACTCCATTCAACGGATCGCACGTGGTATGCCAACTGGGGACATTTTCCTCCGGCATCTGCGTAACTTTAGCTTCGGGCGACAATACAACAACACGAGTTTTGTGAAAATCTCGCATGTTTGCAAGTTAGGACCAAGATAGAAACATGTGAGGATTTAGAAAAGACAGGCGAAATATGTATTTTTCACGCTGAATGTTACTTTAATGTAAGGTCGCACATGGTCTCACTAGTGAGAACTGCTTCCGGTCGTAGTATTCAAAAATAGTTCAAATTGAAAATTTAAAAGCAAGCACTTCTGCTGCACTGTTTTATGAGAAAAAAAATGGAGGGACTGGTGTAAAGTTTTCTTCCGTGTTCATTTAATGTATTTTGTGGAAACTGTCTATAAGTTTGTTATTTCTTCTGGAACTATTTTGTGCCTGTGCCTGCAAAAGGTGGTCTACCATACGGTAGTGCTTATTTCCAATGCGAATTTTCAATGGTGGTTTTGTTTGATTTGGAATAGTGAAAAATTCACTCTGGTTGAGTTGCCATTTCTTTAGCTGCACTTGTAGGCTTTCAGACATACATTTGATACAAATAAAAAGTAAAGTTGTGGCTTTGCCAATACGCTCAAATATCGCGAACTTCCTTCTAATTTCAATGTTGGAAAAAGTTAGTAGTACGACACCACTGGTATACTTTGAGATACTGAGAAAATTCTGGACGCTCTGGAGGCCGCATTTTAAGTCGGATCCCCATGAAACTTGGCCACGAGTTGCGTCCCGTCCCCCGCTGGCCCGTGGCCGAGTTTGGGCTCCGTGACCCCAAGGTCAAGGTCACGGCGGCCCTGCGAAGGTCAAAACTTCTGGACGCTCTGGAGGCCGCATTTTAAGTCGGATCCCCATGAAACTTGGCCACGAGTTGCGTCCCGTCCCCCGCTGGCGCGTGGCCGAGTTTGGGCTCCGTGACCCCAAGGTCAAGGTCACGGCGGCCCTGCAAAGGTCAAAAATTCTGGACGCTCTGGAGGCCGCATTTTAAGTCGGATCCCCATGAAACTTGGCCACGAGTTGCGTCCCGTCCCCCGCTGGCCCGTGGCAGAGTTTGGGCTCCGTGACCCCAAGGTCAAGGTCACGGCGGCCCTGCGAATGTCAAAACTTCTGGACGCTCTGGAGGCCGCATTTTAAGTCGGATCCCCATGAAACTTGGCCACGAGTTGCGTCCCGTCCCCCGCTGGCCCGTGGCCGAGTTTGGGCTCCGTGACCCCAAGGTCAAGGTCACGGCGGCCCTGCAAATGTCAAAATTTTTCGACGCTCTGGAGGCCGCATTTTAAGTCGGATCCCCATGAAACTTGGCCACGAGTTGCGTCCCGTCGCCCGCTGGCCCGTGGCCGAGTTTGGGCTCCGTGACCCCAAGGTCAAGGTCACGGCGGCCCTGCGAAGGTCAAAACTTCTGGACGCTCTGGAGGCCGCATTTTAAGTCGGATCCCCATGAAACTTGGCCACGAGTTGCGTCCCGTCGCCCGCTGGCCCGTGGCCGAGTTTGGGCTCCGTGACCCCAAGGTCAAGGTCACGGCGGCCCTGCGAAGGTCAAAACTTCTGGACGCTCTGGAGGCCGCATTTTAAGTCGGATCCCCATGAAACTTGGCCACGAGTTGCGTCCCGTCCCCCGCTGGCCCGTGGCCGAGTTTGGGCTCCGTGACCCCAAGGTCAAGGTCACGGCGGCCCTGCAAATGTAAAAAATTCTGGACGCTCTGGAGGCCGCATTTTAAGTCGGATCCCCATGAAACTTGGCCACGAGTTGCGTCCCGTCCCCCGCTGGCCCGTGGCCGAGTTTGGGCTCCGTGACCCCAAGGTCAAGGTCACGGCGGCCCTGCGAAGGTCAAAACTTCTGGACGCTCTGGAGGCCGCATTTTAAGTCGGATCCCCATGAAACTTGGCCACGAGTTGCGTCCCGTCCTCCGCTGGCCCGTGGCCAAGTTTGGGCTCCGTGACCCGAAGGTCAAGGTCACGGCGGCCCTGCAAATGTCAAAACTTCTGGACGCTCTGGAGGCCGCATTTTAAGTCGGATCCCCATGAAACTTGGCCACGAGTTGCGTCCCGTCCCCCGCTGGCCCGTGGCCGAGTTTGGGCTCCGTGACCCCAAGGTCAAGGTCACGGCGGCCCTGCGAATGTCAAAACTTCTGGACGCTCTGGAGGCCGCATTTTAAGTCGGATCCCCATGAAACTTGGCCACGAGTTGCGTCCCGTCCTCCGCTGGCCCGTGGCCAAGTTTGGGCTCCGTGACCCGAAGGTCAAGGTCACGGCGGCCCTGCAAATGTCAAAAATTCTGGACGCTCTGGAGGCCGCATTTTAAGTCGGATCCCGATTAAACTTGGCCACGAGTTGCGTCCCGTCCCCCGCTGGCCCGTGGCCAAGTTCGGGCTCCGTGACCCCAAGGTCAAGGTCACGGCGGCCCAGCGAAGGTCAAAATTTCTGGACGCTCTGGAGGCCGCATTTTAAGTCGGATCCCCATGAAACTTGGCCACGAGTTGCGTCCCGTGCCCCGCTGGCCCGTGGCCGAGTTTGGGCTCCGTGACCCCAAGGTCAAGGTCACGGCGGCCCTGCGAAGGTCAAAATTTCTGGACGCTCTGGAGGCCGCATTTTAAGTCGGATCCCCATGAAACTTGGCCACGAGTTGCGTCCCGTCCCCCGCTGGCCCGTGGCCGAGTTTGGGCTCCGTGACCCCAAGGTCAAGGTCACGGCGGCCCTGCAAAGGTCAAAACTTCTGGACGCTCTGGAGGCCGCATTTTGAGTCGGATCCCCATGAAACTTGGCCACGAGTTGCGTCCCGTCCCCCGCTGGCCCGTGGCCAAGTTCGGGCTCCGTGACCCCAAGGTCAAGGTCACGGCGGCCCAGCGAAGGTCAAAATTTCTGGACGCTCTGGAAGCCGCATTTTAAGTCGGATCCCCATGAACCTTGGCCACGAGTTGCGTCCCGTGCCCCGCTGGCCCGTGGCCGAGTTTGGGCTCCGTGACCCCAAGGTCAAGGTCACGGCGGCCCTGCGAAGGTCAAAATTTCTGGACGCTCTGGAGGCCGCATTTTAAGTCGGATCCCCATGAAACTTGGCCACGAGTTGCGTCCCGTCCCCCGCTGGCCCGTGGCCGAGTTTGGGCTCCGTGACCCCAAGGTCAAGGTCACGGCGGCCCTGCAAAGGTCAAAACTTCTGGACGCTCTGGAGGCCGCATTTTAAGTCGGATCCCCATGAAACTTGGCCACGAGTTGCGTCCCGTCCCCCGCTGGCCCGTGGCCAAGTTCGGGCTCCGTGACCCCAAGGTCAAGGTCACGGCGGCCCAGCGAAGGTCAAAATTTCTGGACGCTCTAGAGGCCGCATTTTAAGTCGGATACCCATGAAACTTGGCCACGAGTTGCGTCCCATCCCCCGCTGGCCCGTGACCGAGTTTGGGCTCCGTGACCCCAAGGTCAAGGTCACGGCGGCCCTGCAAATGTCAAAACTTCTGGACGCTCTGGAGGCCGCATTTTAAGTCGGATCCCCATGAAACTTGGTCACGAGTTGCGTCCCGTCCCCCGCTGGCCCGTGGCCGAGTTTGGGCTCCGTGACCCCAAGGTCAAGGTCACGGCGGCCCTGCGAAGGTCAAAATTTCTGGACGCTCTGGAGGCCGCATTTTAAGTCGGATCCCCATGAAACTTGGCCACGAGTTGCGTCCCGTCCCCTGCTGGCCCGTGGCCGAGTTTGGGCTCCGTGACCCCAAGGTCAAGGTCACGGCGGCCCTGCAAAGGTCAAAACTTCTGGACGCTCTGGAGGCCGCATTTTAAGTCGGATCCCCATGAAACTTGGCCACGAGTTGCGTCCCGTCCCCCGCTGGCCCGTGGCCGAGTTTGGGCTCCGTGACCCCAAGGTCAAGGTCACGGCGGCCCTGCGAAGGTCAAAACTTCTGGACGCTCTGGAGGCCGCATTTTAAGTCGGATCCCCATGAAACTTGGCCACGAGTTGCGTCCCGTCCCCCGCTGGCCCGTGGCAGAGTTTGGGCTCCGTGATCCTAAGGTCAAGGTCACGGCGACCCTGCAAAGGTCAAAACTTCTGGACGCTCTGGAGGCCGCATTTTAAGTCGGATCCCAATGAAACTTGGCCACGAGTTGCGTCCCGTCCCCCGCTGGCCCGTGGCAGAGTTTGTGCTCCGTGATCCTAAGGTCAAGGTCACGGCGACCCTGCAAAGGTCAAAACTTCTGGACGCTCTGGAGGCCGCATTTTAAGTCGGATCCCAATGAAACTTGGCCACGAGTTGCGTCCCGTCCCCCGCTGGCCCGTGGCAGAGTTTGTGCTCCGTGATCCTAAGGTCAAGGTCACGGCGACCCTGCAAAGGTCAAAACTTCTGGACGCTCTGGAGGCCGCATTTTAAGTCGGATCCCCATGAAACTTGGCCACGAGTTGCGTCCCGTCCTCCGCTGGCCCGTGGCCAAGTTTGGGCTCCGTGACCCCAAGGTCAAGGTCACGGCGGCTCTGCAAATGTCAAAACTTCTGGACGCTCTGGAGGCCGCATTTTAAGTCGGATCCCCATGAAACTTGGCCACGAGTTGCGTCCCGTCCCCCGCTGGCCCGTGGCCGAGTTTGGGCTCCGTGACCCCAAGGTCAAGGTCACGGCGGCCCTGCAAAAGTCAAAACTTCTGGAGGCTCTGAAGGCCGCATTTTAAGTCGGATCCCCATGAAACTTGGCCACGAGTTGCGTCCCGTCCCCCGCTGGCCCATGGCCGAGTTTGGGCTCCGTGACCCCAAGGTCAAGGTCACGGCGGCCCTGCAAATGTGAAAACTTCTGGACGCTCTGGAGGCCGCATTTTAAGTCGGATCCCCATGAAACTTGGCCACGAGTTGCGTCCCATCCCCCGCTGGCCCGTGGCCGAGTTTGGGCTCCGTGACCCCAAGGTCAAGGTCACGGCGGCCCTGCAAAGGTCAAAACTTCTGGACGCTCTGGAGGCCGCATTTTAAGTCGGATCCCCATGAAACTTGGCCACGAGTTGCGTCCCGTCCCCCGCTGGCCCGTGGCCGAGTTTGGGCTCCGTGACCCCAAGGTCAAGGTCACGGCGGCCCTGCAAAGGTCAAAAATTCTGGACGCACTGGAGGCCGCATTTTAAGTCGGATCCCCATGAAACTTGGCCACGAGTTGCGTCCCGTCCCCCGCTGGCCCATGGCCGAGTTTGGGCTCCGTGACCCCAAGGTCAAGGTCACGGCGGCCCTGCAAAGGTCAAAACTTCTGGACGCTCTGGAGGCCGCATTTTAAGTCGGATCCCCATGAAACTTGGCCACGAGTTGCGTCCCGTCCCCCGCTGGCCCATGGCCGAGTTTGGGCTCCGTGACCCCAAGGTCAAGGTCACGGCGGCCCTGCAAAGGTCAAAACTTCTGGACGCTCTGGAGGCCGCATTTTAAGTCGGATCCCCATGAAACTTGGCCACGAATTGCGTCCCGTCCCCCGCTGGCCCGTGGCCGAGTTTGGGCTCCGTGACCCCAAGGTCAAGGTCACGGCGGCCCTGCAAATGTCAAAATTTCTGGACGTTCTGGAGGCCGCATTTTAAGTCGGATCCCCATGAAACTTGGCCACGAGTTGCGTCCCGTCCCCCGCTGGCCCGTGGCCGAGTTTGGGCTCCGTGACCCCAAGGTCAAGGTCACGGCGACCCTGCAAATCTCAAAATTTCTGGACGCTCTGGAGGCCGCATTTTAAGTTGGATCCCCATGAAACTTGGCCACGAGTTGCGTCCCATCCCCCGCTGGCCCGTGGCCGAGTTTGGGCTCCGTGACCCCAAGGTCAAGGTCACGGCGGCCCTGCAAAAGTCAAAACTTCTGGACGCTCTGAAGGCCGCATTTTAAGTCGGATCCCCATGAAACTTGGCCACGAGTTGCGTCCCGTCCCCTGCTGGCCCGTGGCCGAGTTTGGGCTCCGTGACCCCAAGGTCAAGGTCACGGCGGCCCTGCAAAGGTAAAAAATTCTGGACGCACTGGAGGCCGCATTTTAAGTCGGATCCCCATGAAACTTGGCCACGAGTTGCGTCCCGTCCCCCGCTGGCCCATGGCCGAGTTTGGGCTCCGTGACCCCAAGGTCAAGGTCACGGCGGCCCTGCAAAGGTCAAAACTTCTGGACGTTCTGGAGGCCGCATTTTAAGTCGGATCCCCATGAAACTTGGCCACGAGTTGCGTCCCGTCCCCCGCTGGCCCATGGCCGAATTTGGGCTCCGTGACCCCAAGGTCAAGGTCACGGCGGCCCTGCGAAGGTAAAAAATTCTGGACGCTCTGGAGGCCGCATTTTAAGTCGGATCCCCATGAAACTTGGCCACGAGTTGCGTCCCGTCCCCCGCTGGCCCGTGGCCGAGTTTGGGCTCCGTGACCCCAAGGTCAAGGTCACGGCGGCCCTGCGAAGGTCAAAACTTCTGGACGCTCTGGAGGCCGCATTTTAAGTCGGATCCCCATGAAACTTGGCCACGAGTTGCGTCCCGTCCCCCGCTGGCCCGTGGCCGAGTTTGGGCTCCGTGACCCCAAGGTCAAGGTCACGGCGGCCCTGCAAAAGTCAAAACTTCTGGACGCTCTGAAGGCCGCATTTTAAGTCGGATCCCCATGAAACTTGGCCACGAGTTGCGTCCCGTCCCCCGCTGGCCCGTGGCCGAGTTTGGGCTCCGTGACCCCAAGGTCAAGGTCACGGCGGCCCTGCAAAGGTCAAAACTTCTGGACGTTCTGGAGGCCGCATTTTAAGTCGGATCCCCATGAAACTTGGCCACGAGTTGCGTCCCGTCCCCCGCTGGCCCATGGCCGAGTTTGGGCTCCGTGACTCCAAGGTCAAGGTCACGGCGGCCCTGCAAATGTGAAAAATTCTGGACGCTCTGGAGGCCGCATTTTAAGTCGGATCCCCATGAAACTTGGCCACGAGTTGCGTCCCATCCCCCGCTGGCCCGTGGCCGAGTTTGGGCTCCGTGACCCCAAGGTCAAGGTCACGGCGGCCCTGCAAAAGTCAAAACTTCTGGACGCTCTGAAGGCCGCATTTTAAGTCGGATCCCCATGAAACTTGGCCACGAGTTGCGTCCCGTCCCCCGCTGGCCCGTGGCCGAGTTTGGGCTCCGTGACCCCAAGGTCAAGGTCACGGCGGCCCTGCAAAGGTCAAAACTTCTGGACGTTCTGGAGGCCGCATTTTAAGTCGGATCCCCATGAAACTTGGCCACGAGTTGCGTCCCGTCCCCCGCTGGCCCATGGCCGAGTTTGGGCTCCGTGACTCCAAGGTCAAGGTCACGGCGGCCCTGCAAATGTGAAAACTTCTGGACGCTCTGGAGGCCGCATTTTAAGTCGGATCCCCATGAAACTTGGCCACGAGTTGCGTCCCATCCCCCGCTGGCCCGTGGCCGAGTTTGGGCTCCGTGACCCCAAGGTCAAGGTCACGGCGGCCCTGCAAAAGTCAAAACTTCTGGACGCTCTGGAGGCCGCATTTTAAGTCGGATCCCCATGAAACTTGGCCACGAGTTGCGTCCCGTCCCCCGCTGGCCCGTGGCCGAGTTTGGGCTCCGTGACCCCAAGGTCAAGGTCACGGCGGCCCTGCAAATGTGAAAACTTCTGGACGCTCTGGAGGCCGCATTTTAAGTCGGATCCCCATGAAACTTGGCCACGAGTTGCGTCCCGTCCCCCGCTGTCCCGTGGCCGAGTTTGGGCTCCGTGACCCCAAGGTCAAGGTCACGGCGGCCCTGCAAAGTTCAAAAATTCTGGACGCACTGGAGGCCGCATTTTAAGTCGGATCCCCATGAAACTTGGCCACGAGTTGCGTTCCGTCCCCCGCTGGCCCATGGCCGAGTTTGGGCTCCGTGACCCCAAGGTCAAGGTCACGGCGGCCCTGCGAAGGTCAAAACTTCTGGACGCTCTGAAGGCCGCATTTTAAGTCGGATCCCCATGAAACTTGGCCACGAGTTGCGTCCCGTCCCCCGCTGGCCCGTGGCCGAGTTTGGGCTCCGTGACCCCAAGGTCAAGGTCACGGCGGCCCTGCAAATGTGAAAAATTCTGGACGTTCTGGAGGCCGCATTTTAAGTCGGATCCCCATGAAACTTGGCCACGAGTTGCGTCCCGTCCCCCGCTGGCCCGTGGCCGAGTTTGGGCTCCGTGACCCCAAGGTCAAGGTCACGGCGACCCTGCAAATGTCAAAACTTCTGGACGCTCTGGAGGCCGCATTTTAAGTCGGATCCCCATGAAACTTGGCCACGAGTTGCGTCCCGTCCCCCGCTGGCCCGTGGCCGAGTTTGGGCTCCGTGACCCCAACGTCAAGGTCACGGCGGCCCTGCAAATGTCAAAACTTCTGGACGCTCTGGAGGCCGCATTTTAAGTCGGATCCCCATGAAACTTGGCCACGAGTTGCGTCCCGTCCCCCGCTGGCCCGTGGCCGAGTTTGGGCTCCGTGACCCCAAGGTCAAGGTCACGGCGGCCCTCCAAAAGTCAAAACTTCTGGACGCTCTGGAGGCCGCATTTTAAGTCGGATCCCCATGAAACTTGGCCACGAGTTGCGTCCCGTCCTCCGCTGGCCCGTGGCCAAGTTTGGGCTCCGTGACCCCAAGGTCAAGGTCACGGCGGCCCTGCAAAAGTCAAAACTTCTGGACGCTCTGAAGGCCGCATTTTAAGTCGGATCCCCATGAAACTTGGCCACGAGTTGCGTCCCGTCCCCCGCTGGCCCGTGGCCGAGTTTGGGCTCCGTGACCCCAAGGTCAAGGTCACGGCGGCCCTGCAAATGTGAAAACTTCTGGACGCTCTGGAGGCCGCATTTTAAGTCGGATCCCCATGAAACTTGGCCACGAGTTGCGTCCCATCCCCCGCTGGCCCGTGGCCGAGTTTGGGCTCCGTGACCCCAAGGTCAAGGTCACGGCGGCCCTGCAAATGTCAAAACTTCTGGACGCTCTGAAGGCCGCATTTTAAGTCGGATCCCCATGAAACTTGGCCACGAGTTGCGTCCCGTCCCCCGCTGGCCCGTGGCCGAGTTTGGGCTCCGTGACCCCAAGGTCAAGGTCACGGCGGCCCTGCGAACGTTTAACACTTCTGGACGCTCTGGAGGCCGCATTTTAAGTCGGATCCCCATGAAACTTGGCCACGAGTTGCGTCCTGTCCCCCGCTGGCCCGTGGCCGAGTTTGGGCTCCGTGACCCCAAGGTCAAGGTCACGGCGGCCCTGCAAATGTCAAAACTTCTGGACGCTCTGGAGGCCGCATTTTAAGTCGGATCCCCATGAAACTTGGCCACGAGTTGCGTCCTGTCCCCCGCTGACCCGTGGCCGAGTTTGGGCTCCGTGACCCCAAGGTCAAGGTCACGGCGGCCCTGCAAAGGTCAAAACTTCTGGACGCTCTGGAGGCCGCATTTTAAGTCGGATCCCCAGGAAACTTGGCCACGAGTTGCGTCCCGTCCCCCGCTGGCCCGTGGCCGAGTTTGGGCTCCGTGACCCCAAGGTCAAGGTCACGGCGGTCCTGCGAAGGTCAAAATTTCTGGACGCTCTGGAGGCCGCATTTTAAGTCGGATCCCCATGAAACTTGGCCACGAGTTGCGTCCCGTCCCCCGCTGGCCCGTGGCCAAGTTCGGGCTACGTGACCCCAAGGTCAAGGTCACGGCGGCCCTGCAAAGGTCAAAACTTCTGGACGCTCTGGAGGCCGCATTTTAAGTCGGATCCCCATGAAACTTGGCCACGAGTTGCGTCCCGTCCCCCGCTGGCCCGTGGCCGAGTTTGGGCTCCGTGACCCCAAGGTCAAGGTCACGGCGGCCCTGCGAATGTCAAAATTTCTGGACGCTCTGGAGGCCGCATTTTAAGTCGGATCCCCATGAAACTTGGCCACGAGTTGCGTCCCGTCCTCCGCTGGCCCGTGGCCAAGTTCGGGCTCCGTGACCCCAAGGTCAAGGTCACGGAGGCCCTGCAAAAGTCAAAATTTCTGGACGCTCTGGAGGCCGCATTTTAAGTCGGATCCCCATGAAACTTGGCCACGAGTTGCGTCCCGTCCCCCGCTGGCCCGTGGCCGAGTTTGGGCTCCGTGATCCTAAGGTCAAGGTCACGGCGACCCTGCGAATGTGAAAGCTTCTGGACGCTCTGGAGGCCGCATTTTAAGTCGGATCCCCATGAAACTTGGCCACGAGTTGCGTCCCGTCCCCCGCTGGCCCGTGGCCGAGTTTGGGCTCCGTGACCCCAAGGTCAAGGTCACGGCGGCCCTGCAACAGTCAAAACTTCTGGACGCTTTGGAGGCCGCATTTTAAGTCGGATCCCCATGAAACTTGGCCACGAGTTGCGTCCCGTCCCCCGCTGGCGCGTGGCCGAGTTTGGGCTCCGTGACCCCAAGGTCAAGGTCACGGCGGACCTGCAAAGGTCAAAACTTCTGGACGCTCTGGAGGCCGCATTTTAAGTCGGATCCCCATGAAACTTGGCCACGAGTTGCGTCCCGTCCCCCGCTGGCCCGTGGCCGAGTTTGGGCTCCGTGACCCCAAGGTCTAGGTCACGGCGGCCATGCGAAGGTCAAAAATTCTGGACGCTCTGGAGGCCGCATTTTAAGTCGGATCCCCATGAAACTTGGCCACGAGTTGCGTCCCGTGCCCTGCTGGCCCGTGGCCGAGTTTGGGCTCCGTGACCCCAAGGTCAAGGTCACGGCGGCCCTGCGAATGTCAAAATTTCTGGACGCTCTGGAGGCCGCATTTTAAGTCGGATCCCCATGAAACTTGGCCACGAGTTGCGTCCCGTCCCCCGCTGGCCCGTGGCCGAGTTTGGGCTCCGTGACCCCAAGGTCAAGGTCACGGCGGCCCTGCAAATGTCAAAACTTCTGGACGTTCTGGAGGCCGCATTTTAAGTCGGATCCCCATGAAACTTGGCCACGACTTGCGTCCCGTCCCCTGCTGGCCCATGGCCGAGTTTGGGCTCCGTGACCCCAAGGTCAAGGTCACGGCGGCCCTGCAAAGGTCAAAACTTCTGGACGTTCTGGAGGCCGCATTTTAAGTCGGATCCCCATGAAACTTGGCCACGAGTTGCGTCCCGTCCCCCGCTGGCCCATGGCCGAGTTTGGGCTCCGTGACCCCAAGGTCAAGGTCACGGCGGCCCTGCAAAGGTCAAAATTTCTGGACGCTCTGGAGGCCGCATTTTAAGTCGGATCCCCATGAAACTTGGCCACGAGTTGCGTCCCATCCCCCGCTGGCCCGTGGCCGAGTTTGGGCTCCGTGACCCCAAGGTCAAGGTCACGGCGGCCCTGCAAATGTCAAAACTTTTGGACGTTCTGGAGGCCGCATTTTAAGTCGGATCCCCATGAAACTTGGCCACGAGTTGCGTCCCGTCCCCCGCTGGCCCGTGGCCGAGTTTGGGCTCCGTGACCCCAAGGTCAAGGTCACGGCGACCCTGCAAATGTCAAAACTTCTGGACGCTCTGGAGGCCGCATTTTAAGTCGGATCCCCATGAAACTTGGCCACGAGTTGCGTCCCGTCCCCCGCTGGCCCGTGGCCGAGTTTGGGCTCCGTGACCCCAAGGTCAAGGTCACGGCGGCCCTGCAAAAGTCAAAACTTCTGGACGCTCTGAAGGCCGCATTTTAAGTCGGATCCCCATGAAACTTGGCCACGAGTTGCGTCCCGTCCCCCGCTGGCCCGTGGCCGAGTTTGGGCTCCGTGACCCCAAGGTCAAGGTCACGGCGGCCCTGCAAAGGTCAAAAATTCTGGACGCACTGGAGGCCGCATTTTAAGTCGGATCCCCATGAAACTTGGCCACGAGTTGCGTCCCGTCCCCCGCTGGCCCATGGCCGAGTTTGGGCTCCGTGACCCCAAGGTCAAGGTCACGGCGGCCCTGCGAAGGTCAAAACTTCTGGACGCTCTGAAGGCCGCATTTTAAGTCGGATCCCCATGAAACTTGGCCACGAGTTGCGTCCCGTCCCCCGCTGGCCCGTGGCCGAGTTTGGGCTCCGTGACCCCAAGGTCAAGGTCACGGCGGCCCTGCAAATGTGAAAACTTCTGGACGTTCTGGAGGCCGCATTTTAAGTCGGATCCCCATGAAACTTGGCCACGAGTTGCGTCCCGTCCCCCGCTGGCCCGTGGCCGAGTTTGGGCTCCGTGACCCCAAGGTCAAGGTCACGGCGACTCTGCAAATGTCAAAACTTCTGGACGCTCTGGAGGCCGCATTTTAAGTCGGATCCCCATGAAACTTGGCCACGAGTTGCGTCCCGTCCCCCGCTGGCCCGTGGCCGGGTTTGGGCTCCGTGACCCCAAGGTCAAGGTCACGGCGGCCCTGCAAATGTCAAAACTTCTGGACGCTCTGGAGGCCGCATTTTAAGTCGGATCCCCATGAAACTTGGCCACGAGTTGCGTCCCGTCCCCCGCTGGCCCGTGGCCGAGTTTGGGCTCCGTGACCCCAAGGTCAAGGTCACGGCGGCCCTCCAAAAGTCAAAACTTCTGGACGCTCTGGAGGCCGCATTTTAAGTCGGATCCCCATGAAACTTGGCCACGAGTTGCGTCCCGTCCTCCGCTGGCCCATGGCCAAGTTTGGGCTCCGTGACCCCAAGGTCAAGGTCACGGCGGCCCTGCAAATGTCAAAATTTCTGGACGCTCTGGAGGCCGCATTTTAAGTCGGATCCCCATGAAACTTGGCCACGAGTTGCGTCCCGTCCCCCGCTGGCCAGTGGCCAAGTTTGGGCTCCGTGACCCCAAGGTCAAGGTCACGGCGGCCCTGCGAATGTGAAAACTTCTGGACGCTCAGGAGGCCGCATTTTAAGTCCGATCCCCATGAAACTTGGCCACGAGTTGCGTCCCGTCCCCCGCTGGCCCGTGGCCGAGTTTGGGCTCCGTGACCCCAAGGTCAAGGTCACGGCGGCCCTGCGAACGTTTAAAACTTCTGGACGCTCTGGAGGCCGCATTTGGGCTCCGTGACCCCAAGGCCGCATTTTAAGTCGGATCCCCATGAAACTTGGCCACGAGTTGCGTCCCGTCCCCCGCTGGCCCGTGGCCGAGTTTGGGCTCCGTGACCCCAAGGTCAAGGTCACGGCGGCCCTGCGAACGTTTAACACTTCTGGAGGCTCTGGAGGCCGCATTTTAAGTCGGATCCCCATGAAACTTGGCCACGAGTTGCGTCCCGTCCCCCGCTGGCCCGTGGCCCAGTTTGGGCTCCGTGACCCCAAGGTCAAGGTCACGGCGGCCCTGCAAATGTCAAAATTTCTGGACGCACTGGAGGCCGCATTTTAAGTCGGATCCCCATGAAACTTGGCCACGAGTTGCGTCCTGTCCCCCGCTGGCCCGTGGCCGAGTTTGGGCTCCGTGACCCCAAGGTCAAGGTCACGGCGGCCCTGCAAATGTCAAAACTTCTGGACGCTCTGGAGGCCGCATTTTAAGTCGGATCCCCATGAAACTTGGCCACGAGTTGCGTCCCGTCCCCCGCTGGCCCGTGGCCAAGGTCGGGCTCCGTGACCCCAAGGTCAAGGTCACGGCGGCCCTTAAAAAGTCAAAACTTCTGAACGCTCTGGAGGCCGCATTTTAAGTCGGATCCCCATGAAACTTGGCCACGAGTTGCGTCCTGTCCCCCGCTGACCCGTGGCCGAGTTTGGGCTCCGTGACCCCAAGGTCAAGGTCACGGCGGCCCTGCAAAGGTCAAAACTTCTGGACGCTCTGGAGGCCGCATTTTAAGTCGGATCCCCAGGAAACTTGGCCACGAGTTGCGTCCCGTCCCCCGCTGGCCCGTGGCCGAGTTTGGGCTCCGTGACCCCAAGGTCAAGGTCACGGCGGTCCTGCGAAGGTCAAAATTTCTGGACGCTCTGGAGGCCGCATTTTAAGTCGGATCCCCATGAAACTCGGCCACGAGTTGCGTCCCGTCCCCCGCTGGCCCGTGGCCAAGTTCGGGCTACGTGACCCCAAGGTCAAGGTCACGGCGGCCCTGCAAATGTCAAAACTTCTGGACGCTCTGGAGGCCGCATTTTAAGTCGGATCCCCATGAAACTTGGCCACGAGTTGCGTCCCGTCCCCCGCTGGCCCGTGGCCGAGCTTGGGCTCCGTGACCCCAAGGTCAAGGTCACGGCGGCCCTGCGAATGTCAAAATTTCTGGACGCTCTGGAGGCCGCATTTTAAGTCGGATCCCCATGAAACTTGGCCACGAGTTGCGTCCCGTCCCCCGCTGGCCCGTGGCCCAGTTTGGGCTCCGTGACCCCAAGGTCAAGGTCACGGCGGCCCTACAAAGGTCAAAACTTCTGGACGCTCTGGAGGCCACATTTTAAGTCGGATCCCCATGAAACTTGGCCACGAGTTGCGTCCAGTCCTCCGCTGGCCCGTGGCCAAGTTCGGGCTCCGTGACCCCAAGGTCAAGGTCACGGAGGCCCTGCAAAGGTCAAAATTTCTGGACGCTCTGGAGGCCGCATTTTAAGTCGGATCCCCATGAAACTTGGCCACGAGTTGCGTCCCGTCCCCCGCTGGCCCGTGGCCGAGTTTGGGCTCCGTGATCCTAAGGTCAAGGTCACGGCGACCCTGCAAAGGTCAAAGCTTCTGGACGCTCTGGAGGCCGCATTTTAAGTCGGATCCCCATGAAACTTGGCCACGAGTTGCGTCCCGTCGCCCGCTGGCCCGTGGCCGAGTTTGGGCTCCGTGACCCCAAGGTCAAGGTCACGGCGGCCCTGCAACAGTCAAAATTTCTGGACGCTTTGGAGGCCGCATTTTAAGTCGGATCCCCATGAAACTTGGCCACGAGTTGCATCCCGTCCCCCGCTGGCCCGTGGCCGAGTTTGGGCTCCGTGACCCCAAGGTCAAGGTCACGGCGGACCTGCAAAGGTCAAAACTTCTGGACGCTCTGGAGACCGCATTTTAAATCGGATCCCCATGAAACTTGGCCACGAGTTGCGTCCCGTCCCCCGCTGGCCCGTGGCCGAGTTTGGGCTCCGTGACCCCAAGGTCAAGGTCACGGCGGCCCTGCGAAGGTCAAAAATTCTGGACGCTCTGGAGGCCGCATTTTAAGTCGGATCCCCATGAAACTTGGCCACGAGTTGCGTCCCGTGCCCTGCTGGCCCGTGGCCGAGTTTGGGCTCCGTGACCCCAAGGTCAAGGTCACGGCGGCCCTGCGAATGTCAAAATTTCTGGACGCTCTGAAGGCCGCATTTTAAGTCGGATCCCCATGAAACTTGGCCACGAGTTGCGTCCCGTCCCCCGCTGGCCCGTGGCCGAGTTTGGGCTCCGTGACCCCAAGGTCAAGGTCACGGCGGCCCTGCGAAGGTCAAAATTTCTGGACGCTCTGGAGGCCGCATTTTAAGTCGGATCCCCATGAAACTTGGCCACGAGTTGCGTCCCGTCCCCCGCTGGCCCGTGGCCGAGTTTGGGCTCCGTGACCCCAAGGTCAAGGTCACGGCGGCCCTGCAAATGTCAAAACTTCTGGACGTTCTGGAGGCCGCATTTTAAGTCGGATCCCCATGAAACTTGGCCACGACTTGCGTCCCGTCCCCCGCTGGCCCGTGGCCGAGTTTGGGCTCCGTGACCCCAAGGTCAAGGTCAGTGCGGCCCGGGGAAGGTCAAAATTTCTGGACGCTCTGGAGGCCGCATTTTAAGTCGGATCCCCATGAAACTTGGCCACGAGTTGCGTCCTGTCCCCCGCTGGCCCGTGGCCGAGTTTGGGCTCCGTGACCCCAAGGTCAAGGTCACGGCGGCCCTGCAAAAGTCAAAACTTCTGGACGCTCTGGAGGCCGCATTTTAAGTCGGATCGCCATGAAACTTGGCCACGAGTTGCGTCCCGTCCCCCGCTGGCCCATGGCCGAGTTTGGGCTCCGTGATCCTAAGGTCAAGGTCACGGCGGCCCTGCAAATGTCGAAACTTCTGGACGCTCTGGAGGCCGCATTTTAAGTCGGATCCCCATGAAACTTGGCCACGAGTTGCGTCCCGTCCCCCGCTGGCCCGTGGCCGAGTTTGGGCTCCGTGACCCCAAGGTCAAGGTCACGGCGGCCCTGCGAAGGTCAAAACTTCTGGACGCTCTGGAGGCCGCATTTTAAGTCGGATCCCCATGAAACTTGGCCACGAGTTGCGTCCCGTCCCCCGCTGGCCCGTGGCCGAGTTTGGGCTCCGTGATCCTAAGGTCAAGGTCACGGCGACCCTGCAAAGGTCAAAGCTTCTGGACGCTCTGGAGGCCGCATTTTAAGTCGGATCCCCATGAAACTTGGCCACGAGTTGCGTCCCGTCCCCCGCTGGCCCGTGGCCGAGTTTGGGCTCCGTGACCCCAAGGTCAAGGTCACGGCGGCCCTGCAAATGTCAAAACTTCTGGACGCTCTGGAGGCCGCATTTTAAGTCGGATCCCCATGAAACTTGGCCACGAGTTGCGTCCCGTGCCCCGCTGGCCCGTGGCCGAGTTTGGGCTCCGTGACCCCAAGGTCAAGGTCACGGCGGCCCTGCGAAGGTCAAAATTTCTGGACGCTCTGGAGGCCGCATTTTAAGTCGGATCCCCATGAAACTTGGCCACGAGTTGCGTCCCGTCCCCCGCTGGCCCGTGGCCGAGTTTGGGCTCCGTGACCCCAAGGTCAAGGTCACGGCGGCCCTGCGAAGGTCAAAATTTCTGGAGGCTCTGGAGGCCGCATTTTAAGTCGGATCCCCATGAAACTTGGCCACGAGTTGCGTCCCGTCCCCCGCTGGCCCGTGGCCGAGTTTGGGCTCCGTGACCCCAAGGTCAAGGTCACGGCGGCCCTGCAAAGGTCAAAACTTCTGGACGCTCTGGAGGCCGCATTTTAAGTCGGATCCCCATGAAACTTGGCCACGAGTTGCGTCCCGTCCCCCGCTGGCCCGTGGCCGAGTTTGGGCTCCGTGACCCCAAGGTCAAGGTCACGACGGCCCTGCGAAGGTCAAAACTTCTGGACGCTCTGGAGGCCGCATTTTAAGTCGGATCCCCATGAAACTTGGCCAGGAGTTGCGTCCCGTGCCCCGCTGGCCCGTGGCCGAGTTTGGGCTCCGTGATCCTAAGGTCAAGGTCACGGAGACCCTGCAAAGGTCAAAGCTTCTGGACGCTCTGGAGGCCGCATTTTAAGTCGGATCCCCATGAAACTTGGCCACGAGTTGCGTCCCGTCCCCCGCTGGCCCGTGGCCGAGTTTGGGCTCCGTGACCCCAAGGGCAAGGTCACGGCGGCCCTGCAAACGTCAAAACTTCTGGACGCTTTGGAGGCCGCATTTTAAGTCGGATCCCCATGAAACTTGGCCACGAGTTGCGTCCCGTCCCCCGCTGGCCCGTGGCCGAGTTTGGGCTCCGTGACCCCAAGGTCAAGGTCACGGCGGCCCTGCAAAGGTCAAAACTTCTGGACGCTCTGGAGGCCGCATTTTACGTCGGATCCCCATGAAACTTGGCCACGAGTTGCGTCCCGTCCCCCGCTGGCCCGTGGCCGAGTTTGGGCTCCGTGACCCCAAGGTCAAGGTCACGGCGGCCCTGAAAAAGTCAAAACTTCTGGACGCTCTGGAGGCCGCATTTTAAGTCGGATCCCCATGAAACTTGGCCACGAGTTGCGCCCCGTGCCCCGCTGGCCCGTGGCCAAGTTTGGGCTCCGTGACCCCAAGGTCAAGGTCACGGCGCCCCTGCAAATGTGAAAACTTCTGGACGCTCTGGAGGCCGCATTTTAAGTCGGATCCCCATGAAACTTGGCCACGAGTTGCCTCCCGTCCCCCGCTGGCCCGTGGCCGAGTTTGGGCTCCGTAACCCCAAGGTCAAGGTCACGGCTGCCCTGCAAATGTCAAAACTTCTGGACGTTCTGGAGGCCGCATTTTAAGTCGGATCCCCATGAAACTTGGCCACGACTTGCGTCCCGTACCCTGCTGGCCCGTGGCCGAGTTTGGGCTCCTTGACCCCAAGGTCAAGGTCACGGCGGCCCTGCGAAGGTCAAAATTTCTGGACGCTCTGGAGGCCGCATTTTAAGTCGGATCCCCATGAAACTTGGCCACGACTTGCGTCCCGTCCCCCGCTGGCCCGTGGCCGAGTTTGGGCTCCGTGACCCCAAGGTCAAGGTCACGGCGGCCCTGCAAAAGTCAAAACTTCTGGACGCTCTGGAGGCCGCATTTTAAGTCGGATCCCCATGAAACTTGGCCACGAGTTGCGTCCCGTGCCCCTCTGGCCCGTGGCCGAGTTTGGGCTCCGTGATCCTAAGGTCAAGGTCACGGCGACCCTGCAAAAGTCAAAGCTTCTGGACGCTCTGGAGGCCGCATTTTAAGTCGGATCCCCATGAAACTTGGCCACGAGTTGCGTCCCGTCCCCCGCTGGCCCGTGGCCGAGTTTGGGCTCCGTGACCCCAAGGTCAAGGTCACGGCGGCCCTGCAAATGTCAAAAATTCTGGACGCTCTGGAGGCCGCATTTTAAGTCGGATCCCCATGAAACTTGGCCACGAGTTGCGTCCCGTCCCCCGCTGGCCCGTGACCAAGTTTGGGCTCCGTGACCCCAAGGTCAAGGTCACGGCGGCCCGGCAAAGGTCAAAACTTCTGGACGCTCTGGAGGCCGCATTTTAAGTCGGATCCCCATGAAACTTGGCCACGAGTTGCGTCCCGTCCCCCGCTGGCCCGTGGCCGAGTTTGGGCTCCGTGACCCCAAGGTCAAGGTCACGGCGGCCCTGCAAATGTCAAAACTTCTGGACGCTCTGGAGGCCGCATTTTAAGTCGGATCCCCATGAAACTTGGCCACGAGTTGCGTCCCGTCCCCCGCTGGCCCGTGGCCGAGTTTGGGCTCCGTGACCCCAAGGTCAAGGTCACGGCGGCCCTGCAAATGTGAAAACTTCTGGACGTTCTGGAGGCCGCATTTTAAGTCGGATCCCCATGAAACTTGGCCACGAGTTGCGTCCCGTCCCCCGCTGGCCCGTGGCCGAGTTTGGGCTCCGTGACCCCAAGGTCAAGGTCACGGCGGCCCTGCAAATGTGAAAACTTCTGGACGTTCTGGAGGCCGCATTTTAAGTCGGATCCCCATGAAACTTGGCCACGACTTGCGTCCCGTCCCCCGCTGGCCCGTGGCCGAGTTTGGGCTCCGTGATCCTAAGGTCAAGGTCACGGCGACCCTGCAAAGGTCAAAGCTTCTGGACGCTCTGGAGGCCGCATTTTAAGTCGGATCCCCATGAAACTTGGCCACGAGTTGCGTCCCGTCCCCCGCTGGCCCGTGGCCGAGTTTGGGCTCCGTGACCCCAAGGTCAAGGTCACGGCGGCCCTGCAAATGTCAAAACTTCTGGACGCTCTGGAGGCCGCATTTTAAGTCGGATCCCCATAAAACTTGGCCACGAGTTGCGTCCCGTCCCCCGCTGGCCCGTGGCCAAGTTTGGGCTCCGTGACCCCAAGGTCAAGGTCACGGCGGCCCTGCAAATGTTAAAATTTCTGGACGCTCTGGAGGCCGCATTTTACTTCGGATCCCCATGAAACTTGGCCACGAGTTGCGTCCCGTCCCCCGCTGGCCCGTGGCCGAGTTTGGGCTCCGTGACCCCAAGGTCAAGGTCACGGCGGCCCTGCAAAAGTCAAAATTTCTGGACGCTCTGGAGGCCGCATTTTAAGTCGGATCCCCATGAAACTTGGCCACGAGTTGCGTCCCGTCCCCCGCTGGCCCGTGGCCGAGGTTGGGCTCCGTGATCCTAAGGTCAAGGTCACGGCGACCCTGCAAAGGTCAAAGCTTCTGGACGCTCTGGAGGCCGCATTTTAAGTCGGATCCCCATGAAACTTGGCCACGAGTTGCGTCCCGTCCACCGCTGGCCCGTGGCCGAGTTTGGGCTCCGTGACCCCAAGGTCAAGGTCACGGCGGCCCTGCAAATGTCAAAACTTCTGGACGCTTTGGAGGCCGCATTTTAAGTCGGATCCCCATGAAACTTGGCCACGAGTTGCGTCCCGTCCCCTGCTGGCCCGTGGCCGAGTTTGGGCTCCGTGACCCCAAGGTCAAGGTCACGGCGGCCCTGCAAATGTCAAAACTTCTGGACGCTCTGGAGGCCGCATTTTAAGTCGGATCCCAATGAAACTTGGCCACGAGTTGCGTCCCGTCCTCCGCTGGCCCGTGGCCAAGTTTGGGCTCCGTGACCCCAAGGTCAAGGTCACGGCGGCCCTGCAAATGTTAAAATTTCTGGACGCTCTGGAGGCCGCATTTTAAGTCGGATCCCCATGAAACTTGGCCACGAGTTGCGTCCCGTCCCCCGCTGGCCCGTGGCCGAGTTTGGGCTCCGTGACCCCAAGGTGAAGGTCACGGCGTCCCTGCGAAAGTCAAAAATTCTGGAAGCTCTGGAGGCCGCATTTTAAGTCGGATCCCCTTGAAACTTGGCCACGAGTTGCGTCCCGTCCCCCGCTGGCCCGTGGCCGAGTTTGGGCTCCGTGACCCCAAGGTCAAGGTCACGGCGGCCCTGCGAAAGTCAAAAATTCTGGACGCTCTGGAGGCCGCATTTTAAGTCGGATCCCCATGAAACTTGGCCACGAGTTGCGTCCCGTCCCCCGCTGGCCCGTGGCCGAGTTTGGGCTCCGTGACCCCAAGGTCAAGGTCACGGCGGCCCTGCAAATGTCAAAACTTCTGGACGCTCTGGAGGCCGCATTTTAAGTCGGATCCCCATGAAACTTGGCCACGAGTTGCGTCCCGTCCCCCGCTGGCCCGTGGCCGGGTTTGGGCTCCGTGACCCCAAGGTCAAGGTCACGGCGGCCCTGCGAAGGTCAAAATTTCTGGAGGCTCTGGAGGCCGCATTTTAAGTCGGATCCCCATGAAACTTGGCCACGAGTTGCGTCCCGTCCCCCGCTGGCCCGTGGCCGAGTTTGGGCTCCGTGACCCCAAGGTCAAGGTCACGGCGGCCCTGCAAATGTCAAAACTTCTGGACGCTCTGGAGACCGCATTTTAAGTCGGATCCCCATGAAACTTGATCACGAGTTGCGTCCCGTCCCCCGCTGGCCCGTGGCCGAGTTTGGGCTCCGTGACCCCAAGGTCAAGGTCACGGCGGCCCTGTAAAAGTCAAAACTTCTGGACGCTCTGAAGGCCGCATTTTAAGTCGGATCCCCATGAAACTTGGCCACGAGTTGCGTACCTTCCCCCGCTGGCCCGTGGCCGAGTTTGGGCTCCGTGACCCCAAGGTCAAGGTCACGGCGGCCCTGGGAAGGTCAAAATTTCTGGACGCTCTGGAGGCCGCATTTTAAGTCGGATCCCCATGAAACTTGGCCACGAGTTGCGTCCCGTCCCCCGCTGGCCCGTGGCCGAGTTTGGGCTCCGTGACCCCAAGGTCAAGGTCACGGCGGCCCTGCAAATGTCAAAACTTCTGGACGTTCTGGAGGCCGCATTTTAAGTCGGATCCCCTTGAAACTTGGCCACGAGTTGCGTCCCGTCCCCCGCTGGCCCGTGGCCGAGTTTGGGCTCCGTGACCCCAAGGTCAAGGTCACGGCGGCCCTGCAAATGTGAAAACTTCTGGACGTTCTGGAGGCCGCATTTTAAGTCGGATCCCCATGAAACTTGGCAACGAGTTGCGTCCCGTCCCCCGCTGGCCCGTGGCCGAATTTGGGCTCCGTGACCCCAAGGTCAAGGTCACGGCAGCCCTGCGAAAGTCAAAACTTCTGGACGCTCTGGAGGCCGCATTTTAAGTCGGATCCCCATGAAACTTGGCCACGAGTTGCGTCCCGTCCCCCGCTGGCCCGTGGCCGAGTTTGGGCTCCGTGATCCTACGGTCAAGGTCACGGCGACCCTGCAAATATCAAAACTTCTGGACGCTCTGGAGGCCGCATTTTAAGTCGGATCCCCATGAAACTTGGCCACGAGTTGCGTCCCGTCCCCCGCTGGCCCGTGGCCGAGTTTGGGCTCCGTGACCCCAAGGTCAAGGTCACGGCGGCCCTGCAAAAGTCAAAATTTCTGGACGCTCTGGAGGCCGCATTTTAAGTCGGATCCCCATGAAACTCGGCCACGAGTTGCGTCCCGTCCTCCGCTGGCCCGTGGCCAAGTTTGGGCTCCGTGACCCGAAGGTCAAGGTCACGGCGGGCCTGCAAATGTCAAAACTTCTGGACACTCTGGAGGCCGCATTTTAAGTCGGATCCCCATGAAACTTGGCCAAGAGTTGCGGCCCGTCACCCGCTGGCCCGTGGCCGAGTTTGGGCTCCGTGACCCCAAGTTCAAGGTCACGGCGGCCCTGCGAAGGTCAAAAATTCTGGACGCTCTGGAGGCCGCATTTTAAGTCGGATCCCCATGAAACTTGGCCAGGAGTTGCGTCCCGTGCCCCGCTGGCCCTTGGCCGAGTTTGGGCTCCGTGACCCCAAGGTCAAGGTCACGGCGGCCCTGCAAATGTGAAAACTTCTGGACGCTCTGGAGGCCGCATTTTAAGTCGGATCCCCATGAAACTTGGCCACGAGTTGCGTCCCGTGCCCCGCTGGCCCGTGGCCGAGTTTGGGCTCCGTGACCCCAAGGTCAAGGTCACGGCGGCCCAGCGCAGGTTAAAATTTCTGGACGCTCTGGAGGCCGCATTTTAAGTCGGATCCCCATGAAACTTGGCCACGAGTTGCGTCCCGTCCCCCGCTGGCACGTGGCCGAGTTTCGGCTCCGTGACCCCAAGGTCAAGGTCACGGCGGCCCTGCAAATGTCAAAACTTCTGGACGCTCTGGAGGCCGCATTTTAAGTCGGATCCCCATGAAACTTGGCCACGAGTTGCGTCCCGTCCCCCGCTGGCCCGTGGCCGAGTTTGGGCTCCGTGACCCCAAGGTCAAGGTCACGGCGGCCCTGCGAAGGTCAAAACTTCTGGACGCTCTGAAGGCCGCACTTTAAGTCGGATCCCCATGAAACTTGGCCACGAGTTGCGTATCGTCCCCCGCTGGCCCGTGGCCGAGTTTGGGCTCCGTGACCCCAAGGTCAAGGTCGAGGCGGCCCTGCAAAAGTCAAAACTTCTGGACGCTCTGGAGGCCGCATTTTAAGTCGGATCCACATGAAACTTGGCCACGAGTTGCGTCCCGTCCCCCGCTGGCCCGTGGCCAAGTTTGGGCTCCGTTACCCCAAGGTCAAGGTCACGGCGGCCCTGCAAATGTCAAAACTTCTGGACGCTCTGGAGGCCGCATTTTAAGTCGGATCCCCATGAAACTTGGCCACGAGTTGCGTCCCGTCCCCCGCTGGCCCGTGGCCGAGTTTGGGCTCCGTGACCCCAAGGTCAAGGTCACGGTGGTCCTGCAAATGTCAAAACTTCTGGACGCTCTGGAGGCCGCATTTTAAGTCGGATCCCAATGAAACTTGGCCACGAGTTGCGTATCGTCCCCCGCTGGCCCGTGGCCGAGTTTGGGCTCCGTGACCCCAAGGTCAAGGTCACGGCGACCCTGCAAATGTCAAAACTTCTGGACGCTCTGGAGGCCGCATTTTAAGTCGGATCCCCATGAAACTTGGCCACGAGTTGCGTCCCGTCCCCCGCTGGCCCGTGGCCGAGTTTGGGCTCCGTGACCCCAAGGTCAAGGTCACGGCGGCCCTGCAAATGTCAAAAATTCTGGACGCTCTGGAGGCCGCATTTTAAGTCGGATCCCCATGAAACTTGGCCACGAGTTGCGTCCCGTCCCCCGCTGGCCCGTGGCCGAATTTGGGCTCCGTGACCCCAAGGTCAAGGTCACGGCGGCCCTGCAAAGGTCAAAATTTCTGGACGCTCTGGAGGCCGCATTTTAACTCGGATCCCCATGAAACTCGGCCACGAGTTGCGTCCCATCCTCCGCTGGCCCGTGGCCAAGTTTGGGCTCCGTGACCCGAAGGTCAAGGTCACGGCGGCCCTGCAAAGGTCAAAAGTTCTGGACACTCTGGAGGCCGCATTTTAAGTCGGATCCCCATGAAACTTGGCCACGAGTTGCGTCCCGTCCCCCGCTGGCCCGTGGCCGAGTTTGGGCTCCGTGACCCCAAGGTCAAGGTCACAGCGGCCCTGCGAAGGTCAAAACTTCTTGACGCTCTGAAGGCCGCATTTTAAGTCGGATCCCCATGAAACTTGGCCACGAGTTGCGTATCGTCCCCCGCTGGCCCGTGGGCGAGTTTGGGCTCCGTGACCCCAAGGTCAAGGTCACGGCGGCCCTGCAAAGGTCAAAACTTCTGGACGCTCTGGAGGCCGCATTTTAAGTCGGATCCCCATGAAACTTGGCCACGAGTTGCGTCCCGTCCCCCGCTGGCCCGTGGCCGAGTTTGGGCTCCGTGACCCCAAGGTCAAGGTCACGGCGGCCCTGCAAATGTGAAAACTTCTGGACGCTCTGGAGGCCGCATTTTAAGTCGGATCCCCATGAAACTTGGCCACGAGTTGCGTCCCGTCCCCCGCTGGCCCGTGGCCGAGTTTGGGCTCCGTGACCCCAAGGTCAAGGTCACGGCGGCCCTGCAAATGTGAAAACTTCTGGACGTTCTGGAGGCCGCATTTTAAGTCGGATCCCCATGAAACTTGGCCACGAGTTGCGTCCTGTCCCCCGCTGGCCCGTGGCCGAGTTTGGGCTCCGTGACCCCAAGGTCAAGGTCACGGCGGCCCTGCAAATGTGAAAACTTCTGGACGTTCTGGAGGCCGCATTTTAAGTCGGATCCCCATGAAACTTGGCCACGACTTGCGTCCCGTCCCCCGCTGGCCCGTGGCCGAGTTTGGGCTCCGTGACCCTAAGGTCAAGGTCACAGCGGCCCTGCAAAGGTCAAAATTTCTGGACGCTCTGGAGGCCGCATTTTAAGTCGGATCCCCATGAAACTTGGCCACGAGTTGCGTCCCGTGCCCCGCTGGCACGTGGCCGAGTTTCGGCTCCGTGACCCCAAGGTCAAGGTCACGGCGGCCCTGCGAATGTCAAAATTTCTGGAAGCTCTGGAGGCCGCATTTTAAGTCGGATCCCCATGAAACTTGGCCACGAGTTGCGTCCCGTCCCCCGCTGGCCCGTGGCCGAGTTTGGGCTCCGTGACCCCAAGGTCAAGGTCACGGCGGCCCTGCAAAAATCAAAACTTCTGGACGCTCTGAAGGCCGCATTTTAAGTCGGATCCCCATGAAACTTGGCCGAGAGTTGCGTCCCGTCCCCCGCTGGCCCGTGGCCAAGTTCGGGCTCCGTGACCCCAAGGTCAAGGTCACGGCGGCCCTGCGAAGGTCAAAATTTCTGGACGCTCTGGAGGCCGCATTTTAAGTCGGATCCCCATGAAACTTGGCCACGAGTTGCGTCCCGTCCCCCGCTGGCCCGTGGCCAAGTTTGGGCTCCCTGGCCCCTAAGGTCAAGGTCACGGCGGCCCTGCAAAGGTCAAAATTTCTGGACGCTCTGGAGGCCGCATTTTAAGTCGGATCCCCATGAAACTTGGCCACGAGTTGCGTCCCGTCCCCCGCTGGCCCGTGGCCGAGTTTGGGCTCCGTGACCCCAAGGTCAAGGTCACGGCGGCCCTGCAAAAGTCAAAACTTCTGGACGCTCTGAAGGCCGCATTTTAAATCGGATCCCCATGAAACTTGGCCACGAGTTGCGTACCTTCCCCCGCTGGCCCGTGGCCGAGTTTGGGCTCCGTGACCCCAAGGTCAAGGTCACGGCGGCCCTGCGAAGGTCAAAACTTCTGGACGCTCTGGAGGCCGCATTTTAAGTCGGATCCCCATGAAACTTGGCCACGAGTTGCGTCCCGTCCCCCGCTGGCCCGTGGCCGAGTTTGGGCTCCGTGACCCCAAGGTCAAGGTCACGGCGGCCCTGCAAATGTCAAAAATTCT
Organism: Hippopus hippopus; assembly: GCA_946811185.2. Lineage (NCBI taxonomy): Eukaryota > Metazoa > Mollusca > Bivalvia > Cardiida > Cardiidae > Hippopus > Hippopus hippopus. The sequence continues at coordinate 36,287,551 of OX328112.1, forward strand.
GGACGCTCTGGAGGCCGCATTTTAAGTCGGATCCCCATGAAACTTGGCCACGAGTTGCGTCCCGTCCCCCGCTGGCCCGTGGCCGAGTTTGGGCTCCGTGACCCCAAGGTCAAGGTCACGGCGGCCCTGCAAAGGTCAAAATTTCTGGACGCTCTGGAGGCCGCATTTTAACTCGGATCCCCATGAAACTCGGCCACGAGTTGCGTCCCATCCTCCGCTGGCCCGTGGCCAAGTTTGGGCTCCGTGACCCCAAGGTCAAGGTCACGGCGGCCCTGCAAAGGTCAAAAGTTCTGGACACTCTGGAGGCCGCATTTTAAGTCGGATCCCCATGAAACTTGGCCACGAGTTGCGTCCCGTCCCCCGCTGGCCCGTGGCCGAGTTTGGGCTCCGTGACCCCAAGGTCAAGGTCACAGCGGCCCTGCGAAGGTCAAAACTTCTTGACGCTCTGAAGGCCGCATTTTAAGTCGGATCCCCATGAAACTTGGCCACGAGTTGCGTATCGTCCCCCGCTGGCCCGTGGGCGAGTTTGGGTTCCGTGAGCCCAAGGTCAAGGTCACGGCGGCCCTGCAAATGTCAAAACTTCTGGACGCTCTGGAGGCCGCATTTTAAGTCGGATCCCCATGAAACTTGGCCACGAGTTGCGTCCCGTCCCCCGCTGGCCCGTGGCCGAGTTTGGGCTCCGTGACCCCAAGGTCAAGGTCACGGCGGCCCTGCAAATGTCAAAACTTCTGGACGCTCTGGAGGCTGCATTTTAAGTCGGATCCCCATGAAACTTGGCCACGAGTTGCGTCCCGTCCCCCGCTGGCCCGTGGCCGAGTTTGGGCTCCGTGACCCCAAGGTCAAGGTCACGGCGGCCCTGCAAATGTGAAAACTTCTGGACGCTCTGGAGGCCGCATTTTAAGTCGGATCCCCATGAAACTTGGCCACGAGTTGCGTCCCGTCCCCCGCTGGCCCGTGGCCGAGTTTGGGCTCCGTGACCCCAAGGTCAAGGTCACGGCGGCCCTGCAAATGTGAAAACTTCTGGACGTTCTGGAGGCCGCATTTTAAGTCGGATCCCCATGAAACTTGGCCACGACTTGCGTCCCGTCCCCCGCTGGCCCGTGGCCGAGTTTGGGCTCCGTGACCCTAAGGTCAAGGTCACGGCAGCTCTGCAAATGTCAAAACTTCTGGACGCTCTGGAGGCCGCATTTTAAGTCGGATCCCAATGAAACTTGGCCACGAGTTGCGTATCGTCCCCCGCTGGCCCGTGGCCGAGTTTGGGCTCCGTGACCCCAAGGTCAAGGTCACGGCGGCCCTGCGAAGGTCAAAATTTCTGGAAGCTCTGGAGGCCGCATTTTAAGTCGGATCCCCATGAAACTTGGCCACGAGTTGCGTCCCGTCCCCCGCTGGCCCGTGGCCGAGTTTGGGCTCCGTGACCCCAAGGTCAAGGTCACGGCGGCCCTGCGAATGTCAAAACTTCTGGACGCTCTGAAGGCCGCATTTTAAGTCGGATCCCCATGAAACTTGGCCGAGAGTTGCGTCCCGTCCCCCGCTGGCCCGTGGCCAAGTTCGGGCTCCGTGACCCCAAGGTCAAGGTCAAGGCGGCCCTGCGAAGGTCAAAATTTCTGGACGCTCTGGAGGCCGCATTTTAAGTCGGATCCCCATGAAACTTGGCCACGAGTTGCGTCCCGTCCCCCGCTGGCCCGTGGCCAAGTTTGGGCTCCCTGGCCCCTAAGGTCAAGGTCACGGCGGCCCTGCAAAGGTCAAAATTTCTGGACGCTCTGGAGGCCGCATTTTAAGTCGGATCCCCATGAAACTTGGCCACGAGTTGCGTCCCGTCCCCCGCTGGCCCGTGGCCGAGTTTGGGCTCCGTGACCCCAAGGTCAAGGTCACGGCGGCCCTGCAAAAGTCAAAACTTCTGGACGCTCTGAAGGCCGCATTTTAAATCGGATCCCCATGAAACTTGGCCACGAGTTGCGTACCTTCCCCCGCTGGCCCGTGGCCGAGTTTGGGCTCCGTGACCCCAAGGTCAAGGTCACGGCGGCCCTGCGAAGGTCAAAACTTCTGGACGCTCTGGAGGCCGCATTTTAAGTCGGATCCCCATGAAACTTGGCCACGAGTTGCGTCCCGTCCCCCGCTGGCCCATGGCCGAGTTTGGGCTCCGTGACCCCAAGGTCAAGGTCACGGCGGCCCTGCAAAGGTCAAAACTTCTGGACGCTCTGGAGGCCGCATTTTAAGTCGGATCCCCATGAAACTTGGCCACGAGTTGCGTCACGTCCCCCGCTGGCCGGTGGCCGAGTTTGGGCTACGTGACACCAAGGTCAAGGTCACGGCGGCCCTGCGAAGGTCAAAACTTCTGGACGCTCTGGATGCCGCATTTTAAGTCGGATCCCCATGAAACTTGGCCACGAGTTGCGGCCCGTCCCCCGCTGGCCCGTGGCCGAGTTTGGGCTCCGTGATCCTAAGGTCAAGGTCACGGCGACCCTGCAAATGTGAAAACTTCTGGACGCTCTGGAGGCCGCATTTTAAATCGGATCCCCATGAAACTTGGCCACGAGTTGCGTCCCGTCCCCCGCTGGCCCGTGGCCGAGTTTGGGCTCCGTGACCCCAAGGTCAAGGTCACGGCGGCCCTGCAAATGTCAAAATTTCTGGACGCTCTGGAGGCCGCATTTTAAGTCGGATCCCCATGAAACTTGGCCACCAGTTGGGTCCCGTCCCCTGCTGGCCCGTGGCCGAGTTTGGGCTCCGTGAGCCCAAGGTCAAGGTCACGGCGGCCCTGCGAAGGTCAAAACTTCTGGACGCTCTGAAGGCCGCATTTTAAGTCGGATCCCCATGAAACTTGGCCACGAGTTGTGTATCCGCCCCCGCTGTCCCGTGGCCGAGTTTGGGCTCCGTGACCCCAAGGTCAAGGTCACGGCGGCCCTGCGAAGGTCAAAACTTCTGGACGCTCTGGAGGCCGCAATTTAAGTCGGATCCCCATGAAACTTGGCCACGAGTTGCGTCCCGTCCCCCGCTGGCCCGTGGCTGAGTTTGGGCTCCGTGACCCCAAGGTCAAGGTCACGGCGGCCCTGCAAATGTCAAAAATTCTAGACGCTCTGAAGGCCGCATTTTAAGTCGGATCCCCATGAAACTTGGCCACGAGTTGCGTACCGTCCCCCGCTGGCCCGTGGCCGAGTTTGGGCTCCGTGACCCCAAGGTCAAGGTCACGGCGGCCCTGCAAAAGTCAAAACTTCTGGACGCTCTGGAGGCCGCATTTTAAGTCGGATCCCCATGAAACTTGGCCACGAGTTGCGTCCCATCCCCCGCTGGCCCGTAGCCAAGTTTGGGCTCCGTGACCCCAAGGTCAAGGTCACGGCGGCCCTGCAAATGTCAAAACTTCTGGACGCTCTGGAGGCCGCATTTTAAGTCGGATCCCCATGAAACTTGGCCACGAGTTGCGTCCCGTCCCCCGCTGGCCCGTGGCCGAGTTTGGGCTCCGTGACCCCAAAGTCAAGGTCACGGCAGCTCTGCAAATGTCAAAAATTCTGGACGCTCTGGAGGCCGCATTTTAAGTCGGATCCCCATGAAACTTGGCCACGAGTTGCGTCCCGTCCCCCGCTGGCCCATGGCCGAGTTTGGGCTCCAAGACCCCAAGGTCAAGGTCACGGCGGCCCTTCGAAGGTCAAAATTTCTGGACGCTCTGGAGGCCGCATTTTAAGTCGGATCCCCATGAAACTTGGCCACGAGTTGCGTCCCGTCCCCCGCTGGCCCGTGGCCAAGTTTGGGCTCCGTGACCACAAGGTCAAGGTCACGGCGGCCCTGCAAATGTCAAAACTTCTGGACGCTCTGGAGGCCGCATTTTAAGTCGGATCCCCATGAAACTTGGCCACGAGTTGCGTCCCGTCCCCCGCTGGCCCGTGGCCGAGTTTGGGCTCCGTGACCCCAAGGTCAAGGTCACGGCGGCCCTGCGAAGGTCAAAACTTCTGGACGCTCTGGAGGCCGCATTTTAAGTCGGATCCACATGAAACTTGGCCACGAGTTGCGTCCCGTCCCCCGCTGGCCCGTGGCCGAGTTTGGGCTCCGTGACCCCAAGGTCAAGGTCACGGCGGCCCTGCAAAAGTCAAAATTTCTGGACGCTCTGGAGGCCGCATTTTAAGTCGGATCCCCATGAAACTTGGCCACGAGTTGCGTATCGTCCCCCGCTGGCCCGTGGCCGAGTTTGGGCTCCGTGACCCCAAGGTCAAGGTCACGGCGGCCCTGCAAAGGTCAAAACTTCTGGACGCTCTGGAGGCCGCATTTTAAGTCGGATCCACATGAAACTTGGCCACGAGTTGCGTCCCGTCCCCCGCTGGCCCGTGGCCAAGTTTGGGCTCCGTGACCCCAAGGTCAAGGTCACGGCGGCCCTGCAAATGTCAAAATTTCTGGACGCTCTGGAGGCCGCATTTTAAGTCGGATCCCCATGAAACTTGGCCACGAGTTGCGTCCCGCCCCCGCTGGCCCGTGGCCGAGTTTGGGCTCCGTGACCCCAAGGTCAAGTTCACGGCGGCACTGCAAATGTCAAAAATTCTGGACGCTCTGGAGGCCGCATTTTAACTCGGATCCCCATGAAACTCGGCCACGAGTTGCGTCCCGTCCTCCGCTGGCCCGTGGCCGAGTTTGGGCTCCGTGACCCCAAGGTCAAGGTCACGGCGGCCCTGCAAAAGTCAAAACTTCTGGACACTCTGGAGGCCGCATTTTAAGTCGGATCCCCATGAAACTTGGCCACGAGTTGCGGCCCGTCCCCCGCTGGCCCGTGGCCGAGTTTGGGCTCCGTGACCCCAAGGTCAAGGTCACGGCGGCCCTGCAAAGGTCAAAACTTCTGGACGCTCTGGAGGCCGCATTTTAAGTCGGATGCCCATGAAACTTGGCCAAGAGTTGCGTCCCGTCCCCCGCTGGCCCGTGGCCGAATTTGGGCTCCGTGACCCCAAGGTCAAGGTCACGGCGGCCCTGCAAAGGTCAAAAATTCTGGACGCTCTGGAGGCCGCATTTTAAGTCGGATGCCCATGAAACTTGGCCAAGAGTTGCGTCCCGTCCCCCGCTGGCCCGTGGCCGAGTTTGGGCTCCGTGACCCGAAGGTCAAGGTCACGGCGGCCCAGCGCAGGTCAAAACTTCTGGACGCTCTGGAGGCCGCATTTTAAGTCGGATGCCCATGAAACTTGGCCACGAGTTGCGTCCCGTCCCCCGCTGGCCCGTGGCCGAGTTTGGGCTCCGTGACCCCAAGGTCAAGGTCACGGCGGCCCTGCGAATGTCAAAACTTCTGGACGCTTTGAAGGCCGCATTTTAAATCGGATCCCCATGAAATTTGGCCACGAGTTGCGTATCGTCCCCCGCTGGCCCGTGGCCGAGTTTGGGCTCCGTGACCCCAAGGTCAAGGTCACGGCGGCCCTGCAAAGGTCAAAAATTCTGGACGCTCTGGAGGCCGCATTTTAAGTCGGATCCACATGAAACTTGGCCACGAGTTGCGTCCCGTCCCCCGCTGGCCCGTGGCCAAGTTTGGGCTCCGTGACCCCAAGGTCAAGGTAACGGCGGCCCTGCAAATGTCAAAACTTCTGGACGCTCTGAAGGCCGCATTTTAAATCGGATCCCCATGAAACTTGGCCACGAGTTGCGTCCCGTCCCCCGCTGGCCGGTGGCCGAGTTTGGGCTCCGTGACCCCAAGGTCAAGGTCACGGCGGCCCTGCAAAGGTCAAAAATTCTGGACGCTCTGGAGGCCGCATTTTAAGTCGGATCCCCATGAAACTTGGCCACGAGTTGCGTCGCGTCCCCCGCTGGCACGTGGCCGAGTTTGGGCTCCGTGACCCCAAGGTCAAGGTCACGGCGGCCCTGCAAATGTCAAAACTTCTGGACGCTCTGGAGGCCGCATTTTAAGTCGGATCCCCATGAAACTTGGCCACGAGTTGCGTCCCGTCCCCCGCTGGCCCGTGGCCGAGTTTGGGCTCCGTGACCCCAAGGTCAAGGTCACGGCAGCTCTGCAAATGTCAAAAATTCTGGACGCTCTGGAGGCCGCATTTTAAGTCGGATCTCCATGAAACTTGGCCACGAGTTGCGTCCCGTCCCCCGCTGGCCCGTGGCCGAGTTTGGGCTCCGTGACCCCAAGGTCAAGGTCACGGCGGCCCTGCAAAGGTCAAAACTTCTGGAAGCTCTGGAGGCCGCATTTTAAGTCGGATCCCCATGAAACTTGGCCACGAGTTGCGTCCCGTCCCCCGCTGGCCCATGGCCGAGTTTGGGCTCCAAGACCCCAAGGTCAAGGTCACGGCGGCCCTGCGAAGGTCAAAATTTCTGGACGCTCTGGAGGCCGCATTTTAAGTCGGATCCCCATGAAACTTGGCCACGAGTTGCGTCCCGTCCCCCGCTGGCCCGTGGCCAAGTTTGGGCTCCGTGACCCCAAGGTCAAGGTCACGGCGGCCCTGCAAATGTCAAAACTTCTGGACGCTCTGGAGGCCGCATTTTAAGTCGGATCCCCATGAAACTTGGCCACGAGTTGCGTCCCGTCCCCCGCTGGCCCGTGGCCGAGTTTGGGCTCCGTGACCCCAAGGTCAAGGTCACGGCGGCCCTGCAAAGGTCAAAACTTCTGGACGCTCTGGAGGCCGCATTTTAAGTCGGATCCCCATGAAACTTGGCCACGAGTTGCGTCCCGTCCCCCGCTGGCCCGTGGCCGAGTTTGGGCTCCGTGACCCCAAGGTCAAGGTCACGGCGGCCCTGCAAAGGTCAAAACTTCTGGACGCTCTGGAGGCCGCATTTTAAGTCGGATCCCCATGAAACTTGGCCACGAGTTGCGTATCGTCCCCCGCTGGCCCGTGGCCGAGTTTGGGCTCCGTGACCCCAAGGTCAAGGTCACGGCGGCCCTGCAAAGGTCAAAACTTCTGGACGCTCTGGAGGCCGCATTTTAAGTCGGATCCACATGAAACTTGGCCACGAGTTGCGTCCCGTCCCCCGCTGGCCCGTGGCCAAGTTTGGGCTCCGTGACCCCAAGGTCAAGGTCACGGCGGCCCTGCAAATGTCAAAATTTCTGGACGCTCTGGAGGCCGCATTTTAAGTCGGATCCCCATGAAACTTGGCCACGAGTTGCGTTCCGTCCCCCGCTGGCCCGTGGCCGAGTTTGGGCTCCGTGACCCCAAGGTCAAGGTCACGGCGGCCCTGCAAATGTCAAAAATTCTGGACGCTCTGGAGGCCGCATTTTAACTCGGATCCCCATGAAACTCGGCCACGAGTTGCGTCCCGTCCTCCGCTGGCCCGTGGCCAAGTTTGGGCTCCGTGACCCCAAGGTCAAGGTCACGGCGGCCCTGCAAAGGTCAAAACTTCTGGACACTCTGGAGGCCGCATTTTAAGTCGGATCCCCATGAAACTTGGCCACGAGTTGCGTCCCGTCCCCCGCTGGCCGGTGGCCGAGTTTGGGCTCCGTGACCCCAAGGTCAAGGTCACGGCGGCCCTGCGAAGGTCTAAAATTCTGGACGCTCTGGAAGCCGCATTTTAAGTCGGATCCCCATGAAACTTGGCCACGAGTTGCGTCCCGTCCCCCGCTGGCCCGTGGCCAAGTTTGGGTTCCGTGACCCCAAGGTCAAGGTCACGGCGGCCCTGCAAATGTGAAAACTTCTGGACGCTCTGGAGGCCGCATTTTAACTCGGATCCCCATGAAACTTGGCCACGAGTTGCGTCCCGTCCCCCGCTGGCCCATGGCCCAGTTTGGGCTCCGTGACCCCAAGGTCAAGGTCACGGCGGCCCTGCAAAGGTCAAAACTTCTGGACGCTCTGGAGGCCGCATTTTAAGTCGGATCCCCATGAAACTTGGCCACGAGTTGCGTCCCGTGCCCCGCTGGCACGTGGCCGAGTTTGGGCTCCGTGACCCCAAGGTCAAGGTCACGGCGGCCCTGCGAAGGTCAAAATTTCTGGACGCTCTGGAGGCCGCATTTTAAGTCGGATCCCCATGAAACTTGGCCACGAGTTGCGTCCCGTCCCCCGCTGGCCCGTGGCCGAGTTTGGGCTCCGTGACCCCAAGGTCAAGGTCACGGCGGCCCTGCAAAGGTCAAAACTTCTGGACGCTCTGGAGGCCGCATTTTAAGTCGGATCCCCATGAAACTTGGCCACGAGTTGCGTCCCGTCCCCCGCTGGCCCGTGGCCAAGTTCGGGCTCCGTGACCCCAAGGTCAAGGTCACGGCGGCCCTGCGAAGGTCAAAATTTCTGGACGCTCTGGAGGCCGCATTTTAAGTCGGATCCCCATGAAACTTGGCCACGAGTTGCGTCCCGTCCCCCGCTGGCCCGTGGCCAAGTTTGGACTTCGTGACCCCAAGGTCAAGGTCACGGCGGCCCTGCGAAGGTCAAAACTTCTGGACGCTCTGGAGGCCGCATTTTAAGTCGGATCCCCATGAAACTTGGCCACGAGTTGCGTCCCGTCCCCCGCTGGCCCGTGGCCGAGTTTGGGCTCCGTGACCCCAAGGTCAAGGTCACGGCGGCCCTGCAAATGTCAAAACTTCTGGACGCTCTGGAGGCCGCATTTTAAGTCGGATCCCCATGAAACTTGGCCACGAGTTGCGTATCGTCCCCCGCTGGCCCGTGGCCGAGTTTGGGCTCCGTGACCCCAAGGTCAAGGTCACGGCGGCCCTGCAAAGGTCAAAACTTCTGGACGCTCTGGAGGCCGCATTTTAAGTCGGATCCCCATGAAACTTGGCCACGAGTTGCGTCCCGTCCCCCGCTGGCCCGTGGCCAAGTTTGGGCTCCGTGACCCCAAGGTCAAGGTCACGGCGGCCCTGCAAATGTCAAAATTTCTGGACGCTCTGGAGGCCGCATTTTAAGTCGGATCCCCATGAAACTTGGCCACGAGTTGCGTCCCGTCCCCCGCTGGCCCGTGGCCGAGTTTGGGCTCCGTGACCCCAAGGTCAAGGTCACGGCGGCCCTGCAAATGTCAAAAATTCTGGACGCTCTGGAGGCCGCATTTTAACTCGGATCCCCATGAAACTCGGCCACGAGTTGCGTCCCGTCCTCCGCTGGCCCGTGGCCAAGTTTGGGCTCCGTGACCCGAAGGTCAAGGTCACGGCGGCCCTGCAAATGTCAAAATTTCTGGACACTCTGGAGGCCGCATTTTAAGTCGGATCCCCATGAAACTTGGCCACGAGTTGCGGCCCGTCCCCCGCTGGCCCGTGGTTGAGTTTGGGCTCCGTGACCCCAAGTTCAAGGTCACGGCGGCCCTGCGAAGGTCAAAAATTCTGGACGCTCTGGAGGCCGCATTTTAAGTCGGATCCCCATGAAACTTGGCCACGAGTTGCGTCCCGTCCCCCGCTGGCCCGTGGCCGAGTTTGGGCTCCGTGACCCCAAGGTCAAGGTCACGGCGGCCCTGCAAAGGTCAAAACTTCTGGACGCTCTGGAGGCCGCATTTTAAGTCGGATGCCCATGAAACTTGGCCAAGAGTTGCGTCCCGTCCCCCGCTGGCCCGTGGCCGAGTTTGGGCTCCGTGACCCCAAGGTCAAGGTCACGGCGGCCCTGCAAAGGTCAAAACTTCTGGACGCTCTGGAGGCCGCATTTTAAGTCGGATGCCCATGAAACTTGGCCAAGAGTTGCGTCCCGTCCCCCGCTGGCCCGTGGCCGAGTTTGGGCTCCGTGACCCCAAGGTCAAGGTCACGGCGGCCCTGGAAAGGTCAAAACTTCTGGACGCTCTGGAGGCCGCATTTTAAGTCGGATCCCCATGAAACTTGGCCACGAGTTGCGTCCCGTCCCCCGCTGGCCCGTGGCCGAGTTTGGGCTCCGTGACCCCAAGGTCAAGGTCACGGCGGCCCTGCGAAGGTCAAAACTTCTGGACGCTCTGGAGGCCGCATTTTAAGTCGGATCCCCATGAAACTTGGCCACGAGTTGCGTCCCGTCCCCCGCTGGCCCGTGGCCGAGTTTGGGCTCCGTGACCCCAAGGTCAAGGTCACGGCGGCCCTGCGAAGGTCAAAACTTCTGGACGCTCTGAAGGCCGCATTTTAAATCGGATCCCCATGAAACTTGGCCAGGAGTTGCGTATCGTCCCCCGCTGGCCCGTGGCCGAGTTTTGGCTCCGTGACCCCAAGGTCAAGGTCACGGCGGCCCTGCAAAGGTCAAAACTTCTGGACGCTCTGGAGGCCGCATTTTAAGTCGGATCCACATGAAACTTGGCCACGAGTTGCGTCCCGTCCCCCGCTGGCCCGTGGCCAAGTTTGGGCTCCGTGACCCCAAGGTCAAGGTCACGGCGGCCCTGCAAATGTCAAAACTTCTGGACGCTCTGGAGGCCGCATTTTAAGTCGGATCCCCATGAAACTTGGCCACGAGTTGCGTCCCGTCCCCCGCTGGCCGGTGGCCGAGTTTGGGCTCCGTGACCCCAAGGTCAAGGTCACGGCGGCCCTGCAAAGGTCAAAAATTCTGGACGCTCTGGAGGCCACATTTTAAGTCGGATCCCCATGAAACTTGGCCACGAGTTGCGTCCCGTCCCCCGCTGGCCCGTGGCCGAGTTTGGGCTCCGCGACCCCAAGGTCAAGGTCACGGCGGCCCTGCAAATGTCAAAACTTCTGGACGCTCTGGAGGCCGCATTTTAAGTCGGATCCCCATGAAACTTGGCCACGAGTTGCGTCCCGTCCCCTGCTGGCACGTGGCCGAGTTTCGGCTCCGTGACCCCAAGGTCAAGGTCACGGCGGCCCTGCGAAGGTCAAAATTTCTGGACGCTCTGGAGGCCGCATTTTAAGTCGGATCCCCATGAAACTTGGCCACGAGTTGCGTCCCGTCCCCCGCTGGCCCGTGGCCGAGTTTGGGCTCCGTGACTCCAAGGTCAAGGTCACGGCGGCCCTGCAAAAGTCAAAACTTCTGGACGCTCTGAAGGCCGCATTTTAAGTCGGATCCCCATGAAACTTGGCCACGAGTTGCGTACCTTCCCCGGCTGGCCCGTGGCCGAGTTTGGGCTCCGTGACCCCAAGGTCAAGGTCACGGCGGCCCTGCGAAGGTCAAAACTTCTGGACGCTCTGGAAGCCGCATTTTAAGTCGGATCCCCATGAAACTTGGCCACGAGTTGCGTCCCGTCCCCCGCTGGCCCGTGGCCAAGTTTGGGTTCCGTGACCCCAAGGTCAAGGTCACGGCGGCCCTGCAAATGTGAAAACTTCTGGACGCTCTGGAGGCCGCATTTTAAGTCGGATCCCCATGAAACTTGGCCACGAGTTGCCTCCCGTCCCCCGCTGGCCCGTGGCCAAGTTTGGGCTCCGTGACCCCAAGGTCAAGGTCACGGCGGCCCTGCGAAGGTCAAAACTTCTGGACGCTCTGGAGGCCGCATTTTAAGTCGGATCCCCATGAAACTTGGCCACGAGTTGCGTCCCGTCCCCCGCTGGCCCATGGCCGAGTTTGGGCTCCGTGACCCCAAGGTCAAGGTCACGGCGGCCCTGCAAAGGTCAAAAATTCTGGACGCTCTGGAGGCCGCATTTTAAGTCGGATCCCCATGAAACTTGGCCACGAGTTGCGTCCCGTCCCCCGCTGGCCCGTGGCCGAGTTTGGGCTCCGTGACCCCAAGGTCAAGGTCACGGCGGCCCTGCAAATGTCAAAACTTCTGGACGCTCTGGAGGCCGCATTTTAAGTCGGATCCCCATGAAACTTGGCCACGAGTTGCGTCCCGTCCCCCGCTGGCCCGTGGCCGAGTTTGGGCTCCGTGACCCCAAGGTCAAGGTCACGGCAGCTCTGCAAATGTCAAAAATTCTGGACGCTCTGGAGGCCGCATTTTAAGTCGGATCTCCATGAAACTTGGCCACGAGTTGCGTCCCGTCCCCCGCTGGCCCGTGGCCGAGTTTGGGCTCCGTGACCCCAAGGTCAAGGTCACGGCGGCCCTGCAAAGGTCAAAACTTCTGGAAGCTCTGGAGGCCGCATTTTAAGTCGGATCCCCATGAAACTTGGCCACGAGTTGCGTCCCGTCCCCCGCTGGCCCATGGCCGAGTTTGGGCTCCAAGACCCCAAGGTCAAGGTCACGGCGGCCCTGCGAAAGTCAAAATTTCTGGACGCTCTGGAGGCCGCATTTTAAGTCGGATCCCCATGAAACTTGGCCACGAGTTGCGTCCCGTCCCCCGCTGGCCCGTGGCCAAGTTTGGGCTCCGTGACCCCAAGGTCAAGGTCACGGCGGCCCTGCAAAGGTCAAAACTTCTGGACGCTCTGGAGGCCGCATTTTAAGTCGGATCCCCATGAAACTTGGCCACGAGTTGCGTCCCGTCCCCCGCTGGCCCGTGGCCGAGTTTGGGCTCCGTGACCCCAAGGTCAAGGTCACGGCGGCCCTGCAAAGGTCAAAACTTCTGGACGCTCTGGAGGCCGCATTTTAAGTCGGATCCCCATGAAACTTGGCCACGAGTTGCGTATCGTCCCCCGCTGGCCCGTGGCCGAGTTTGGGCTCCGTGACCCCAAGGTCAAGGTCACGGCGGCCCTGCGAAAGTCAAAACTTCTGGACGCTCTGGAGGCCGCATTTTAAGTCGGATCCACATGAAACTTGGCCACGAGTTGCGTCCCGTCCCCCGCTGGCCCGTGGCCAAGTTTGGGCTCCGTGACCCCAAGGTCAAGGTCACGGCGGCCCTGCAAATGTCAAAATTTCTGGACGCTCTGGAGGCCGCATTTTAAGTCGGATCCCCATGAAACTTGGCCACGAGTTGCGTTCCGTCCCCCGCTGGCCCGTGGCCGAGTTTGGGCTTCGTGACCCCAAGGTCAAGGTCACGGCGGCCCTGCAAATGTCAAAAATTCTGGACGCTCTGGAGGCCGCATTTTAACTCGGATCCCCATGAAACTCGGCCACGAGTTGCGTCCCGTCCTCCGCTGGCCCGTGGCCAAGTTTGGGCTCCGTGACCCGAAGGTCAAGGTCACGGCGGCCCTGCAAAGGTCAAAACTTCTGGACACTCTGGAGGCCGCATTTTAAGTCGGATCCCCATGAAACTTGGCCACGAGTTGCGGCCCGTCCCCCGCTGGCCCGTGGCCGAGTTTGGGCTCCGTGACCCCAAGTTCAAGGTCACGGCGGCCCTGCGAAGGTCAAAAATTCTGGACGCTCTGGAGGCCGCATTTTAAGTCGGATCCCCATGAAACTTGGCCACGAGTTGCGTCCCGTCCCCCGCTGGCCCGTGGCCGAGTTTGGGCTCCGTGACCCCAAGGTCAAGGTCACGGCGGCCCTGCAAAGGTCAAAACTTCTGGACGCTCTGGAGGCCGCATTTTAAGTCGGATGCCCATGAAACTTGGCCAAGAGTTGCGTCCCGTCCCCCGCTGGCCCTTGGCCGAGTTCGGGCTCCGTGACCCCAAGGTCAAGGTCACGGCGGCCCTGCGAAGGTCAAAATTTCTGGACGCTCTGGAGGCCGCATTTTAAGTCGGATCCCCATGAAACTTGGCCACGAGTTGCGTCCCGTCCCCCGCTGGCCCGTGGCCAAGTTTGGGCTCCGTGACCCCAAGGTCAAGGTCACGGCGGCCCTGCGAATGTCAAAATTTCTGGACGCTCTGGAGGCCGCATTTTAAGTCGGATCCCCATGAAACTTGGCCACGAGTTGCGTCCCGTCCCCCGCTGGCCCGTGGCCGAGTTTGGGCTCCGTGACCCCAAGGTCAAGGTCACGGCGTCCCTGCGAAATTCAAAACTTCTGGACGCTCTGAAGGCCGCATTTTAAGTCGGATCCCCATGAAACTTGGCCACGAGTTGCGTACCTTCCCCGGCTGGCCCGTGGCCGAGTTTGGGCTCCGTGACCCCAAGGTCAAGGTCACGGCGGCCCTGCGAAGGTCTAAAATTCTGGACGCTCTGGAAGCCGCATTTTAAGTCGGATCCCCATGAAACTTGGCCACGAGTTGCGTCCCGTCCCCCGCTGGCCCGTGGCCAAGTTTGGGTTCCGTGACCCCAAGGTCAAGGTCACGGCGGCCCTGCAAATGTGAAAACTTCTGGACGCTCTGGAGGCCGCATTTTAAGTCGGATCCCCATGAAACTTGGCCACGAGTTGCCTCCCGTCCCCCGCTGGCCCGTGGCCAAGTTTGGGCTCCGTGACCCCAAGGTCAAGGTCACGGCGGCCCTGCAAACGTCAAAACTTCTGGACGCTCTGGAGGCCGCATTTTAAGTCGGATCCCCATGAAACTTGGCCACGAGTTGCGTATCGTCCCCCGCTGGCCCGTGGCCGAGTTTGGGCTCCGTGACCCCAAGGTCAAGGTCACGGCGGCCCTGCAAAGGTCAAAACTTCTGGACGCTCTGGAGGCCGCATTTTAAGTCGGATCCACATGAAACTTGGCCACGAGTTGCGTCCCGTCCCCCGCTGGCCCGTGGCCAAGTTTGGGCTCCGTGACCCCAAGGTCAAGGTCACGGCGGCCCTGCAAATGTCAAAATTTCTGGACGCTCTGGAGGCCGCATTTTAAGTCGGATCCCCATGAAACTTGGCCACGAGTTGCGTCCCGTCCCCCGCTGGCCCGTGGCCGAGTTTGGGCTCCGTGACCCCAAGGTCAAGGTCACGGCGGCCCTGCAAATGTCAAAAATTCTGGACGCTCTGGAGGCCGCATTTTAACTCGGATCCCCATGAAACTCGGCCACGAGTTGCGTCCCGTCCTCCGCTGGCCCGTGGCCAAGTTTGGGCTCCGTGACCCGAAGGTCAAGGTCACGGCGGCCCTGCAAATGTCAAAACTTCTGGACACTCTGGAGGCCGCATTTTAAGTCGGATCCCCATGAAACTTGGCCACGAGTTGCGGCCCGTCCCCCGCTGGCCCGTGGCCGAGTTTGGGCTCCGTGACCCCAAGGTCAAGGTCACGGCGGCCCTGCGAATGTCAAAAATTCTGGACGCTCTGGAGGCCGCATTTTAAGTCGGATCCCCATGAAACTTGGCCACGAGTTGCGTCCCGTCCCCCGCTGGCCCGTGGCCGAGTTTGGGCTCCGTGACCCCAAGGTCAAGGTCACGGCGGCCCTGCAAAGGTCAAAACTTCTGGACGCTCTGGAGGCCGCATTTTAAGTCGGATGCCCATGAAACTTGGCCAAGAGTTGCGTCCCGTCCCCCGCTGGCCCGTGGCCGAGTTTGGGCTCCGTGACCCCAAGGTCAAGGTCACGGCGGCCCTGCAAATGTCAAAACTTCTGGACGCTCTGGAGGCCGCATTTTAAGTCGGATGCCCATGAAACTTGGCCAAGAGTTGCGTCCCGTCCCCCGCTGGCCCGTGGCCGAGTTTGGGCTCCGTGACCCCAAGGTCAAGGTCACGGCGGCCCTGGAAAGGTCAAAACTTCTGGACGCTCTGGAGGCCGCATTTTAAGTCGGATCCCCATGAAACTTGGCCACGAGTTGCGTCCCGTCCCCCGCTGGCCCGTGGCCGAGTTTGGGCTCCGTGACCCCAAGGTCAAGGTCACGGCGGCCCTGCGAAGGTCAAAACTTCTGGACGCTCTGGAGGCCGCATTTTAAGTCGGATCCCCATGAAACTTGGCCACGAGTTGCGTCCCGTCCCCCGCTGGCCCGTGGCCGAGTTTGGGCTCCGTGACCCCAAGGTCAAGGTCACGGTGGCCCTGCGAAGGTCAAAACTTCTGGACGCTCTGAAGGCCGCATTTTAAATCGGATCCCTATGAAACTTGGCCACGAGTTGCGTATCGTCCCCCGCTGGCCCGTGGCCGAGTTTTGGCTCCGTGACCCCAAGGTCAAGGTCACGGCGGCCCTGCGAAGGTCAAAATTTCTGGACGCTCTGGAGGCCGCATTTTAAGTCGGATCCCCATGAAACTTGGCCACGAGTTGCGTCCCGTCCCCCGCTGGCCCGTGGCCGAGTTTGGGCTCCGTGACCCCAAGGTCAAGGTCACGGCGGCCCTGCGAAAGTCAAAACTTCTGGACGCTCTGAAGGCCGCATTTTAAGTCGGATCCCCATGAAACTTGGCCACGAGTTGCGTACCTTCCCCGGCTGGCCCGTGGCCGAGTTTGGGTTCCGTGACCCCAAGGTCAAGGTCACGGCAGCCCTGCAAAGGTCAAAAATTCTGGACGCTCTGGAGGCCACATTTTAAGTCGGATCCCCATGAAACTTGGCCACGAGTTGCGTCCCGTCCCCCGCTGGCCCGTGGCCGAGTTTGGGCTCCGTGACCCCAAGGTCAAGGTCACGGCGGCCCTGCAAATGTCAAAACTTCTGGACGCTCTGGAGGCCGCATTTTAAGTCGGATCCCCATGAAACTTGGCCACGAGTTGCGTCCCGTCCCCCGCTGGCCCGTGGCCGAGTTTGGGCTCCGTGACCCCAAGGTCAAGGTCACGGCGGCCCTGCAAATGTGAAAAATTCTGGACGCTCTGAAGGCCGCATTTTAAGTCGGATCCACATGAAACTTGGCCACGAGTTGCGTCCCGTCCCCCGCTGGCCCGTGGCCGAGTTTGGGCTCCGTGACCCCAAGGTCAAGGTCACGGCGGCCCTGCGAAGGTCTAAAATTCTGGACGCTCTGGAAGCCGCATTTTAAGTCGGATCCCCATGAAACTTGGCCACGAGTTGCGTCCCGTCCCCCGCTGGCCCGTGGCCAAGTTTGGGTTCCGTGACCCCAAGGTCAAGGTCACGGCGGCCCTGCAAATGTGAAAACTTCTGGACGCTCTGGAGGCCGCATTTTAAGTCGGATCCCCATGAAACTTGGCCACGAGTTGCCTCCCGTCCCCCGCTGGCCCGTGGCCAAGTTTGGGCTCCGTGACCCCAAGGTCAAGGTCACGGCGGCCCTGCAAACGTCAAAACTTCTGGACGCTCTGGAGGCCGCATTTTAAGTCGGATCCCCATGAAACTTGGCCACGAGTTGCGTATCGTCCCCCGCTGGCCCGTGGCCGAGTTTGGGCTCCGTGACCCCAAGGTCAAGGTCACGGCGGCCCTGCAAAGGTCAAAACTTCTGGACGCTCTGGAGGCCGCATTTTAAGTCGGATCCACATGAAACTTGGCCACGAGTTGCGTCCCGTCCCCCGCTGGCCCGTGGCCAAGTTTGGGCTCCGTGACCCCAAGGTCAAGGTCACGGCGGCCCTGCAAATGTCAAAATTTCTGGACGCTCTGGAGGCCGCATTTTAAGTCGGATCCCCATGAAACTTGGCCACGAGTTGCGTCCCGTCCCCCGCTGGCCCGTGGCCGAGTTTGGGCTCCGTGACCCCAAGGTCAAGGTCACGGCGGCCCTGCAAATGTCAAAAATTCTGGACGCTCTGGAGGCCGCATTTTAACTCGGATCCCCATGAAACTCGGCCACGAGTTGCGTCCCGTCCTCCGCTGGCCCGTGGCCAAGTTTGGGCTCCGTGACCCGAAGGTCAAGGTCACGGCGGCCCTGCAAATGTCAAAACTTCTGGACACTCTGGAGGCCGCATTTTAAGTCGGATCCCCATGAAACTTGGCCACGAGTTGCGGCCCGTCCCCCGCTGGCCCGTGGCCGAGTTTGGGCTCCGTGACCCCAAGGTCAAGGTCACGGCGGCCCTGCGAATGTCAAAAATTCTGGACGCTCTGGAGGCCGCATTTTAAGTCGGATCCCCATGAAACTTGGCCACGAGTTGCGTCCCGTCCCCCGCTGGCCCGTGGCCGAGTTTGGGCTCCGTGACCCCAAGGTCAAGGTCACGGCGGCCCTGCAAAGGTCAAAACTTCTGGACGCTCTGGAGGCCGCATTTTAAGTCGGATGCCCATGAAACTTGGCCAAGAGTTGCGTCCCGTCCCCCGCTGGCCCGTGGCCGAGTTTGGGCTCCGTGACCCCAAGGTCAAGGTCACGGCGGCCCTGCAAATGTCAAAACTTCTGGACGCTCTGGAGGCCGCATTTTAAGTCGGATGCCCATGAAACTTGGCCAAGAGTTGCGTCCCGTCCCCCGCTGGCCCGTGGCCGAGTTTGGGCTCCGTGACCCCAAGGTCAAGGTCACGGCGGCCCTGGAAAGGTCAAAACTTCTGGACGCTCTGGAGGCCGCATTTTAAGTCGGATCCCCATGAAACTTGGCCACGAGTTGCGTCCCGTCCCCCGCTGGCCCGTGGCCGAGTTTGGGCTCCGTGACCCCAAGGTCAAGGTCACGGCGGCCCTGCGAAGGTCAAAACTTCTGGACGCTCTGGAGGCCGCATTTTAAGTCGGATCCCCATGAAACTTGGCCACGAGTTGCGTCCCGTCCCCCGCTGGCCCGTGGCCGAGTTTGGGCTCCGTGACCCCAAGGTCAAGGTCACGGTGGCCCTGCGAAGGTCAAAACTTCTGGACGCTCTGAAGGCCGCATTTTAAATCGGATCCCTATGAAACTTGGCCACGAGTTGCGTATCGTCCCCCGCTGGCCCGTGGCCGAGTTTTGGCTCCGTGACCCCAAGGTCAAGGTCACGGCGGCCCTGCGAAGGTCAAAATTTCTGGACGCTCTGGAGGCCGCATTTTAAGTCGGATCCCCATGAAACTTGGCCACGAGTTGCGTCCCGTCCCCCGCTGGCCCGTGGCCGAGTTTGGGCTCCGTGACCCCAAGGTCAAGGTCACGGCGGCCCTGCAAATGTGAAAAATTCTGGACGCTCTGAAGGCCGCATTTTAAGTCGGATCCACATGAAACTTGGCCACGAGTTGCGTCCCGTCCCCCGCTGGCCCGTGGCCGAGTTTGGGCTCCGTGACCCTAAGGTCAAGGTCACGGCGGCCCTGCAAATGTCAAAACTTCTGGACGCTCTGGAGGCCGCATTTTAAGTCGGATCCCCATGAAACTTGGCCACGAGTTGCGTCCCGTCCCCCGCTGGCACGTGGCCGAGTTTCGGCTCCGTGACCCCAAGGTCAAGGTCACGGCGGCCCTGCGAAGGTCAAAATTTCTGGACGCTCTGGAGGCCGCATTTTAAGTCGGATCCCCATGAAACTTGGCCACGAGTTGCGTCCCGTCCCCCGCTGGCCCGTGGCCGAGTTTGGGCTCCGTGACCCCAAGGTCAAGGTCACGGCGGCCCTGCGAAAGTCAAAACTTCTGGACGCTCTGAAGGCCGCATTTTAAGTCGGATCCCCATGAAACTTGGCCACGAGTTGCGTACCTTCCCCGGCTGGCCCGTGGCCGAGTTTGGGCTCCGTGACCCCAAGGTCAAGGTCACGGCGGCCCTGCGAAGGTCAAAATTTCTGGACGCTCTGGAAGCCGCATTTTAAGTCGGATCCCCATGAAACTTGGCCACGAGTTGCGTCCCGTCCCCCGCTGGCCCGTGGCCGAGTTTGGGCTCCGTGACCCCAAGGTCAAGGTCACGGCGGCCCTGCAAAGGTCAAAACTTCTGGAAGCTCTGGAGGCCGCATTTTAAGTCGGATCCCCATGAAACTTGGCCACGAGTTGCGTCCCGTCCCCCGCTGGCCCGTGGCCGAGTTTGGGCTCCGTGACCCCAAGGTCAAGGTCACGGCGGCCCTGCGAAAGTCAAAACTTCTGGACGCTCTGAAGGCCGCATTTTAAGTCGGATCCCCATGAAACTTGGCCACGAGTTGCGTACCTTCCCCGGCTGGCCCGTGGCCGAGTTTGGGCTCCGTGACCCCAAGGTCAAGGTCACGGCGGCCCTGCGAAGGTCAAAATTTCTGGACGCTCTGGAAGCCGCATTTTAAGTCGGATCCCCATGAAACTTGGCCACGAGTTGCGTCCCGTCCCCCGCTGGCCCGTGGCCAAGTTTGGGTTCCGTGACCCCAAGGTCAAGGTCACGGCGGCCCTGCAAATGTGAAAACTTCTGGACGCTCTGGAGGCCGCATTTTAAGTCGGATCCCCATGAAACTTGGCCACGAGTTGCCTCCCGTCCCCCGCTGGCCCGTGGCCAAGTTTGGGCTCCGTGACCCCAAGGTCAAGGTCACGGCGGCCCTGCGAAGGTCAAAATTTCTGGACGCTCTGGAGGCCGCATTTTAAGTCGGATCCCCATGAAACTTGGCCACGAGTTGCGTCCCGTCCCCCGCTGGCCCGTGGCCAAGTTTGGGCTCCGTGACCCCAAGGTCAAGGTCACGGCGGCCCTGCAAATGTCAAAACTTCTGGACGCTCTGGAGGCCGCATTTTAAGTCGGATCCCCATGAAACTTGGCCACGAGTTGCGTCCCGTCCCCCGCTGGCCCGTGGCCGAGTTTGGGCTCCGTGACCCCAAGGTCAAGGTCACGGCGGCCCTGCAAATGTCAAAACTTCTGGACGCTCTGGAGGCCGCATTTTAAGTCGGATCCCCATGAAACTTGGCCACGAGTTGCGTCCCGTCCCCCGCTGGCCCGTGGCCGAGTTTGGGCTCCGTGACCCCAAGGTCAAGGTCACGGCGGCCCTGCAAAGGTCAAAACTTCTGGACGCTCTGGAGGCCGCATTTTAAGTCGGATCCCCATGAAACTTGGCCACGAGTTGCGTATCGTCCCCCGCTGGCCCGTGGCCGAGTTTGGGCTCCGTGACCCCAAGGTCAAGGTCACGGCGGCCCTGCGAAAGTCAAAACTTCTGGACGCTCTGGAGGCCGCATTTTAAGTCGGATCCACATGAAACTTGGCCACGAGTTGCGTCCCGTCCCCCGCTGGCCCGTGGCCAAGTTTGGGCTCCGTGACCCCAAGGTCAAGGTCACGGCGGCCCTGCAAATGTCAAAATTTCTGGACGCTCTGGAGGCCGCATTTTAAGTCGGATCCCCATGAAACTTGGCCACGAGTTGCGTTCCGTCCCCCGCTGGCCCGTGGCCGAGTTTGGGCTCCGTGACCCCAAGGTCAAGGTCACGGCGGCCCTGCAAATGTCAAAAATTCTGGACGCTCTGGAGGCCGCATTTTAACTCGGATCCCCATGAAACTCGGCCACGAGTTGCGTCCCGTCCTCCGCTGGCCCGTGGCCAAGTTTGGGCTCCGTGACCCGAAGGTCAAGGTCACGGCGGCCCTGCAAAGGTCAAAACTTCTGGACACTCTGGAGGCCGCATTTTAAGTCGGATCCCCATGAAACTTGGCCACGAGTTGCGGCCCGTCCCCCGCTGGCCCGTGGCCGAGTTTGGGCTCCGTGACCCCAAGTTCAAGGTCACGGCGGCCCTGCGAAGGTCAAAAATTCTGGACGCTCTGGAGGCCGCATTTTAAGTCGGATCCCCATGAAACTTGGCCACGAGTTGCGTCCCGTCCCCCGCTGGCCCGTGGCCGAGTTTGGGCTCCGTGACCCCAAGGTCAAGGTCACGGCGGCCCTGCAAAGGTCAAAACTTCTGGACGCTCTGGAGGCCGCATTTTAAGTCGGATGCCCATGAAACTTGGCCAAGAGTTGCGTCCCGTCCCCCGCTGGCCCTTGGCCGAGTTCGGGCTCCGTGACCCCAAGGTCAAGGTCACGGCGGCCCTGCGAAGGTCAAAATTTCTGGACGCTCTGGAGGCCGCATTTTAAGTCGGATCCCCATGAAACTTGGCCACGAGTTGCGTCCCGTCCCCAGCTGGCCCGTGGCCAAGTTTGGGCTCCGTGACCCCAAGGTCAAGGTCACGGCGGCCCTGCGAATGTCAAAATTTCTGGACGCTCTGGAGGCCGCATTTTAAGTCGGATCCCCATGAAACTTGGCCACGAGTTGCGTCCCGTCCCCCGCTGGCCCGTGGCCGAGTTTGGGCTCCGTGACCCCAAGGTCAAGGTCACGGCGTCCCTGCGAAGGTCAAAACTTCTGGACGCTCTGAAGGCCGCATTTTAAGTCGGATCCCCATGAAACTTGGCCACGAGTTGCGTACCTTCCCCGGCTGGCCCGTGGCCGAGTTTGGGCTCCGTGACCCCAAGGTCAAGGTCACGGCGGCCCTGCGAAGGTCTAAAATTCTGGACGCTCTGGAAGCCGCATTTTAAGTCGGATCCCCATGAAACTTGGCCACGAGTTGCGTCCCGTCCCCCGCTGGCCCGTGGCCAAGTTTGGGTTCCGTGACCCCAAGGTCAAGGTCACGGCGGCCCTGCAAATGTGAAAACTTCTGGACGCTCTGGAGGCCGCATTTTAAGTCGGATCCCCATGAAACTTGGCCACGAGTTGCCTCCCGTCCCCCGCTGGCCCGTGGCCAACTTTGGGCTCCGTGACCCCAAGGTCAAGGTCACGGCGGCCCTGCAAACGTCAAAACTTCTGGACGCTCTGGAGGCCGCATTTTAACTCGGATCCCCATGAAACTTGGCCACGAGTTGCGTCCCGTCCCCCGCTGGCCCATGGCCGAGTTTGTGCTCCGTGACCCCAAGGTCAAGGTCACGGCGGCCCTGCAAAGGTCAAAACTTCTGGACGCTCTGGAGGCCGCATTTTAAGTCGGATCCCCATGAAACTTGGCCACGAGTTGCGTCCCGTGCCCCGCTCGCACGTGGCCGAGTTTGGGCTCCGTGACCCCAAGGTCAAGGTCACGGCGGCCCTGCAAATGTCAAAATTTCTGGACGCTCTGGAGGCCGCATTTTAAGTCGGATCCCCATGAAACTTGGCCACGAGTTGCGTCCCGTCCCCCGCTGGCCCGTGGCCGAGTTTGGGCTCCGTGACCCCAAGGTCAAGGTCACGGCGGCCCTGCAAAGGTCAAAACTTCTGGACGCTCTGGAGGCCGCATTTTAAGTCGGATCCCCATGAAACTTGGCCACGAGTTGCGTCCCGTCACCCGCTGGCCCGTGGCCGAGTTTGGGCTCCGTGACCCCAAGGTCAAGGTCACGGCGGCCCTGCAAATGTCAAAAATTCTAGACGCTCTGAAGGCCGCATTTTAAGTCGGATCCCCATGAAACTTGGCCACGAGTTGCGTCCCATCCCCCGCTGGCCCGTAGCCGAGTTTGGGCTCCGTGACCCCAAGGTCAAGGTCACGGCGGCCCTGCAAATGTCAAAAATTCTGGACGCTCTGGAGGTCGCATTTTAAGTCGGATCCCCATGAAACTTGGCCACGAGTTGCGTCCCGTCCCCCGCTGGCCCGTGGCCGAGTTTGGGCTCCGTGACCCCAAAGTCAAGTTCACGGTAGCTCTGCAAATGTCAAAAATTCTGGACGCTCTGGAGGCCGCATTTTAAGTCGGATCCCCATGAAACTTGGCCACGAGTTGCGTCCCGTCCCCCGCTGGCCCGTGGCCGAGTTTGGGCTCCGTGACCCCAAGGTCAAGGTCACGGCGGCCCTGCAAAGGTCAAAACTTCTGGACGCTCTGGAGGCCGCATTTTAAGTCGGATCCCCATGAAACTTGGCCACGAGTTGCGTCCCGTCCCCCGCTGGCCCGTGGCCAAGTTCGGGCTCCGTGACCCCAAGGTCAAGGTCACGGCGGCCCTGCGAATGTCAAAATTTCTGGACGCTCTGGAGGCCGCATTTTAAGTCGGATCCCCATGAAACTTGGCCACGAGTTGCGTCCCGTCCCCCGCTGGCCCGTGGCCAAGTTTGGGCTCCGTGACCCCAAGGTCAAGGTCACGGCGGCCCTGCAAATGTCAAAATTTCTGGACGCTCTGGAGGCCGCATTTTAAGTCGGATCCCCATGAAACTTGGCCACGAGTTGCGTCCCGTCCCTCGCTGGCCCGTGGCCGAGTTTGGGCTCCGTGACCCCAAGGTCAAGGTCACGGCGGCCCTGCGAATGTCAAAACT
Source organism: Hippopus hippopus (assembly GCA_946811185.2). Classification (NCBI taxonomy): domain Eukaryota; kingdom Metazoa; phylum Mollusca; class Bivalvia; order Cardiida; family Cardiidae; genus Hippopus; species Hippopus hippopus. The sequence goes on from OX328112.1 coordinate 36,310,908, forward strand.
TCTGGACGCTCTGAAGGCCGCATTTTAAGTCGGATCCCCATGAAACTTGGCCACGAGTTGCGTACCTTCCCCTGCTGGCCCGTGGCCGAGTTTGGGCTCCGTGACCCCAAGGTCAAGGTCACGGCGGCCCTGCGAAAGTCAAAACTTCTGGACGCTCTGGAGGCCGCATTTTAAGTCGGATCCCCATGAAACTTGGCCACGAGTTGCGTCCCGTCCCCCGCTGGCCCGTGGCCAAGTTTGGGCTCCGTGACCCCAAGGTCAAGGTCACGGCGGCCCTGCAAATGTGAAAACTTCTGGACGCTCTGGAGGCCGCATTTTAAGTCGGATCCCTATGAAACTTGGCCACGAGTTGCCTCCCGTCCCCCGCTGGCCCGTGGCCAAGTTTGGGCTCCGTGACCCCAAGGTCAAGGTCACGGCGGCCCTGCAAACGTCAAAACTTCTGGACGCTCTGGAGGCCGCATTTTAAGTCGGGTCACCATGAAACTTGGCCACGAGTTGCGTCCCGTCCCCCGCTGGCCCATGGCCGAGTTTGGGCTCCGTGACCCCAAGGTCAAGGTCACGGCGGCCCTGCGAAGGTCAAAACTTCTGGACGCTCTGGAGGCCGCATTTTAAGTCGGATCCCCATGAAACTTGGCCACGAGTTGCGTCCCGTCCCCCGCTGGCCCATGGCCGAGTTTGGGCTCCGTGACCCCAAGGTCAAGGTCACGGCGGCCCTGCAAATGTCAAAATTTCTGGACGCTCTGGAGGCCGCATTTTAAGTCGGATCCCCATGAAACTTGGCCACGAGTTGCGTCCCGTCCCCAGCTGGCCGGTGGCCGAGTTTGGGCTACGTTACCCCAAGGTCAAGGTCACGGCGGCCCTGCGAAGGTCAAAATTTCTGGACGCTCTGGATGCCGCATTTTAAGTCGGATCCCCATGAAACTTGGCCACGAGTTCCGTCCCGTCCCCCGCTGGCCCGTGGCCGAGTTTGGGCTCCGTGATCCTAAGGTCAAGTTCACGGCGACCCTGCAAATGTCAAAACTTCTGGACGCTCTGGAGGCCGCATTTTAAATCGGATCCCCATGAAACTTGGCCACGAGTTGCGTCCCGTCCCCCGCTGGCCCGTGGCCGAGTTTGGGCTCCGTGACCCCAAGGTCAAGGTCACGGCGACCCTGCAAATGTCAAAACTTCTGGACGCTCTGGAGGCCGCATTTTAAATCGGATCCCCATGAAACTTGGCCACGAGTTGCGTCCCGTCCCCCGCTGGCCCGTGGCCGAGTTCGGGCTCCGTGACCCCAAGGTCAAGGTCACGGCGGCCCAGCGAAAGTCAAAATTTCTGGACGCTCTGGAGGCCGCATTTTAAGTCGGATTCCCATGAAACTTGGCCACGAGTTGGGTCCCGTCCCCTGCTGGCCCGTGGCCGAGTTTGGGCCCCGTGACCCCAAGGTCAAGGTCACGGCGGCCCTGCGAAGGTCAAAATTTCTGGACGCTCTGAAGGCCGCATTTTAAGTCGGATCCCCATGAAACTTGGCCACGAGTTGTGTATCGTCCCCCGCTGTCCCGTGGCCGAGTTTGGGCTCCGTGACCCCAAGGTCAAGGTCACGGCGGCCCTGCAAAAGTCAAAACTTCTGGACGCTCTGGAGGCCGCATTTTAAGTCGGATCCCCATGAAACTTGGCCACGAGTTGCGTCCCGTCCCCCGCTGGCCCATGGCCGAGTTTGGGCTCCGTGACCCCAAGGTCAAGGTCACGGTTGCCCTGCAAATGTCAAAATTTCTGGACGCTGTGGAGGCCGCATTTTAAGTCGGATCCCCATGAAACTTGGCCACGAGTTGCGTCCCGTCGCCCGCTGGCCCGTGGCCGAGTTTGGGCTACGTTACCCCAAGGTCAAGGTCACGGCGGCCCTGCGAAGGTCAAAATTTCTGGACGCTCTGGAGGCCGCATTTTAAGTCGGATCCCCATGAAACTTGGCCACGAGTTGCGTCCCGTCCCCCGCTGGCCCGTGGCCGAGTTTGGGCTCCGTGACCCCAAGGTCAAGGTCACGGCGGCCCTGCGAAGGTCAAAACTTCTGGACGCTCTGAAGGCCGCATTTTAAATCGGATCCCCATGAAACTTGGCCACGAGTTGCGTATCGTCCCCCGCTGGCCCGTGGCCGAGTTTGGGCTCCGTGACCCCAAGGTCAAGGTCACGGCGGCCCTGCAAAGGTAAAAAATTCTGGACGCTCTGGAGGCCGCATTCTAAGTCGGATCCCCATGAAACTTGGCCACGAGTTGCGTCCCGTCCCCCGCTGGCCCGTGGCCGAGTTTGGGCTCCGTGACCCCAAGGTCAAGGTCACGGCGGCCCTGCAAATGTCAAAACTTCTGGACGCTCTGGAGGCCGCATTTTAAGTCGGATCCCCATGAAACTTGGCCACGAGTTGCGTCCCGTCCCCCGCTGGCCCGTGGCCGAGTTTGGGCTCCGTGACCCCAAGGTCAAGGTCACGGCGGCCCTGCAAATGTGAAAAATTCTGGACGCTCTGAAGGCCGCATTTTAAGTCGGATCCCCATGAAACTTGGCCACGAGTTGCGTCCCGTCCCCCGCTGGCCCGTGGCCAAGTTTGGGCTCCGTGACCCCAAGGTCAAGGTCACGGCGGCCCTGCAAACGTCAAAACTTCTGGACGCTCTGGAGGCCGCATTTTAACTCGGATCCCCATGAAACTTGGCCACGAGTTGCGTCCCGTCCCCCGCTGGCCCATGGCCGAGTTTGGGCTCCGTGACCCCAAGGTCAAGGTCACGGCGGCCCTGCAAAGGTCAAAACTTCTGGACGCTCTGGAGGCCGCATTTTAAGTCGGATCCCCATGAAACTTGGCCACGAGTTGCGTCCCGTGCCCCGCTGGCACGTGGCCGAGTTTGGGCTCCGTGACCCCAAGGTCAAGGTCACGGCGGCCCTGCAAAACTCAAAATTTCTGGACGCTCTGGAGGCCGCATTTTAAGTCGGATCCCCATGAAACTTGGCCACGAGTTGCGTCCCGTCCCCCGCTGGCCCGTGGCCGAGTTTGGGCTCCGTGACCCCAAGGTCAAGGTCACGGCGGCCCTGCAAAGGTCAAAACTTCTGGACGCTCTGGAGGCCGCATTTTAAGTCGGATCCCCATGAAACTTGGCCACGAGTTGCGTCCCGTCCCCCGCTGGCCCGTGGCCGAGTTTGGGCTCCGTGACCCCAAGGTCAAGGTCACGGCGGCCCTGCGAAGGTCAAAACTTCTGGACGCTCTGAAGGCCGCATTTTAAGTCGGATCCCCATGAAACTTGGCCACGAGTTGCGTACCTTCCCCGGCTGGCCCGTGGCCGAGTTTGGGCTCCGTGACCCCAAGGTCAAGGTCACGGCGGCCCTGCGAAAGTCAAAACTTCTGGACGCTCTGGAGGCCGCATTTTAAGTCGGATCCCCATGAAACTTGGCCACGAGTTGCGTCCCGTCCCCCGCTGGCCCGTGGCCAAGTTTGGGCTCCGTGACCCCAAGGTCAAGGTCACGGCGGCCCTGCAAACGTCAAAACTTCTGGACGCTCTGGAGGCCGCATTTTAACTCGGATCCCCATGAAACTTGGCCACGAGTTGCGTCCCGTCCCCCGCTGGCCCGTGGCCGAGTTTGGGCTCCGTGACCCCAAGGTCAAGGTCACGGCGGCCCTGCAAAGGTCAAAACTTCTGGACGCTCTGGAGGCCGCATTTTAAGTCGGATCCCCATGAAACTTGGCCACGAGTTGCGTCCCGTCCCCCGCTGGCCCGTGGCCGAGTTTGGGCTCCGTGACCCCAAGGTCAAGGTCACGGCGGCCCTGCAAAGGTCAAAACTTCTGGACGCTCTGGAGGCCGCATTTTAAGTCGGATCCCCATGAAACTTGGCCACGAGTTGCGTCCCGTCCCCCGCTGGCCCGTGGCCGAGTTTGGGCTCCGTGACCCCAAGGTCAAGGTCACGGCGGCCCTGCAAAGGTCAAAACTTCTGGACGCTCTGGAGGCCGCATTTTAAGTCGGATCCCCATGAAACTTGGCCACGAGTTGCGTCCCGTCCCCCGCTGGCCCGTGGCCGAGTTTGGGCTCCGTGACCCCAAGGTCAAGGTCACGGCGGCCCTGCAAATGTCAAAATTTCTGGACGCTCTGGAGGCCGCATTTTAAGTCGGATCCCCATGAAACTTGGCCACGAGTTGCGTCCCGTCCCCCGCTGGCCGGTGGCCGAGTTTGGGCTACGTGACCCCAAGGTCAAGGTCACGGCGGCCCTGCGAAGGTCAAAAATTCTGGACGCTCTGGAGGCCGCATTTTAAGTCGGATCCCCATGAAACTTGGCCACGAGTTGCGGCCCGTCCCCCGCTGGCCCGTGGCCGAGTTTGGGCTCCGTGATCCTAAGGTCAAGTTCACGGCGACCCTGCAAATGTCAAAATTTCTGGACGCTCTGGAGGCCGCATTTTAAATCGGATCCCCATGAAACTTGGCCACGAGTTGCGTCCCGTCCCCCGCTGGCCCGTGGCCGAGTTTGGGCTCCGTGACCCCAAGGTCAAGGTCACGGCGACCCTGCAAATGTCAAAATTTCTGGACGCTCTGGAGGCCGCATTTTAAATCGGATCCCCATGAAACTTGGCCACGAGTTGCGTCCCGTCCCCCGCTGGCCCGTGGCCGAGTTCGGGCTCCGTGACCCCAAGGTCAAGGTCACGGCGGCCCTGCGAAGGTCAAAATTTCTGGACGCTCTGGAGGCCGCATTTTAAATCGGATCCCCATGAAACTTGGCCACGAGTTGCGTCCCGTCCCCCGCTGGCCCGTGGCCGAGTTTGGGCTCCGTGACCCCAAGGTCAAGGTCACGGCGGCCCTGCAAAGGTCAAAACTTCTGGACGCTCTGGAGGCCGCATTTTAAGTCGGATTCCCATGAAACTTGGCCACGAGTTGGGTCCCGTCCCCTGCTGGCCCGTGGCCGAGTTTGGGCCCCGTGACCCCAAGGTCAAGGTCACGGCGGCCCTGCGAAGGTCAAAATTTCTGGACGCTCTGAAGGCCGCATTTTAAGTCGGATCCCCATGAAACTTGGCCACGAGTTGTGTATCGTCCCCCGCTGTCCCGTGGCCGAGTTTGGGCTCCGTGACCCCAAGGTCAAGGTCACGGCGGCCCTGAAAAAGTCAAAACTTCTGGACGCTCTGGAGGCCGCATTTTAAGTCGGATCCACATGAAACTTGGCCACGAGTTGCGTCCCGTCCCCCGCTGGCCCGTGGCCAAGTTTGGGCTCCGTGACCCCAAGGTCAAGGTCACGGCGGCCCTGCAAATGTCAAAACTTCTGGACGCTCTGGAGGCCGCATTTTAAGTCGGATCCCCATGAAACTTGGCCACGAGTTGCGTCCCGTCCCCCGCTGGCCCGTGGCCGAGTTTGGGCTCCGTGACCCCAAGGTCAAGGTCACGGCGGCCCTGCAAAAGTAAAAAATTCTGGACGCTCTGGAGGCCGCATTTTAAGCCGGATCCCCATGAAACTTGGCCACGAGTTGCGTCCCGTCCCCCGCTGGCCCGTGGCCGAGTTTGGGCTCCGTGACCCCAAGGTCAAGGTCACGGCGGCCCTGCAAATGTCAAAACTTCTGGACGCTCTGGAGGCCGCATTTTAAATCGGATCCCCATGAAACTTGGCCACGAGTTGCGTCCCGTCACCCGCTGGCCCGTGGCCGAGTTTGGGCTCCGTGACCCCAAGGTCAAGGTCACGGCGGCCCTGCAAATGTCAAAAATTCTAGACGCTCTGAAGGCCGCATTTTAAGTCGGATCCCCATGAAACTTGGCCACGAGTTGCGTACCGTCCCCCGCTGGCCCGTGGCCGAATTTGGGCTCCGTGACCCCAAGGTCAAGGTCACGGCGGCCCTGCAAAGGTCAAAACTTCTGGACGCTCTGGAGGCCGCATTTTAAGTCGGATCCCCATGAAACTTGGCCACGAGTTGCGTCCCATCCCCCGCTGGCCCGTAGCCGAGTTTGGGCTCCGTGACCCCAAGGTCAAGGTCACGGCGGCCCTGCAAATGTCAAAACTTCTGGACGCTCTGGAGGCCGCATTTTAAGTCGGATCCCCATGAAACTTGGCCACGAGTTGCGTCCCGTCCCCCGCTGGCCCGTGGCCGAGTTTGGGCTCCGTGACCCCAAAGTCAAGTTCACGGCAGCTCTGCAAATGTCAAAAATTCTGGACGCTCTGGAGGCCGCATTTTAAGTCGGATCCCCATGAAACTTGGCCACGGGTTGCGTCCCGTCCCCCGCTGGCCCATGGCCGAGTTTGGGCTCCAAGACCCCAAGGTCAAGGTCACGGCGGCCCTGCAAAGGTCAAAATTTCTGGACGCTCTGGAGGCCGCATTTTAAGTCGGATCCCCATGAAACTTGGCCACGAGTTGCGTCCCGTCCCCCGCTGGCCCGTGGCCAAGTTTGGGCTCCGTGACTCCAAGGTCAAGGTCACGGCGGCCCTGCGAATGTCAAAACTTCTGGACGCTCTGGAGGCCGCATTTTAAGTCGGATCCCCATGAAACTTGGCCACGAGTTGCGTACCGTCCCCCGCTGGCCCGTGGCAGAGTTTGGGCTCCGTGACCCCAAGGTCAAGGTCACGGCGGCCCAGCGAAGGTCAAAATTTCTGGACGCTCTGGAGGCCGCATTTTAAGTCGGATCCCCATGAAACTTGGCCACGAGTTGCGTCCCGTCCCCCGCTGGCCCGTGGCCGAGTTTGGGCTCCGTGACCCCAAGGTCAAGGTCACGGCGGCCCTGCGAAGGTCAAAATTTCTGGACGCTCTGGAGGCCGCATTTTAAGTCGGATCCCCATGAAACTTGGCCACGAGTTGCGTCCCGTCCCCCGCTGGCCCGTGGCCGAGTTTGGGCTCCGTGACCCCAAGGTCAAGGTCACGGCGGCCCTGCAAAAGTCAAAACTTCTGGACGCTCTGGAGGCCGCATTTTAAGTCGGATCCCCATGAAACTTGGCCACGAGTTGCGTCCCGTACCCCGCTGGCCCGTGGCCAAGTTTGGGCTCCGTGACTCCAAGGTCAAGGTCACGGCGGCCCTGCAAATGTGAAAACTTCTGGACGCTCTGGAGGCCGCATTTTAAGTCGGATCCCTATGAAACTTGGCCACGAGTTGCGTCCCGTCCCCCGCTGGCCCGTGGCCAAGTTTGGGCTCCGTGACCCCAAGGTCAAGGTCACGGCGGCCCTGCAAACGTCAAAACTTCTGGACGCTCTGGAGGCCGCATTTTAACTCGGATCCCCATGAAACTTGGCCACGAGTTGCGTCCCGTCCCCCGCTGGCCCGTGGCCGAGTTTGGGCTCCGTGACCCCAAGGTCAAGGTCACGGCGGCCCTGCAAAGGTCAAAACTTCTGGACGCTCTGGAGGCCGCATTTTAATTCGGATCCCCATGAAACTTGGCCACGAGTTGCGTCCCGTGCCCCGCTGGCACGTGGCCGAGTTTCGGCTCCGTGACCCCAAGGTCAAGGTCACGGCGGCCCTGCGAAGGTCAAAATTTCTGGACGCTCTGGAGGCCGCATTTTAAGTCGGATCCCCATGAAACTTGGCCACGAGTTGCGTCCCGTCCCCCGCTGGCCCGTGGCCGAGTTTGGGCTCCGTGACCCCAAGGTCAAGGTCACGGCGACACTGCAAATGTCAAAACTTCTGGACGCTCTGGAGGCCGCATTTTAAATCGGATCCCCATGAAACTTGGCCACGAGTTGGGTCCCGTCCCCCGCTGGCCCGTGGCCGAGTTCGGGCTCCGTGACCCCAAGGTCAAGGTCACGGCGGCCCAGCGAAAGTCAAAATTTCTGGACGCTCTGGAGGCCGCATTTTAAGTCGGATTCCCATGAAACTTGGCCACGAGTTGGGTCCCGTCCCCTGCTGGCCCGTGGCCGAGTTTGGGCCCCGTGACCCCAAGGTCAAGGTCACGGCGGCCCTGCGAATGTCAAAATTTCTGGACGCTCTGAAGGCCGCATTTTAAGTCGGATCCCCATGAAACTTGGCCACGAGTTGTGTATCGTCCCCCGCTGTCCCGTGGCCGAGTTTGGGCTCCGTGACCCCAAGGTCAAGGTCACGGCGGCCCAGCGAAGGTCAAAATTTCTGGACGCTCTGGAGGCCGCATTTTAAATCGGATCCCCATGAAACTTGGCCACGAGTTGCGTCCCGTCCCCCGCTGGCCCGTGGCCGAGTTTGGGCTCCGTGACCCCAAGGTCAAGGTCACGGCGGCCCTGCAAAGGTCAAAACTTCTGGACGCTCTGGAGGCCGCATTTTAAGTCGGATTCCCATGAAACTTGGCCACGAGTTGGGTCCCGTCCCCTGCTGGCCCGTGACCGAGTTTGGGCCCCGTGACCCCAAGGTCAAGGTCACGGCGGCCCTGCGAAGGTCAAAATTTCTGGACGCTCTGAAGGCCGCATTTTAAGTCGGATCCCCATGAAACTTGGCCACGAGTTGTGTATCGTCCCCCGCTGTCCCGTGGCCGAGTTTGGGCTCCGTGACCCCAAGGTCAAGGTCACGGCGGCCCTGCAAAAGTCAAAACTTCTGGACGCTCTGGAGGCCGCATTTTAAGTCGGATCCACATGAAACTTGGCCACGAGTTGCGTCCCGTCCCCCGCTGGCCCGTGGCCAAGTTTGGGCTCCGTGACCCCAAGGTCAAGGTCACGGCGGCCCTGCAAATGTCAAAACTTCTGGACGCTCTGGAGGCCGCATTTTAAGTCGGATCCCCATGAAACTTGGCCACGAGTTGCGTCCCGTCACCCGCTGGCCCGTGGCCGAGTTTGGGCTCCGTGACCCCAAGGTCAAGGTCACGGCGGCCCTGCAAATGTCAAAAATTCTAGACGCTCTGAAGGCCGCATTTTAAGTCGGATCCCCATGAAACTTGGCCACGAGTTGCGCCCCGTCCCCCGCTGGCCCGTGGCCGAGTTTGGGCTCCGTGACCCCAAGGTCAAGGTCACGGCGGCCCTGCAAATGTCAAAACTTCTGGACGCTCTGGAGGCCGCATTTTAAGTCGGATCCCCATGAAACTTGGCCACGAGTTGCGTCCCATCCCCCGCTGGCCCGTAGCCGAGTTTGGGCTCCGTGACCCCAAGGTCAAGGTCACGGCGGCCCTGCAAATGTCAAAAATTCTGGACGCTCTGGAGGCCGCATTTTAAGTCGGATCCCCATGAAACTTGGCCACGAGTTGCGTCCCGTCCCCCGCTGGCCCGTGGCCGAGTTTGGGCTCCGTGACCCCAAAGTCAAGTTCACGGTAGCTCTGCAAATGTCAAAAATTCTGGACGCTCTGGAGGCCGCATTTTAAGTCGGATCCCCATGAAACTTGGCCACGAGTTGCGTCCCGTCCCCCGCTGGCCCGTGGCCGAGTTTGGGCTCCGTGACCCCAAGGTCAAGGTCACGGCGGCCCTGCAAAGGTCAAAACTTCTGGACGCTCTGGAGGCCGCATTTTAAGTCGGATCCCCATGAAACTTGGCCACGAGTTGCGTCCCGTCCCCCGCTGGCCCGTGGCCAAGTTCGGGCTCCGTGACCCCAAGGTCAAGGTCACGGCGGCCCTGCGAATGTCAAAATTTCTGGACGCTCTGGAGGCCGCATTTTAAGTCGGATCCCCATGAAACTTGGCCACGAGTTGCGTCCCGTCCCCCGCTGGCCCGTGGCCAAGTTTGGGCTCCGTGACCCCAAGGTCAAGGTCACGGCGGCCCTGCAAATGTCAAAATTTCTGGACGCTCTGGAGGCCGCATTTTAAGTCGGATCCCCATGAAACTTGGCCACGAGTTGCGTCCCGTCCCTCGCTGGCCCGTGGCCGAGTTTGGGCTCCGTGACCCCAAGGTCAAGGTCACGGCGGCCCTGCGAATGTCAAAACTTCTGGACGCTCTGAAGGCCGCATTTTAAGTCGGATCCCCATGAAACTTGGCCACGAGTTGCGTACCTTCCCCTGCTGGCCCGTGGCCGAGTTTGGGCTCCGTGACCCCAAGGTCAAGGTCACGGCGGCCCTGCGAAAGTCAAAACTTCTGGACGCTCTGGAGGCCGCATTTTAAGTCGGATCCCCATGAAACTTGGCCACGAGTTGCGTCCCGTCCCCCGCTGGCCCGTGGCCAAGTTTGGGCTCCGTGACCCCAAGGTCAAGGTCACGGCGGCCCTGCAAATGTGAAAACTTCTGGACGCTCTGGAGGCCGCATTTTAAGTCGGATCCCTATGAAACTTGGCCACGAGTTGCCTCCCGTCCCCCGCTGGCCCGTGGCCAAGTTTGGGCTCCGTGACCCCAAGGTCAAGGTCACGGCGGCCCTGCAAACGTCAAAACTTCTGGACGCTCTGGAGGCCGCATTTTAAGTCGGATCCCCATGAAACTTGGCCACGAGTTGCGTCCCGTCCCCCGCTGGGCCATGGCCGAGTTTGGGCTCCGTGACCCCAAGGTCAAGGTCACGGCGGCCCTGCAAAGGTCAAAACTTCTGGACGCTCTGGAGGCCGCATTTTAAGTCGGATCCCCATGAAACTTGGCCACGAGTTGCGTCCCGTCCCCCGCTGGCCCATGGCCGAGTTTGGGCTCCGTGACCCCAAGGTCAAGGTCACGGCGGCCCTGCAAATGTCAAAATTTCTGGACGCTCTGGAGGCCGCATTTTAAGTCGGATCCCCATGAAACTTGGCCACGAGTTGCGTCCCGTCCCCAGCTGGCCGGTGGCCGAGTTTGGGCTACGTTACCCCAAGGTCAAGGTCACGGCGGCCCTGCGAAGGTCAAAATTTCTGGACGCTCTGGAGGCCGCATTTTAAGTCGGATCCCCATGAAACTTGGCCACGAGTTCCGTCCCGTCCCCCGCTGGCCCGTGGCCGAGTTTGGGCTCCGTGATCCTAAGGTCAAGTTCACGGCGACCCTGCAAATGTCAAAACTTCTGGACGCTCTGGAGGCCGCATTTTAAATCGGATCCCCATGAAACTTGGCCACGAGTTGCGTCCCGTCCCCCGCTGGCCCGTGGCCGAGTTTGGGCTCCGTGACCCCAAGGTCAAGGTCACGGCGACCCTGCAAATGTCAAAACTTCTGGACGCTCTGGAGGCCGCATTTTAAATCGGATCCCCATGAAACTTGGCCACGAGTTGCGTCCCGTCCCCCGCTGGCCCGTGGCCGAGTTCGGGCTCCGTGACCCCAAGGTCAAGGTCACGGCGGCCCAGCGAAAGTCAAAATTTCTGGACGCTCTGGAGGCCGCATTTTAAGTCGGATTCCCATGAAACTTGGCCACGAGTTGGGTCCCGTCCCCTGCTGGCCCGTGGCCGAGTTTGGGCCCCGTGACCCCAAGGTCAAGGTCACGGCGGCCCTGCGAAGGTCAAAATTTCTGGACGCTCTGAAGGCCGCATTTTAAGTCGGATCCCCATGAAACTTGGCCACGAGTTGTGTATCGTCCCCCGCTGTCCCGTGGCCGAGTTTGGGCTCCGTGACCCCAAGGTCAAGGTCACGGCGGCCCTGCAAAAGTCAAAACTTCTGGACGCTCTGGAGGCCGCATTTTAAGTCGGATCCCCATGAAACTTGGCCACGAGTTGCGTCCCGTCCCCCGCTGGCCCATGGCCGAGTTTGGGCTCCGTGACCCCAAGGTCAAGGTCACGGCGGCCCTGCAAATGTCAAAATTTCTGGACGCTCTGGAGGCCGCATTTTAAGTCGGATCCCCATGAAACTTGGCCACGAGTTCCGTCCCGTCCCCCGCTGGCCCGTGGCCGAGTTTGGGCTCCGTGATCCTAAGGTCAAGTTCACGGCGACCCTGCAAATGTCAAAACTTCTGGACGCTCTGGAGGCCGCATTTTAAATCGGATCCCCATGAAACTTGGCCACGAGTTGCGTCCCGTCCCCCGCTGGCCCGTGGCCGAGTTTGGGCTCCGTGACCCCAAGGTCAAGGTCACGGCGACCCTGCAAATGTCAAAACTTCTGGACGCTCTGGAGGCCGCATTTTAAATCGGATCCCCATGAAACTTGGCCACGAGTTGCGTCCCGTCCCCCGCTGGCCCGTGGCCGAGTTCGGGCTCCGTGACCCCAAGGTTAAGGTCACGGCGGCCCAGCGAAAGTCAAAATTTCTGGACGCTCTGGAGGCCGCATTTTAAGTCGGATCCCCATGAAACTTGGCCACGAGTTGCGTCCCGTCCCCCGCTGGCCGGTGGCCGAGTTTGGGCTACGTTACCCCAAGGTCAAGGTCACGGCGGCCCTGCGAAGGTCAAAATTTCTGGACGCTCTGGAGGCCGCATTTTAAGTCGGATCCCCATGAAACTTGGCCACGAGTTCCGTCCCGTCCCCCGCTGGCCCGTGGCCGAGTTTGGGCTCCGTGATCCTAAGGTCAAGTTCACGGCGACCCTGCAAATGTCAAAACTTCTGGACGCTCTGGAGGCCGCATTTTAAATCGGATCCCCATGAAACTTGGCCACGAGTTGCGTCCCGTCCCCCGCTGGCCCATGGCCGAGTTTGGGCTCCGTGACCCCAAGGTCAAGGTCACGGCGGCCCTGCAAATGTCAAAATTTCTGGACGCTCTGGAGGCCGCATTTTAAGTCGGATCCCCATGAAACTTGGCCACGAGTTGCGTCCCGTCCCCCGCTGGCCGGTGGCCGAGTTTGGGCTACGTTACCCCAAGGTCAAGGTCACGGCGGCCCTGCGAAGGTCAAAATTTCTGGACGCTCTGGAGGCCGCATTTTAAGTCGGATCCCCATGAAACTTGGCCACGAGTTCCGTCCCGTCCCCCGCTGGCCCGTGGCCGAGTTTGGGCTCCGTGATCCTAAGGTCAAGTTCACGGCGACCCTGCAAATGTCAAAACTTCTGGACGCTCTGGAGGCCGCATTTTAAATCGGATCCCCATGAAACTTGGCCACGAGTTGCGTCCCGTCCCCCGCTGGCCCGTGGCCGAGTTTGGGCTCCGTGACCCCAAGGTCAAGGTCACGGCGACCCTGCAAATGTCAAAACTTCTGGACGCTCTGGAGGCCGCATTTTAAATCGGATCCCCATGAAACTTGGCCACGAGTTGCGTCCCGTCCCCCGCTGGCCCGTGGCCGAGTTCGGGCTCCGTGACCCCAAGGTCAAGGTCACGGCGGCCCAGCGAAAGTCAAAATTTCTGGACGCTCTGGAGGCCGCATTTTAAGTCGGATTCCCATGAAACTTGGCCACGAGTTGGGTCCCGTCCCCTGCTGGCCCGTGGCCGAGTTTGGGCCCCGTGACCCCAAGGTCAAGGTCACGGCGGCCCTGCGAAGGTCAAAATTTCTGGACGCTCTGAAGGCCGCATTTTAAGTCGGATCCCCATGAAACTTGGCCACGAGTTGTGTATCGTCCCCCGCTGTCCCGTGGCCGAGTTTGGGCTCCGTGACCCCAAGGTCAAGGTCACGGCGGCCCTGCAAAAGTAAAAACTTCTGGACGCTCTGGAGGCCGCATTTTAAGTCGGATCCCCATGAAACTTGGCCACGAGTTGCGTCCCGTCCCCCGCTGGCCCGTGGCCGAGTTTGGGCTCCGTGACCCCAAGGTCAAGGTCACGGCGGCCCTGCAAAGGTCAAAACTTCTGGACGCTCTGGAGGCCGCATTTTAAGTCGGATCCCCATGAAACTTGGCCACGAGTTGCGTCCCGTCCCCCGCTGGCCCGTGGCCAAGTTCGGGCTCCGTGACCCCAAGGTCAAGGTCACGGCGGCCCTGCGAATGTCAAAATTTCTGGACGCTCTGGAGGCCGCATTTTAAGTCGGATCCCCATGAAACTTGGCCACGAGTTGCGTCCCGTCCCCCGCTGGCCCGTGGCCAAGTTTGGGCTCCGTGACCCCAAGGTCAAGGTCACGGCGGCCCTGCAAATGTCAAAATTTCTGGACGCTCTGGAGGCCGCATTTTAAGTCGGATCCCCATGAAACTTGGCCACGAGTTGCGTCCCGTCCCTCGCTGGCCCGTGGCCGAGTTTGGGCTCCGTGACCCCAAGGTCAAGGTCACGGCGGCCCTGCGAATGTCAAAACTTCTGGACGCTCTGAAGGCCGCATTTTAAGTCGGATCCCCATGAAACTTGGCCACGAGTTGCGTACCTTCCCCTGCTGGCCCGTGGCCGAGTTTGGGCTCCGTGACCCCAAGGTCAAGGTCACGGCGGCCCTGCGAAAGTCAAAACTTCTGGACGCTCTGGAGGCCGCATTTTAAGTCGGATCCCCATGAAACTTGGCCACGAGTTGCGTCCCGTCCCCCGCTGGCCCGTGGCCAAGTTTGGGCTCCGTGACCCCAAGGTCAAGGTCACGGCGGCCCTGCAAATGTGAAAACTTCTGGACGCTCTGGAGGCCGCATTTTAAGTCGGATCCCTATGAAACTTGGCCACGAGTTGCCTCCCGTCCCCCGCTGGCCCGTGGCCAAGTTTGGGCTCCGTGACCCCAAGGTCAAGGTCACGGCGGCCCTGCAAACGTCAAAACTTCTGGACGCTCTGGAGGCCGCATTTTAACTCGGATCCCCATGAAACTTGGCCACGAGTTGCGTCCCGTCCCCCGCTGGCCCATGGCCGAGTTTGGGCTCCGTGACCCCAAGGTCAAGGTCACGGCGGCCCTGCAAATGTCAAAAATTCTAGACGCTCTGAAGGCCGCATTTTAAGTCGGATCCCCATGAAACTTGGCCACGAGTTGCGTACCGTCCCCCGCTGGCCCGTGGCCGAGTTTGGGCTCCGTGACCCCAAGGTCAAGGTCACGGCGGCCCTGCAAATGTCAAAACTTCTGGACGCTCTGGAGGCCGCATTTTAAGTCGGATCCCCATGAAACTTGGCCACGAGTTGCGTCCCATCCCCCGCTGGCCCGTAGCCGAGTTTGGGCTCCGTGACCCCAAGGTCAAGGTCACGGCGGCCCTGCAAATGTCAAAAATTCTGGACGCTCTGGAGGCCGCATTTTAAGTCGGATCCCCATGAAACTTGGCCACGAGTTGCGTCCCGTCCCCCGCTGGCCCGTGGCCGAGTTTGGGCTCCGTGACCCCAAAGTCAAGTTCACGGTAGCTCTGCAAATGTCAAAAATTCTGGACGCTCTGGAGGCCGCATTTTAAGTCGGATCCCCATGAAACTTGGCCACGGGTTGCGTCCCGTCCCCCGCTGGCCCATGGCCGAGTTTGGGCTCCAAGACCCCAAGGTCAAGGTCACGGCGGCCCTGCAAAGGTCAAAATTTCTGGACGCTCTGGAGGCCGCATTTTAAGTCGGATCCCCATGAAACTTGGCCACGAGTTGCGTCCCGTCCCCCGCTGGCTCGTGGCCAAGTTTGGGCTCCGTGACTCCAAGGTCAAGGTCACGGCGGCCCTGCGAATGTCAAAACTTCTGGACGCTCTGGAGGCCGCATTTTAAGTCGGATCCCCATGAAACTTGGCCACGAGTTGCGTACCGTCCCCCGCTGGCCCGTGGCAGAGTTTGGGCTCCGTGACCCCAAGGTCAAGGTCACGGCGGCCCAGCGAAGGTCAAAATTTCTGGACGCTCTGGAGGCCGCATTTTAAGTCGGATCCCCATGAAACTTGGCCACGAGTTGCGTCCCGTCCCCCGCTGGCCCGTGGCCGAGTTTGGGCTCCGTGACCCCAAGGTCAAGGTCACGGCGGCCCTGCGAAGGTCAAAATTTCTGGACGCTCTGGAGGCCGCATTTTAAGTCGGATCCCCATGAAACTTGGCCACGAGTTGCGTCCCGTCCCCCGCTGGCCCGTGGCCGAGTTTGGGCTCCGTGACCCCAAGGTCAAGGTCACGGCGGCCCTGCAAATGTCAAAACTTCTGGACGCTCTGGAGGCCGCATTTTAAGTCGGATCCCCATGAAACTTGGCCACGAGTTGCGTCCCGTACCCCGCTGGCCCGTGGCCAAGTTTGGGCTCCGTGACTCCAAGGTCAAGGTCACGGCGGCCCTGCAAATGTGAAAACTTCTGGACGCTCTGGAGGCCGCATTTTAAGTCGGATCCCTATGAAACTTGGCCACGAGTTGCCTCCCGTCCCCCGCTGGCCCGTGGCCAAGTTTGGGCTCCGTGACCCCAAGGTCAAGGTCCCGGCGGCCCTGCAAAGGTCAAAACTTCTGGACGCTCTGGAGGCCGCATTTTAAGTCGGATCCCCATGAAACTTGGCCACGAGTTGCGTCCCGTGCCCCGCTGGCACGTGGCCGAGTTTGGGCTCCGTGACCCCAAGGTCAAGGTCACGGCGGCCCTGCGAAGGTCAAAATTTCTGGACGCTCTGGAGGCCGCATTTTAAGTCGGATCCCCATGAAACTTGGCCACGAGTTGGGTCCCGTCCCCCGCTGGCCCGTGGCCGAGTTTGGGCTCCGTGACCCCAAGGTCAAGGTCACGGCGACCCTGCAAATGTCAAAACTTCTGGACGCTCTGGAGGCCGCATTTTAAATCGGATCCCCATGAAACTTGGCCACGAGTTGGGTCCCGTCCCCCGCTGGCCCGTGGCCTAGTTCGGGCTCCGTGACCCCAAGGTCAAGGTCACGGCGGCCCAGCGAAAGTCAAAATTTCTGGACGCTCTGGAGGCCGCATTTTAAGTCGGATTCCCATGAAACTTGGCCACGAGTTGGGTCCCGTCCCCTGCTGGCCCGTGGCCGAGTTTGGGCCCCGTGACCCCAAGGTCAAGGTCACGGCGGCCCTGCGAATGTCAAAATTTCTGGACGCTCTGAAGGCCGCATTTTAAGTCGGATCCCCATGAAACTTGGCCACGAGTTGTGTATCGTCCCCCGCTGTCCCGTGGCCGAGTTTGGGCTCCGTGACCCCAAGGTCAAGGTCACGGCGGCCCAGCGAATGTCAAAATTTCTGGACGCTCTGGAGGCCGCATTTTAAATCGGATCCCCATGAAACTTGGCCACGAGTTGCGTCCCGTCCCCCGCTGGCCCGTGGCCGAGTTTGGGCTCCGTGACCCCAAGGTCAAGGTCACGGCGACCCTGCAAATGTCAAAACTTCTGGACGCTCTGGAGGCCGCATTTTAAATCGGATCCCCATGAAACTTGGCCACGAGTTGGGTCCCGTCCCCTGCTGGCCCGTGACCGAGTTTGGGCCCCGTGACCCCAAGGTCAAGGTCACGGCGGCCCTGCGAAGGTCAAAATTTCTGGACGCTCTGAAGGCCGCATTTTAAGTCGGATCCCCATGAAACTTGGCCACGAGTTGTGTATCGTCCCCCGCTGTCCCGTGGCCGAGTTTGGGCTCCGTGACCCCAAGGTCAAGGTCACGGCGGCCCTGCAAAGGTCAAAACTTCTGGACGCTCTGGAGGCCGCATTTTAAGTCGGATCCACATGAAACTTGGCCACGAGTTGCGTCCCGTCCCCCGCCGGCCCGTGGCCAAGTTTGGGCTCCGTGACCCCAAGGTCAAGGTCACGGCGGCCCTGCAAATGTCAAAATTTCTGGACGCTCTGGAGGCCGCATTTTAAGTCGGATCCCCATGAAACTTGGCCACGAGTTGCGTCCCGTCACCCGCTGGCCCGTGGCCGAGTTTGGGCTCCGTGACCCCAAGGTCAAGGTCACGGCGGCCCTGCAAATGTCAAAAATTCTAGACGCTCTGAAGGCCGCATTTTAAGTCGGATCCCCATGAAACTTGGCCACGAGTTGCGTCCCATCCCCCGCTGGCCCGTAGCCGAGTTTGGGCTCCGTGACCCCAAGGTCAAGGTCACGGCGGCCCTGCAAATGTCAAAAATTCTGGACGCTCTGGAGGTCGCATTTTAAGTCGGATCCCCATGAAACTTGGCCACGAGTTGCGTCCCGTCCCCCGCTGGCCCGTGGCCGAGTTTGGGCTCCGTGACCCCAAAGTCAAGTTCACGGTAGCTCTGCAAATGTCAAAAATTCTGGACGCTCTGGAGGCCGCATTTTAAGTCGGATCCCCATGAAACTTGGCCACGAGTTGCGTCCCGTCCCCCGCTGGCCCGTGGCCGAGTTTGGGCTCCGTGACCCCAAGGTCAAGGTCACGGCGGCCCTGCAAAGGTCAAAACTTCTGGACGCTCTGGAGGCCGCATTTTAAGTCGGATCCCCATGAAACTTGGCCACGAGTTGCGTCCCGTCCCCCGCTGGCCCGTGGCCAAGTTCGGGCTCCGTGACCCCAAGGTCAAGGTCACGGCGGCCCTGCGAATGTCAAAATTTCTGGACGCTCTGGAGGCCGCATTTTAAGTCGGATCCCCATGAAACTTGGCCACGAGTTGCGTCCCGTCCCCCGCTGGCCCGTGGCCAAGTTTGGGCTCCGTGACCCCAAGGTCAAGGTCACGGCGGCCCTGCAAATGTCAAAATTTCTGGACGCTCTGGAGGCCGCATTTTAAGTCGGATCCCCATGAAACTTGGCCACGAGTTGCGTCCCGTCCCTCGCTGGCCCGTGGCCGAGTTTGGGCTCCGTGACCCCAAGGTCAAGGTCACGGCGGCCCTGCGAATGTCAAAACTTCTGGACGCTCTGAAGGCCGCATTTTAAGTCGGATCCCCATGAAACTTGGCCACGAGTTGCGTACCTTCCCCTGCTGGCCCGTGGCCGAGTTTGGGCTCCGTGACCCCAAGGTCAAGGTCACGGCGGCCCTGCGAAAGTCAAAACTTCTGGACGCTCTGGAGGCCGCATTTTAAGTCGGATCCCCATGAAACTTGGCCACGAGTTGCGTCCCGTCCCCCGCTGGCCCGTGGCCAAGTTTGGGCTCCGTGACCCCAAGGTCAAGGTCACGGCGGCCCTGCAAATGTGAAAACTTCTGGACGCTCTGGAGGCCGCATTTTAAGTCGGATCCCTATGAAACTTGGCCACGAGTTGCCTCCCGTCCCCCGCTGGCCCGTGGCCAAGTTTGGGCTCCGTGACCCCAAGGTCAAGGTCACGGCGGCCCTGCAAACGTCAAAACTTCTGGACGCTCTGGAGGCCGCATTTTAAGTCGGGTCACCATGAAACTTGGCCACGAGTTGCGTCCCGTCCCCCGCTGGCCCATGGCCGAGTTTGGGCTCCGTGACCCCAAGGTCAAGGTCACGGCGGCCCTGCGAAGGTCAAAACTTCTGGACGCTCTGGAGGCCGCATTTTAAGTCGGATCCCCATGAAACTTGGCCACGAGTTGCGTCCCGTCCCCCGCTGGCCCATGGCCGAGTTTGGGCTCCGTGACCCCAAGGTCAAGGTCACGGCGGCCCTGCAAATGTCAAAATTTCTGGACGCTCTGGAGGCCGCATTTTAAGTCGGATCCCCATGAAACTTGGCCACGAGTTGCGTCCCGTCCCCAGCTGGCCGGTGGCCGAGTTTGGGCTACGTTACCCCAAGGTCAAGGTCACGGCGGCCCTGCGAAGGTCAAAATTTCTGGACGCTCTGGATGCCGCATTTTAAGTCGGATCCCCATGAAACTTGGCCACGAGTTCCGTCCCGTCCCCCGCTGGCCCGTGGCCGAGTTTGGGCTCCGTGATCCTAAGGTCAAGTTCACGGCGACCCTGCAAATGTCAAAACTTCTGGACGCTCTGGAGGCCGCATTTTAAATCGGATCCCCATGAAACTTGGCCACGAGTTGCGTCCCGTCCCCCGCTGGCCCGTGGCCGAGTTTGGGCTCCGTGACCCCAAGGTCAAGGTCACGGCGACCCTGCAAATGTCAAAACTTCTGGACGCTCTGGAGGCCGCATTTTAAATCGGATCCCCATGAAACTTGGCCACGAGTTGCGTCCCGTCCCCCGCTGGCCCGTGGCCGAGTTCGGGCTCCGTGACCCCAAGGTCAAGGTCACGGCGGCCCAGCGAAAGTCAAAATTTCTGGACGCTCTGGAGGCCGCATTTTAAGTCGGATTCCCATGAAACTTGGCCACGAGTTGGGTCCCGTCCCCTGCTGGCCCGTGGCCGAGTTTGGGCCCCGTGACCCCAAGGTCAAGGTCACGGCGGCCCTGCGAAGGTCAAAATTTCTGGACGCTCTGAAGGCCGCATTTTAAGTCGGATCCCCATGAAACTTGGCCACGAGTTGTGTATCGTCCCCCGCTGTCCCGTGGCCGAGTTTGGGCTCCGTGACCCCAAGGTCAAGGTCACGGCGGCCCTGCAAAAGTCAAAACTTCTGGACGCTCTGGAGGCCGCATTTTAAGTCGGATCCCCATGAAACTTGGCCACGAGTTGCGTCCCGTCCCCCGCTGGCCCATGGCCGAGTTTGGGCTCCGTGACCCCAAGGTCAAGGTCACGGTTGCCCTGCAAATGTCAAAATTTCTGGACGCTGTGGAGGCCGCATTTTAAGTCGGATCCCCATGAAACTTGGCCACGAGTTGCGTCCCGTCGCCCGCTGGCCCGTGGCCGAGTTTGGGCTACGTTACCCCAAGGTCAAGGTCACGGCGGCCCTGCGAAGGTCAAAATTTCTGGACGCTCTGGAGGCCGCATTTTAAGTCGGATCCCCATGAAACTTGGCCACGAGTTGCGTCCCGTCCCCCGCTGGCCCGTGGCCGAGTTTGGGCTCCGTGACCCCAAGGTCAAGGTCACGGCGGCCCTGCGAAGGTCAAAACTTCTGGACGCTCTGAAGGCCGCATTTTAAATCGGATCCCCATGAAACTTGGCCACGAGTTGCGTATCGTCCCCCGCTGGCCCGTGGCCGAGTTTGGGCTCCGTGACCCCAAGGTCAAGGTCACGGCGGCCCTGCAAAGGTAAAAAATTCTGGACGCTCTGGAGGCCGCATTCTAAGTCGGATCCCCATGAAACTTGGCCACGAGTTGCGTCCCGTCCCCCGCTGGCCCGTGGCCGAGTTTGGGCTCCGTGACCCCAAGGTCAAGGTCACGGCGGCCCTGCAAATGTCAAAACTTCTGGACGCTCTGGAGGCCGCATTTTAAGTCGGATCCCCATGAAACTTGGCCACGAGTTGCGTCCCGTCCCCCGCTGGCCCGTGGCCGAGTTTGGGCTCCGTGACCCCAAGGTCAAGGTCACGGCGGCCCTGCAAATGTGAAAAATTCTGGACGCTCTGAAGGCCGCATTTTAAGTCGGATCCCCATGAAACTTGGCCACGAGTTGCGTCCCGTCCCCCGCTGGCCCGTGGCCAAGTTTGGGCTCCGTGACCCCAAGGTCAAGGTCACGGCGGCCCTGCAAACGTCAAAACTTCTGGACGCTCTGGAGGCCGCATTTTAACTCGGATCCCCATGAAACTTGGCCACGAGTTGCGTCCCGTCCCCCGCTGGCCCATGGCCGAGTTTGGGCTCCGTGACCCCAAGGTCAAGGTCACGGCGGCCCTGCAAAGGTCAAAACTTCTGGACGCTCTGGAGGCCGCATTTTAAGTCGGATCCCCATGAAACTTGGCCACGAGTTGCGTCCCGTGCCCCGCTGGCACGTGGCCGAGTTTGGGCTCCGTGACCCCAAGGTCAAGGTCACGGCGGCCCTGCAAAACTCAAAATTTCTGGACGCTCTGGAGGCCGCATTTTAAGTCGGATCCCCATGAAACTTGGCCACGAGTTGCGTCCCGTCCCCCGCTGGCCCGTGGCCGAGTTTGGGCTCCGTGACCCCAAGGTCAAGGTCACGGCGGCCCTGCAAAGGTCAAAACTTCTGGACGCTCTGGAGGCCGCATTTTAAGTCGGATCCCCATGAAACTTGGCCACGAGTTGCGTCCCGTCCCCCGCTGGCCCGTGGCCGAGTTTGGGCTCCGTGACCCCAAGGTCAAGGTCACGGCGGCCCTGCGAAGGTCAAAACTTCTGGACGCTCTGAAGGCCGCATTTTAAGTCGGATCCCCATGAAACTTGGCCACGAGTTGCGTACCTTCCCCGGCTGGCCCGTGGCCGAGTTTGGGCTCCGTGACCCCAAGGTCAAGGTCACGGCGGCCCTGCGAAAGTCAAAACTTCTGGACGCTCTGGAGGCCGCATTTTAAGTCGGATCCCCATGAAACTTGGCCACGAGTTGCGTCCCGTCCCCCGCTGGCCCGTGGCCAAGTTTGGGCTCCGTGACCCCAAGGTCAAGGTCACGGCGGCCCTGCAAACGTCAAAACTTCTGGACGCTCTGGAGGCCGCATTTTAACTCGGATCCCCATGAAACTTGGCCACGAGTTGCGTCCCGTCCCCCGCTGGCCCGTGGCCGAGTTTGGGCTCCGTGACCCCAAGGTCAAGGTCACGGCGGCCCTGCAAAGGTCAAAACTTCTGGACGCTCTGGAGGCCGCATTTTAAGTCGGATCCCCATGAAACTTGGCCACGAGTTGCGTCCCGTCCCCCGCTGGCCCGTGGCCGAGTTTGGGCTCCGTGACCCCAAGGTCAAGGTCACGGCGGCCCTGCAAAGGTCAAAACTTCTGGACGCTCTGGAGGCCGCATTTTAAGTCGGATCCCCATGAAACTTGGCCACGAGTTGCGTCCCGTCCCCCGCTGGCCCGTGGCCGAGTTTGGGCTCCGTGACCCCAAGGTCAAGGTCACGGCGGCCCTGCAAAGGTCAAAACTTCTGGACGCTCTGGAGGCCGCATTTTAAGTCGGATCCCCATGAAACTTGGCCACGAGTTGCGTCCCGTCCCCCGCTGGCCCGTGGCCGAGTTTGGGCTCCGTGACCCCAAGGTCAAGGTCACGGCGGCCCTGCAAATGTCAAAATTTCTGGACGCTCTGGAGGCCGCATTTTAAGTCGGATCCCCATGAAACTTGGCCACGAGTTGCGTCCCGTCCCCCGCTGGCCGGTGGCCGAGTTTGGGCTACGTGACCCCAAGGTCAAGGTCACGGCGGCCCTGCGAAGGTCAAAAATTCTGGACGCTCTGGAGGCCGCATTTTAAGTCGGATCCCCATGAAACTTGGCCACGAGTTGCGGCCCGTCCCCCGCTGGCCCGTGGCCGAGTTTGGGCTCCGTGATCCTAAGGTCAAGTTCACGGCGACCCTGCAAATGTCAAAATTTCTGGACGCTCTGGAGGCCGCATTTTAAATCGGATCCCCATGAAACTTGGCCACGAGTTGCGTCCCGTCCCCCGCTGGCCCGTGGCCGAGTTTGGGCTCCGTGACCCCAAGGTCAAGGTCACGGCGACCCTGCAAATGTCAAAATTTCTGGACGCTCTGGAGGCCGCATTTTAAATCGGATCCCCATGAAACTTGGCCACGAGTTGCGTCCCGTCCCCCGCTGGCCCGTGGCCGAGTTCGGGCTCCGTGACCCCAAGGTCAAGGTCACGGCGGCCCTGCGAAGGTCAAAATTTCTGGACGCTCTGGAGGCCGCATTTTAAATCGGATCCCCATGAAACTTGGCCACGAGTTGCGTCCCGTCCCCCGCTGGCCCGTGGCCGAGTTTGGGCTCCGTGACCCCAAGGTCAAGGTCACGGCGGCCCTGCAAAGGTCAAAACTTCTGGACGCTCTGGAGGCCGCATTTTAAGTCGGATTCCCATGAAACTTGGCCACGAGTTGGGTCCCGTCCCCTGCTGGCCCGTGGCCGAGTTTGGGCCCCGTGACCCCAAGGTCAAGGTCACGGCGGCCCTGCGAAGGTCAAAATTTCTGGACGCTCTGAAGGCCGCATTTTAAGTCGGATCCCCATGAAACTTGGCCACGAGTTGTGTATCGTCCCCCGCTGTCCCGTGGCCGAGTTTGGGCTCCGTGACCCCAAGGTCAAGGTCACGGCGGCCCTGAAAAAGTCAAAACTTCTGGACGCTCTGGAGGCCGCATTTTAAGTCGGATCCACATGAAACTTGGCCACGAGTTGCGTCCCGTCCCCCGCTGGCCCGTGGCCAAGTTTGGGCTCCGTGACCCCAAGGTCAAGGTCACGGCGGCCCTGCAAATGTCAAAACTTCTGGACGCTCTGGAGGCCGCATTTTAAGTCGGATCCCCATGAAACTTGGCCACGAGTTGCGTCCCGTCCCCCGCTGGCCCGTGGCCGAGTTTGGGCTCCGTGACCCCAAGGTCAAGGTCACGGCGGCCCTGCAAAAGTAAAAAATTCTGGACGCTCTGGAGGCCGCATTTTAAGCCGGATCCCCATGAAACTTGGCCACGAGTTGCGTCCCGTCCCCCGCTGGCCCGTGGCCGAGTTTGGGCTCCGTGACCCCAAGGTCAAGGTCACGGCGGCCCTGCAAATGTCAAAACTTCTGGACGCTCTGGAGGCCGCATTTTAAATCGGATCCCCATGAAACTTGGCCACGAGTTGCGTCCCGTCACCCGCTGGCCCGTGGCCGAGTTTGGGCTCCGTGACCCCAAGGTCAAGGTCACGGCGGCCCTGCAAATGTCAAAAATTCTAGACGCTCTGAAGGCCGCATTTTAAGTCGGATCCCCATGAAACTTGGCCACGAGTTGCGTACCGTCCCCCGCTGGCCCGTGGCCGAATTTGGGCTCCGTGACCCCAAGGTCAAGGTCACGGCGGCCCTGCAAAGGTCAAAACTTCTGGACGCTCTGGAGGCCGCATTTTAAGTCGGATCCCCATGAAACTTGGCCACGAGTTGCGTCCCATCCCCCGCTGGCCCGTAGCCGAGTTTGGGCTCCGTGACCCCAAGGTCAAGGTCACGGCGGCCCTGCAAATGTCAAAACTTCTGGACGCTCTGGAGGCCGCATTTTAAGTCGGATCCCCATGAAACTTGGCCACGAGTTGCGTCCCGTCCCCCGCTGGCCCGTGGCCGAGTTTGGGCTCCGTGACCCCAAAGTCAAGTTCACGGCAGCTCTGCAAATGTCAAAAATTCTGGACGCTCTGGAGGCCGCATTTTAAGTCGGATCCCCATGAAACTTGGCCACGGGTTGCGTCCCGTCCCCCGCTGGCCCATGGCCGAGTTTGGGCTCCAAGACCCCAAGGTCAAGGTCACGGCGGCCCTGCAAAGGTCAAAATTTCTGGACGCTCTGGAGGCCGCATTTTAAGTCGGATCCCCATGAAACTTGGCCACGAGTTGCGTCCCGTCCCCCGCTGGCCCGTGGCCAAGTTTGGGCTCCGTGACTCCAAGGTCAAGGTCACGGCGGCCCTGCGAATGTCAAAACTTCTGGACGCTCTGGAGGCCGCATTTTAAGTCGGATCCCCATGAAACTTGGCCACGAGTTGCGTACCGTCCCCCGCTGGCCCGTGGCAGAGTTTGGGCTCCGTGACCCCAAGGTCAAGGTCACGGCGGCCCAGCGAAGGTCAAAATTTCTGGACGCTCTGGAGGCCGCATTTTAAGTCGGATCCCCATGAAACTTGGCCACGAGTTGCGTCCCGTCCCCCGCTGGCCCGTGGCCGAGTTTGGGCTCCGTGACCCCAAGGTCAAGGTCACGGCGGCCCTGCGAAGGTCAAAATTTCTGGACGCTCTGGAGGCCGCATTTTAAGTCGGATCCCCATGAAACTTGGCCACGAGTTGCGTCCCGTCCCCCGCTGGCCCGTGGCCGAGTTTGGGCTCCGTGACCCCAAGGTCAAGGTCACGGCGGCCCTGCAAAAGTCAAAACTTCTGGACGCTCTGGAGGCCGCATTTTAAGTCGGATCCCCATGAAACTTGGCCACGAGTTGCGTCCCGTACCCCGCTGGCCCGTGGCCAAGTTTGGGCTCCGTGACTCCAAGGTCAAGGTCACGGCGGCCCTGCAAATGTGAAAACTTCTGGACGCTCTGGAGGCCGCATTTTAAGTCGGATCCCTATGAAACTTGGCCACGAGTTGCGTCCCGTCCCCCGCTGGCCCGTGGCCAAGTTTGGGCTCCGTGACCCCAAGGTCAAGGTCACGGCGGCCCTGCAAACGTCAAAACTTCTGGACGCTCTGGAGGCCGCATTTTAACTCGGATCCCCATGAAACTTGGCCACGAGTTGCGTCCCGTCCCCCGCTGGCCCGTGGCCGAGTTTGGGCTCCGTGACCCCAAGGTCAAGGTCACGGCGGCCCTGCAAAGGTCAAAACTTCTGGACGCTCTGGAGGCCGCATTTTAATTCGGATCCCCATGAAACTTGGCCACGAGTTGCGTCCCGTGCCCCGCTGGCACGTGGCCGAGTTTCGGCTCCGTGACCCCAAGGTCAAGGTCACGGCGGCCCTGCGAAGGTCAAAATTTCTGGACGCTCTGGAGGCCGCATTTTAAGTCGGATCCCCATGAAACTTGGCCACGAGTTGCGTCCCGTCCCCCGCTGGCCCGTGGCCGAGTTTGGGCTCCGTGACCCCAAGGTCAAGGTCACGGCGACACTGCAAATGTCAAAACTTCTGGACGCTCTGGAGGCCGCATTTTAAATCGGATCCCCATGAAACTTGGCCACGAGTTGGGTCCCGTCCCCCGCTGGCCCGTGGCCGAGTTCGGGCTCCGTGACCCCAAGGTCAAGGTCACGGCGGCCCAGCGAAAGTCAAAATTTCTGGACGCTCTGGAGGCCGCATTTTAAGTCGGATTCCCATGAAACTTGGCCACGAGTTGGGTCCCGTCCCCTGCTGGCCCGTGGCCGAGTTTGGGCCCCGTGACCCCAAGGTCAAGGTCACGGCGGCCCTGCGAATGTCAAAATTTCTGGACGCTCTGAAGGCCGCATTTTAAGTCGGATCCCCATGAAACTTGGCCACGAGTTGTGTATCGTCCCCCGCTGTCCCGTGGCCGAGTTTGGGCTCCGTGACCCCAAGGTCAAGGTCACGGCGGCCCAGCGAAGGTCAAAATTTCTGGACGCTCTGGAGGCCGCATTTTAAATCGGATCCCCATGAAACTTGGCCACGAGTTGCGTCCCGTCCCCCGCTGGCCCGTGGCCGAGTTTGGGCTCCGTGACCCCAAGGTCAAGGTCACGGCGGCCCTGCAAAGGTCAAAACTTCTGGACGCTCTGGAGGCCGCATTTTAAGTCGGATTCCCATGAAACTTGGCCACGAGTTGGGTCCCGTCCCCTGCTGGCCCGTGACCGAGTTTGGGCCCCGTGACCCCAAGGTCAAGGTCACGGCGGCCCTGCGAAGGTCAAAATTTCTGGACGCTCTGAAGGCCGCATTTTAAGTCGGATCCCCATGAAACTTGGCCACGAGTTGTGTATCGTCCCCCGCTGTCCCGTGGCCGAGTTTGGGCTCCGTGACCCCAAGGTCAAGGTCACGGCGGCCCTGCAAAAGTCAAAACTTCTGGACGCTCTGGAGGCCGCATTTTAAGTCGGATCCACATGAAACTTGGCCACGAGTTGCGTCCCGTCCCCCGCTGGCCCGTGGCCAAGTTTGGGCTCCGTGACCCCAAGGTCAAGGTCACGGCGGCCCTGCAAATGTCAAAACTTCTGGACGCTCT
Organism: Hippopus hippopus; assembly: GCA_946811185.2. Classification (NCBI taxonomy): domain Eukaryota; kingdom Metazoa; phylum Mollusca; class Bivalvia; order Cardiida; family Cardiidae; genus Hippopus; species Hippopus hippopus. The sequence continues at coordinate 36,337,784 of OX328112.1, forward strand.
GGAGGCCGCATTTTAAGTCGGATCCCCATGAAACTTGGCCACGAGTTGCGTCCCGTCACCCGCTGGCCCGTGGCCGAGTTTGGGCTCCGTGACCCCAAGGTCAAGGTCACGGCGGCCCTGCAAATGTCAAAAATTCTAGACGCTCTGAAGGCCGCATTTTAAGTCGGATCCCCATGAAACTTGGCCACGAGTTGCGCCCCGTCCCCCGCTGGCCCGTGGCCGAGTTTGGGCTCCGTGACCCCAAGGTCAAGGTCACGGCGGCCCTGCAAATGTCAAAACTTCTGGACGCTCTGGAGGCCGCATTTTAAGTCGGATCCCCATGAAACTTGGCCACGAGTTGCGTCCCATCCCCCGCTGGCCCGTAGCCGAGTTTGGGCTCCGTGACCCCAAGGTCAAGGTCACGGCGGCCCTGCAAATGTCAAAAATTCTGGACGCTCTGGAGGCCGCATTTTAAGTCGGATCCCCATGAAACTTGGCCACGAGTTGCGTCCCGTCCCCCGCTGGCCCGTGGCCGAGTTTGGGCTCCGTGACCCCAAAGTCAAGTTCACGGTAGCTCTGCAAATGTCAAAAATTCTGGACGCTCTGGAGGCCGCATTTTAAGTCGGATCCCCATGAAACTTGGCCACGAGTTGCGTCCCGTCCCCCGCTGGCCCGTGGCCGAGTTTGGGCTCCGTGACCCCAAGGTCAAGGTCACGGCGGCCCTGCAAAGGTCAAAACTTCTGGACGCTCTGGAGGCCGCATTTTAAGTCGGATCCCCATGAAACTTGGCCACGAGTTGCGTCCCGTCCCCCGCTGGCCCGTGGCCAAGTTCGGGCTCCGTGACCCCAAGGTCAAGGTCACGGCGGCCCTGCGAATGTCAAAATTTCTGGACGCTCTGGAGGCCGCATTTTAAGTCGGATCCCCATGAAACTTGGCCACGAGTTGCGTCCCGTCCCCCGCTGGCCCGTGGCCAAGTTTGGGCTCCGTGACCCCAAGGTCAAGGTCACGGCGGCCCTGCAAATGTCAAAATTTCTGGACGCTCTGGAGGCCGCATTTTAAGTCGGATCCCCATGAAACTTGGCCACGAGTTGCGTCCCGTCCCTCGCTGGCCCGTGGCCGAGTTTGGGCTCCGTGACCCCAAGGTCAAGGTCACGGCGGCCCTGCGAATGTCAAAACTTCTGGACGCTCTGAAGGCCGCATTTTAAGTCGGATCCCCATGAAACTTGGCCACGAGTTGCGTACCTTCCCCTGCTGGCCCGTGGCCGAGTTTGGGCTCCGTGACCCCAAGGTCAAGGTCACGGCGGCCCTGCGAAAGTCAAAACTTCTGGACGCTCTGGAGGCCGCATTTTAAGTCGGATCCCCATGAAACTTGGCCACGAGTTGCGTCCCGTCCCCCGCTGGCCCGTGGCCAAGTTTGGGCTCCGTGACCCCAAGGTCAAGGTCACGGCGGCCCTGCAAATGTGAAAACTTCTGGACGCTCTGGAGGCCGCATTTTAAGTCGGATCCCTATGAAACTTGGCCACGAGTTGCCTCCCGTCCCCCGCTGGCCCGTGGCCAAGTTTGGGCTCCGTGACCCCAAGGTCAAGGTCACGGCGGCCCTGCAAACGTCAAAACTTCTGGACGCTCTGGAGGCCGCATTTTAAGTCGGATCCCCATGAAACTTGGCCACGAGTTGCGTCCCGTCCCCCGCTGGGCCATGGCCGAGTTTGGGCTCCGTGACCCCAAGGTCAAGGTCACGGCGGCCCTGCAAAGGTCAAAACTTCTGGACGCTCTGGAGGCCGCATTTTAAGTCGGATCCCCATGAAACTTGGCCACGAGTTGCGTCCCGTCCCCCGCTGGCCCATGGCCGAGTTTGGGCTCCGTGACCCCAAGGTCAAGGTCACGGCGGCCCTGCAAATGTCAAAATTTCTGGACGCTCTGGAGGCCGCATTTTAAGTCGGATCCCCATGAAACTTGGCCACGAGTTGCGTCCCGTCCCCAGCTGGCCGGTGGCCGAGTTTGGGCTACGTTACCCCAAGGTCAAGGTCACGGCGGCCCTGCGAAGGTCAAAATTTCTGGACGCTCTGGAGGCCGCATTTTAAGTCGGATCCCCATGAAACTTGGCCACGAGTTCCGTCCCGTCCCCCGCTGGCCCGTGGCCGAGTTTGGGCTCCGTGATCCTAAGGTCAAGTTCACGGCGACCCTGCAAATGTCAAAACTTCTGGACGCTCTGGAGGCCGCATTTTAAATCGGATCCCCATGAAACTTGGCCACGAGTTGCGTCCCGTCCCCCGCTGGCCCGTGGCCGAGTTTGGGCTCCGTGACCCCAAGGTCAAGGTCACGGCGACCCTGCAAATGTCAAAACTTCTGGACGCTCTGGAGGCCGCATTTTAAATCGGATCCCCATGAAACTTGGCCACGAGTTGCGTCCCGTCCCCCGCTGGCCCGTGGCCGAGTTCGGGCTCCGTGACCCCAAGGTCAAGGTCACGGCGGCCCAGCGAAAGTCAAAATTTCTGGACGCTCTGGAGGCCGCATTTTAAGTCGGATTCCCATGAAACTTGGCCACGAGTTGGGTCCCGTCCCCTGCTGGCCCGTGGCCGAGTTTGGGCCCCGTGACCCCAAGGTCAAGGTCACGGCGGCCCTGCGAAGGTCAAAATTTCTGGACGCTCTGAAGGCCGCATTTTAAGTCGGATCCCCATGAAACTTGGCCACGAGTTGTGTATCGTCCCCCGCTGTCCCGTGGCCGAGTTTGGGCTCCGTGACCCCAAGGTCAAGGTCACGGCGGCCCTGCAAAAGTCAAAACTTCTGGACGCTCTGGAGGCCGCATTTTAAGTCGGATCCCCATGAAACTTGGCCACGAGTTGCGTCCCGTCCCCCGCTGGCCCATGGCCGAGTTTGGGCTCCGTGACCCCAAGGTCAAGGTCACGGCGGCCCTGCAAATGTCAAAATTTCTGGACGCTCTGGAGGCCGCATTTTAAGTCGGATCCCCATGAAACTTGGCCACGAGTTCCGTCCCGTCCCCCGCTGGCCCGTGGCCGAGTTTGGGCTCCGTGATCCTAAGGTCAAGTTCACGGCGACCCTGCAAATGTCAAAACTTCTGGACGCTCTGGAGGCCGCATTTTAAATCGGATCCCCATGAAACTTGGCCACGAGTTGCGTCCCGTCCCCCGCTGGCCCGTGGCCGAGTTTGGGCTCCGTGACCCCAAGGTCAAGGTCACGGCGACCCTGCAAATGTCAAAACTTCTGGACGCTCTGGAGGCCGCATTTTAAATCGGATCCCCATGAAACTTGGCCACGAGTTGCGTCCCGTCCCCCGCTGGCCCGTGGCCGAGTTCGGGCTCCGTGACCCCAAGGTTAAGGTCACGGCGGCCCAGCGAAAGTCAAAATTTCTGGACGCTCTGGAGGCCGCATTTTAAGTCGGATCCCCATGAAACTTGGCCACGAGTTGCGTCCCGTCCCCCGCTGGCCGGTGGCCGAGTTTGGGCTACGTTACCCCAAGGTCAAGGTCACGGCGGCCCTGCGAAGGTCAAAATTTCTGGACGCTCTGGAGGCCGCATTTTAAGTCGGATCCCCATGAAACTTGGCCACGAGTTCCGTCCCGTCCCCCGCTGGCCCGTGGCCGAGTTTGGGCTCCGTGATCCTAAGGTCAAGTTCACGGCGACCCTGCAAATGTCAAAACTTCTGGACGCTCTGGAGGCCGCATTTTAAATCGGATCCCCATGAAACTTGGCCACGAGTTGCGTCCCGTCCCCCGCTGGCCCATGGCCGAGTTTGGGCTCCGTGACCCCAAGGTCAAGGTCACGGCGGCCCTGCAAATGTCAAAATTTCTGGACGCTCTGGAGGCCGCATTTTAAGTCGGATCCCCATGAAACTTGGCCACGAGTTGCGTCCCGTCCCCCGCTGGCCGGTGGCCGAGTTTGGGCTACGTTACCCCAAGGTCAAGGTCACGGCGGCCCTGCGAAGGTCAAAATTTCTGGACGCTCTGGAGGCCGCATTTTAAGTCGGATCCCCATGAAACTTGGCCACGAGTTCCGTCCCGTCCCCCGCTGGCCCGTGGCCGAGTTTGGGCTCCGTGATCCTAAGGTCAAGTTCACGGCGACCCTGCAAATGTCAAAACTTCTGGACGCTCTGGAGGCCGCATTTTAAATCGGATCCCCATGAAACTTGGCCACGAGTTGCGTCCCGTCCCCCGCTGGCCCGTGGCCGAGTTTGGGCTCCGTGACCCCAAGGTCAAGGTCACGGCGACCCTGCAAATGTCAAAACTTCTGGACGCTCTGGAGGCCGCATTTTAAATCGGATCCCCATGAAACTTGGCCACGAGTTGCGTCCCGTCCCCCGCTGGCCCGTGGCCGAGTTCGGGCTCCGTGACCCCAAGGTCAAGGTCACGGCGGCCCAGCGAAAGTCAAAATTTCTGGACGCTCTGGAGGCCGCATTTTAAGTCGGATTCCCATGAAACTTGGCCACGAGTTGGGTCCCGTCCCCTGCTGGCCCGTGGCCGAGTTTGGGCCCCGTGACCCCAAGGTCAAGGTCACGGCGGCCCTGCGAAGGTCAAAATTTCTGGACGCTCTGAAGGCCGCATTTTAAGTCGGATCCCCATGAAACTTGGCCACGAGTTGTGTATCGTCCCCCGCTGTCCCGTGGCCGAGTTTGGGCTCCGTGACCCCAAGGTCAAGGTCACGGCGGCCCTGCAAAAGTAAAAACTTCTGGACGCTCTGGAGGCCGCATTTTAAGTCGGATCCCCATGAAACTTGGCCACGAGTTGCGTCCCGTCCCCCGCTGGCCCGTGGCCGAGTTTGGGCTCCGTGACCCCAAGGTCAAGGTCACGGCGGCCCTGCAAAGGTCAAAACTTCTGGACGCTCTGGAGGCCGCATTTTAAGTCGGATCCCCATGAAACTTGGCCACGAGTTGCGTCCCGTCCCCCGCTGGCCCGTGGCCAAGTTCGGGCTCCGTGACCCCAAGGTCAAGGTCACGGCGGCCCTGCGAATGTCAAAATTTCTGGACGCTCTGGAGGCCGCATTTTAAGTCGGATCCCCATGAAACTTGGCCACGAGTTGCGTCCCGTCCCCCGCTGGCCCGTGGCCAAGTTTGGGCTCCGTGACCCCAAGGTCAAGGTCACGGCGGCCCTGCAAATGTCAAAATTTCTGGACGCTCTGGAGGCCGCATTTTAAGTCGGATCCCCATGAAACTTGGCCACGAGTTGCGTCCCGTCCCTCGCTGGCCCGTGGCCGAGTTTGGGCTCCGTGACCCCAAGGTCAAGGTCACGGCGGCCCTGCGAATGTCAAAACTTCTGGACGCTCTGAAGGCCGCATTTTAAGTCGGATCCCCATGAAACTTGGCCACGAGTTGCGTACCTTCCCCTGCTGGCCCGTGGCCGAGTTTGGGCTCCGTGACCCCAAGGTCAAGGTCACGGCGGCCCTGCGAAAGTCAAAACTTCTGGACGCTCTGGAGGCCGCATTTTAAGTCGGATCCCCATGAAACTTGGCCACGAGTTGCGTCCCGTCCCCCGCTGGCCCGTGGCCAAGTTTGGGCTCCGTGACCCCAAGGTCAAGGTCACGGCGGCCCTGCAAATGTGAAAACTTCTGGACGCTCTGGAGGCCGCATTTTAAGTCGGATCCCTATGAAACTTGGCCACGAGTTGCCTCCCGTCCCCCGCTGGCCCGTGGCCAAGTTTGGGCTCCGTGACCCCAAGGTCAAGGTCACGGCGGCCCTGCAAACGTCAAAACTTCTGGACGCTCTGGAGGCCGCATTTTAACTCGGATCCCCATGAAACTTGGCCACGAGTTGCGTCCCGTCCCCCGCTGGCCCATGGCCGAGTTTGGGCTCCGTGACCCCAAGGTCAAGGTCACGGCGGCCCTGCAAATGTCAAAAATTCTAGACGCTCTGAAGGCCGCATTTTAAGTCGGATCCCCATGAAACTTGGCCACGAGTTGCGTACCGTCCCCCGCTGGCCCGTGGCCGAGTTTGGGCTCCGTGACCCCAAGGTCAAGGTCACGGCGGCCCTGCAAATGTCAAAACTTCTGGACGCTCTGGAGGCCGCATTTTAAGTCGGATCCCCATGAAACTTGGCCACGAGTTGCGTCCCATCCCCCGCTGGCCCGTAGCCGAGTTTGGGCTCCGTGACCCCAAGGTCAAGGTCACGGCGGCCCTGCAAATGTCAAAAATTCTGGACGCTCTGGAGGCCGCATTTTAAGTCGGATCCCCATGAAACTTGGCCACGAGTTGCGTCCCGTCCCCCGCTGGCCCGTGGCCGAGTTTGGGCTCCGTGACCCCAAAGTCAAGTTCACGGTAGCTCTGCAAATGTCAAAAATTCTGGACGCTCTGGAGGCCGCATTTTAAGTCGGATCCCCATGAAACTTGGCCACGAGTTGCGTCCCGTCCCCCGCTGGCCCGTGGCCGAGTTTGGGCTCCGTGACCCCAAGGTCAAGGTCACGGCGGCCCTGCAAAGGTCAAAACTTCTGGACGCTCTGGAGGCCGCATTTTAAGTCGGATCCCCATGAAACTTGGCCACGAGTTGCGTCCCGTCCCCCGCTGGCCCGTGGCCAAGTTCGGGCTCCGTGACCCCAAGGTCAAGGTCACGGCGGCCCTGCGAATGTCAAAATTTCTGGACGCTCTGGAGGCCGCATTTTAAGTCGGATCCCCATGAAACTTGGCCACGAGTTGCGTCCCGTCCCCCGCTGGCCCGTGGCCAAGTTTGGGCTCCGTGACCCCAAGGTCAAGGTCACGGCGGCCCTGCAAATGTCAAAATTTCTGGACGCTCTGGAGGCCGCATTTTAAGTCGGATCCCCATGAAACTTGGCCACGAGTTGCGTCCCGTCCCTCGCTGGCCCGTGGCCGAGTTTGGGCTCCGTGACCCCAAGGTCAAGGTCACGGCGGCCCTGCGAATGTCAAAACTTCTGGACGCTCTGAAGGCCGCATTTTAAGTCGGATCCCCATGAAACTTGGCCACGAGTTGCGTACCTTCCCCTGCTGGCCCGTGGCCGAGTTTGGGCTCCGTGACCCCAAGGTCAAGGTCACGGCGGCCCTGCAAACGTCAAAACTTCTGGACGCTCTGGAGGCCGCATTTTAAGTCGGATCCCCATGAAACTTGGCCACGAGTTGCGTCCCGTCCCCCGCTGGGCCATGGCCGAGTTTGGGCTCCGTGACCCCAAGGTCAAGGTCACGGCGGCCCTGCAAAGGTCAAAACTTCTGGACGCTCTGGAGGCCGCATTTTAAGTCGGATCCCCATGAAACTTGGCCACGAGTTGCGTCCCGTCCCCAGCTGGCCCGTGGCCGAGTTTGGGCTACGTTACCCCAAGGTCAAGGTCACGGCGGCCCTGCGAAGGTCAAAATTTCTGGACGCTCTGGAGGCCGCATTTTAAGTCGGATCCCCATGAAACTTGGCCACGAGTTGCGTCCCATCCCCCGCTGGCCCGTGGCCGAGTTTGGGCTCCGTGATCCTAAGGTCAAGTTCACGGCGACCCTGCAAATGTCAAAACTTCTGGACGCTCTGGAGGCCGCATTTTAAATCGGATCCCCATGAAACTTGGCCACGAGTTGCGTCCCGTCCCCCGCTGGCCCGTGGCCGAGTTTGGGCTCCGTGACCCCAAGGTCAAGGTCACGGCGACCCTGCAAATGTCAAAACTTCTGGACGCTCTGGAGGCCGCATTTTAAATCGGATCCCCATGAAACTTGGCCACGAGTTGCGTCCCGTCCCCCGCTGGCCCGTGGCCGAGTTCGGGCTCCGTGACCCCAAGGTCAAGGTCACGGCGGCCCAGCGAAAGTCAAAATTTCTGGACGCTCTGGAGGCCGCATTTTAAGTCGGATTCCTATGAAACTTGGCCACGAGTTGGGTCCCGTCCCCTGCTGGCCCGTGGCCGAGTTTGGGCCCCGTGACCCCAAGGTCAAGGTCACGGCGGCCCTGCGAAGGTCAAAATTTCTGGACGCTCTGAAGGCCGCATTTTAAGTCGGATCCCCATGAAACTTGGCCACGAGTTGTGTATCGTCCCCCGCTGTCCCGTGGCCGAGTTTGGGCTCCGTGACCCCAAGGTCAAGGTCACGGCGGCCCTGCAAAAGTCAAAACTTCTGGACGCTCTGGAGGCCGCATTTTAAGTCGGATCCCCATGAAACTTGGCCACGAGTTGCGTCCCGTCCCCCGCTGGCCCATGGCCGAGTTTGGGCTCCGTGACCCCAAGGTCAAGGTCACGGCGGCCCTGCAAATGTCAAAATTTCTGGACGCTCTGGAGGCCGCATTTTAAGTCGGATCCCCATGAAACTTGGCCACGAGTTGCGTCCCGTCCCCCGCTGGCCGGTGGCCGAGTTTGGGCTACGTTACCCCAAGGTCAAGGTCACGGCGGCCCTGCGAAGGTCAAAATTTCTGGACGCTCTGGAGGCCGCATTTTAAGTCGGATCCCCATGAAACTTGGCCACGAGTTCCGTCCCGTCCCCCGCTGGCCCGTGGCCGAGTTTGGGCTCCGTGATCCTAAGGTCAAGTTCACGGCGACCCTGCAAATGTCAAAACTTCTGGACGCTCTGGAGGCCGCATTTTAAATCGGATCCCCATGAAACTTGGCCACGAGTTGCGTCCCGTCCCCCGCTGGCCCGTGGCCGAGTTTGGGCTCCGTGACCCCAAGGTCAAGTTCACGGCGACCCTGCAAATGTCAAAACTTCTGGACGCTCTGGAGGCCGCATTTTAAATCGGATCCCCATGAAACTTGGCCACGAGTTGCGTCCCGTCCCCCGCTGGCCCGTGGCCGAGTTCGGGCTCCGTGACCCCAAGGTCAAGGTCACGGCGGCCCAGCGAAAGTCAAAATTTCTGGACGCTCTGGAGGCCGCATTTTAAGTCGGATTCCCATGAAACTTGGCCACGAGTTGGGTCCCGTCCCCTGCTGGCCCGTGGCCGAGTTTGGGCCCCGTGACCCCAAGGTCAAGGTCACGGCGGCCCTGCGAAGGTCAAAATTTCTGGACGCTCTGAAGGCCGCATTTTAAGTCGGATCCCCATGAAACTTGGCCACGAGTTGTGTATCGTCCCCCGCTGTCCCGTGGCCGAGTTTGGGCTCCGTGACCCCAAGGTCAAGGTCACGGCGGCCCTGCAAAAGTCAAAACTTCTGGACGCTCTGGAGGCCGCATTTTAAGTCGGATCCCCATGAAACTTGGCCACGAGTTGCGTCCCGTCCCCCGCTGGCCCGTGGCCGAGTTTGGGCTCCGTGACCCCAAGGTCAAGGTCACGGCGGCCCTGCAAAGGTCAAAACTTCTGGACGCTCTGGAGGCCGCATTTTAAGTCGGATCCCCATGAAACTTGGCCACGAGTTGCGTCCCGTCCCCCGCTGGCCCGTGGCCAAGTTCGGGCTCCGTGACCCCAAGGTCAAGGTCACGGCGGCCCTGCGAATGTCAAAATTTCTGGACGCTCTGGAGGCCGCATTTTAAGTCGGATCCCCATGAAACTTGGCCACGAGTTGCGTCCCGTCCCCCGCTGGCCCGTGGCCAAGTTTGGGCTCCGTGACCCCAAGGTCAAGGTCACGGCGGCCCTGCAAATGTCAAAATTTCTGGACGCTCTGGAGGCCGCATTTTAAGTCGGATCCCCATGAAACTTGGCCACGAGTTGCGTCCCGTCCCTCGCTGGCCCGTGGCCGAGTTTGGGCTCCGTGACCCCAAGGTCAAGGTCACGGCGGCCCTGCGAATGTCAAAACTTCTGGACGCTCTGAAGGCCGCATTTTAAGTCGGATCCCCATGAAACTTGGCCACGAGTTGCGTACCTTCCCCTGCTGGCCCGTGGCCGAGTTTGGGCTCCGTGACCCCAAGGTCAAGGTCACGGCGGCCCTGCGAAAGTCAAAACTTCTGGACGCTCTGGAGGCCGCATTTTAAGTCGGATCCCCATGAAACTTGGCCACGAGTTGCGTCCCGTCCCCCGCTGGCCCGTGGCCAAGTTTGGGCTCCGTGACCCCAAGGTCAAGGTCACGGCGGCCCTGCAAATGTGAAAACTTCTGGACGCTCTGGAGGCCGCATTTTAAGTCGGATCCCTATGAAACTTGGCCACGAGTTGCCTCCCGTCCCCCGCTGGCCCGTGGCCAAGTTTGGGCTCCGTGACCCCAAGGTCAAGGTCACGGCGGCCCTGCAAACGTCAAAACTTCTGGACGCTCTGGAGGCCGCATTTTAACTCGGATCCCCATGAAACTTGGCCACGAGTTGCGTCCCGTCCCCCGCTGGCCCATGGCCGAGTTTGGGCTCCGTGACCCCAAGGTCAAGGTCACGGCGGCCCTGCAAAGGTCAAAACTTCTGGACGCTCTGGAGGCCGCATTTTAAGTCGGATCCCCATGAAACTTGGCCACGAGTTGCGTCCCGTCCCCCGCTGGCCCATGGCCGAGTTTGGGCTCCGTGACCCCAAGGTCAAGGTCACGGCGGCCCTGCAAATGTCAAAATTTCTGGACGCTCTGGAGGCCGCATTTTAAGTCGGATCCCCATGAAACTTGGCCACGAGTTGCGTCCCGTCCCCCGCTGGCCGGTGGCCGAGTTTGGGCTACGTTACCCCAAGGTCAAGGTCACGGCGGCCCTGCGAAGGTCAAAATTTCTGGACGCTCTGGAGGCCGCATTTTAAGTCGGATCCCCATGAAACTTGGCCACGAGTTCCGTCCCGTCCCCCGCTGGCCCGTGGCCGAGTTTGGGCTCCGTGATCCTAAGGTCAAGTTCACGGCGACCCTGCAAATGTCAAAACTTCTGGACGCTCTGGAGGCCGCATTTTAAATCGGATTACCATGAAACTTGGCCACGAGTTGCGTCCCGTCCCCCGCTGGCCCGTGGCCGAGTTTGGGCTCCGTGACCCCAAGGTCAAGGTCACGGCGACCCTGCAAATGTCAAAACTTCTGGACGCTCTGGAGGCCGCATTTTAAATCGGATCCCCATGAAACTTGGCCACGAGTTGCGTCCCGTCCCCCGCTGGCCCGTGGCCGAGTTCGGGCTCCGTGACCCCAAGGTCAAGGTCACGGCGGCCCAGCGAAAGTCAAAATTTCTGGACGCTCTGGAGGCCGCATTTTAAGTCGGATTCCCATGAAACTTGGCCACGAGTTGGGTCCCGTCCCCTGCTGGCCCGTGGCCGAGTTTGGGCCCCGTGACCCCAAGGTCAAGGTCACGGCGGCCCTGCGAAGGTCAAAATTTCTGGACGCTCTGAAGGCCGCATTTTAAGTCGGATCCCCATGAAACTTGGCCACGAGTTGTGTATCGTCCCCCGCTGTCCCGTGGCCGAGTTTGGGCTCCGTGACCCCAAGGTCAAGGTCACGGCGGCCCTGCAAAAGTCAAAACTTCTGGACGCTCTGGAGGCCGCATTTTAAGTCGGATCCACATGAAACTTGGCCACGAGTTGCGTCCCGTCCCCCGCTGGCCCGTGGCCAAGTTTGGGCTCCGTGACCCCAAGGTCAAGGTCACGGCGGCCCTGCAAATGTCAAAACTTCTGGACGCTCTGGAGGCCGCATTTTAAGTCGGATCCCCATGAAACTTGGCCACGAGTTGCGTCCCGTCCCCCGCTGGCCCGTGGCCGAGTTTGGGCTCCGTGACCCCAAGGTCAAGGTCACGGCGGCCCTGCAAAAGTAAAAAATTCTGGACGCTCTGGAGGCCGCATTTTAAGCCGGGTCCCCATGAAACTTGGCCACGAGTTGCGTCCCGTCCCCCGCTGGCCCGTGGCCGAGTTTGGGCTCCGTGACCCCAAGGTCAAGGTCACGGCGGCCCTGCAAATGTCAAAACTTCTGGACGCTCTGGAGGCCGCATTTTAAGTCGGATCCCCATGAAACTTGGCCACGAGTTGCGTCCCGTCACCCGCTGGCCCGCGGCCGAGTTTGGGCTCCGTGACCCCAAGGTCAAGGTCACGGCGGCCCTGCAAATGTCAAAAATTCTAGACGCTCTGGAGGCCGCATTTTAAGTCGGATCCCCATGAAACTTGGCCACGAGTTGCGTCCCATCCCCCGCTGGCCCGTAGCCGAGTTTGGGCTCCGTGACCCCAAGGTCAAGGTCACGGCGGCCCTGCAAATGTCAAAATTTCTGGACGCTCTGGAGGCCGCATTTTAAGTCGGATCCCCATGAAACTTGGCCACGAGTTGCGTCCCGTCCCCCGCTGGCCCGTGGCCGAGTTTGGGCTCCGTGACCCCAAAGTCAAGTTCACGGCAGCTCTGCAAAGGTCAAAAATTCTGGACGCTCTGGAAGCCGCATTTTAAGTCGGATCTCCATGAAACTTGGCCACGAGTTGCGTCCCGTCCCCCGCTGGCCCGTGGCCGAGTTTGGGCTGCGTGACCCCAAGGTCAAGGTCACGGCGGCCCTGCAAATGTCAAAACTTCTGGACGCTCTGGAGGCCGCATTTTAAGTCGGATCCCCATGAAACTTGGCCACGGGTTGCGTCCCGTCCCCCGCTGGCCCATGGCCGAGTTTGGGCTCCAAGACCCCAAGGTCAAGGTCACGGCGGCCCTGCAAATGTCAAAATTTCTGGACGCTCTGGAGGCCGCATTTTAAGTCGGATCCCCATGAAACTTGGCCACGAGTTGCGTCCCGTCCCCCGCTGGCCCGTGGCCAAGTTTGGGCTCCGTGACCCCAAGGTCAAGGTCACGGCGGCCCTGCAAACGTCAAAACTTCTGGACGCTCTGGAGGCCGCATTTTAAGTCGGATCCCCATGAAACTTGGCCACGAGTTGCGTCCCGTCCCCCGCTGGCCCGTGGCCAAGTTTGGGCTCCGTGACCCCAAGGTCAAGGTCACGGCGGCCCTGCAAAGGTCAAAACTTCTGGACGCTCTGGAGGCCGCATTTTAAGTCGGATCCCCATGAAACTTGGCCACGAGTTGCGGCCCGTCCCCCGCTGGCCCGTGGCCGAGTTTGGGCTCCGTGATCCTAAGGTCAAGGTCACGGCGGCCCTGCGAATGTCAAAACTTCTGGACGCACTGGAGGCCGCATTTTAAGTCGGATCCCCATGAAACTTGGCCACGAGTTGCGTCCCGTCCCCCGCTGGCCCGTGGCCAAGTTCGGGCTCCGTGACCCCAAGGTCAAGGTCACGGCGGCCCAGCGAAGGTCAAAATTTCTGGACGCTCTGGAGGCCGCATTTTAAGTTGGATCCCCATGAAACTTGGCCACGAGTTGCGTCCCGTCCCCCGCTGGCCCGTGGCCGAGTTTGGGCTCCGTGACCCCAAGGTCAAGGTCACGGCGGCTCTGCAAATGTCAAAAATTCTGGACGCTCTGGAGGCCGCATTTTAAGTCGGATCTCCATGAAACTTGGCCACGAGTTGCGTCCCGTCCCCCGCTGGCCCGTGGCCGAGTTTGGGCTCCGTGACCCCAAGGTCAAGGTCACGGCGGCCCTGCAAAGGTCAAAATTTCTGGACGCTCTGGAGGCCGCATTTTAAGTCGGATCCCCATGAAACTTGGCCACGAGTTGCGTCCCGTCCCCCGCTGGCCCATGGCCGAGTTTGGGCTCCAAGACCCCAAGGTCAAGGTCACGGCGGCCCTGCAAATGTCAAAAATTCTAGACGCTCTGAAGGCCGCATTTTAAGTCGGATCCCCATGAAACTTGGCCACGAGTTGCGTACCGTCCCCCGCTGGCCCGTGGCCGAGTTTGGGCTCCGTGACCCGAAGGTCAAGGTCACGGCGGCCCTGCAAAGGTCAAAACTTCTGGACGCTCTGGAGGCCGCATTTTAAGTCGGATCCCCATGAAACTTGGCCACGAGTTGCGTCCCATCCCCCGCTGGCCCGTGGCCAAGTTTGGGCTCCGTGACCCCAAGGTCAAGGTCACGGCGGCCCTGCAAATGTCAAAACTTCTGGACGATCTGGAGGCCGCATTTTAAGACGGATCCCCATGAAACTTGGCCACGAGTTGCGGCCCGTCCCCCGCTGGCCTGTGGCCGAGTTTGGGCTCCGTGATCCTAAGGTCAAGGTCACGGCGACCCTGCAAAAGTCAAAATTTCTGGACGCACTGGAGGCCGCATTTTAAGTCGGATCCCCATGAAACTTGGCCACGAGTTGCGTCCCGTCCCCCGCTGGCCCGTGGCCAAGTTCGGGCTCCGTGAACCCAAGGTCAAGGTCACGGCGGCCCAGCGAATGTCAAAATTTCTGGACGCTCTGGAGGCCGCATTTTAAGTCGGATCCCCATGAAACTTGGCCACGAGTTGCGTCCCGTCCCCCGCTGGCCCGTGGCCGAGTTTGGGCTCCGTGACCCCAAGGTCAAGGTCACGGCGGCCCTGCGAAGGTCAAAACTTCTGGACGCTCTGAAGGCCGCATTTTAAGTCGGATCCCCATGAAACTTGGCCACGAGTTGTGTATCGTCCCCCGCTGTCCCGTGGCCGAGTTTGGGCTCCGTGACCCCAAGGTCAAGGTCACGGCGGCCCTGCAAAAATAAAAAATTCTGGACGCTCTGGAGGCCGCATTTTAAGTCGGATCCCCATGAAACTTGGCCACGAGTTGCGTCCCGTCCCCCGCTGACCCGTGGCCGAGTTTGGGCTCCGTGACCCCAAGGTCAAGGTCACGGCGGCCCTGCGAAGGTCAAAACTTCTGGACGCTCTGGAGGCCGCATTTTAAGTCGGATCCCCATGAAACTTGGCCACGAGTTCCGTCCCGTCCCCCGCTGGACCGTGGCCGAGTTTGGGCTCCGTGACCCCAAGGTCAAGGTCACGGCGGCCCTGCAAAAGTCAAAACTTCTGGAAGCACTGGAGGCCGCATTTTAAGTCGGATCCCCATGAAACTTGGCCACGAGTTGCGTCCTGTCCCCCGCTGGCCCGTGGCCGAGTTTGGGCTCCGTGACCCCAAGGTCAAGGTCACGGCGGCCCTGCAAAACTCAAAATTTCTGGACGCTCTGGAGGCCGCATTTTAAGTCGGATCCCCATGAAACTTGGCCACGAGTTGCGTCCCGTCCCCCGCTGGCCCATGGCCGAGTTTGGGCTCCAAGACCCCAAGGTCAAGGTCACGGCGGCCCTGCGAATGTCAAAACTTCTGGACGCTATGGAGGCCGCATTTTAAGTCGGATCCCCATGAAACTTGGCCACGAGTTGCGTCCCGTCCCCCGCTAGCCCGTGGCCAAGTTTGGGCTCCGTGACCCCAAGGTCAAGGTCACGGCGGCCCTGCAAATGTCAAAACTTCTGGACGCTCTGGAGGCCGCATTTTAAGTCGGATCCCCATGAAACTTGGCCACGAGTTGCGTCCCGTCCCCCGCTGGCCCGTGGCCGAGTTTGGGCTCCGTGACCCAAAGGTCAAGGTCACGGCGGCCCTGCAAATGTCAAAATTTCTGGACGCTCTGGAGGCCGCATTTTAAGTCGGATCCCCAAGAACCTTCGCCAGAAGTTGCGTCCCGTCCCCCGCTGGCCCGTGGCCGAGTTTGGGCTCCGTGACCCCAAGGTCAAGGTCACGGCGGCCCTGCAAAGGTCAAAACTTCTGGACGCTCTGGAGGCCGCATTTTAAGTCGGATCCCCATGAAACTTGGCCACGAGTTGCGTCCCGTCCTCCGCTGGCCCGTCGCCATGTTTGGGCTCCGTGACCCCAAGGTCAAGGTCACGGCGGCCCTGCAAATGTCAAAACTTCTGGACGCTCTGGAGGCCGCATTTTAAGTCGGATCCCCATGAAGCTTGGCCACGAGTTGCGTCCCGTCCCCCGCTGGCCCGTGGCCGAGTTTGGGCTCCGTGACCCCAAGGTCAAGGTCACGGCGGCCCTGCAAATGTCAAAACTTCTGGACGCTCTGGAGGCCGCATTTTAAGTCGGATCCCCATGAAACTTGGCCACGAGTTGCGTCCCGTCCCCCGCTGGCCCGTGGCCGAGTTTGGGCTCCGTGACCCCAAGGTCAAGGTCACGGCGGCCCTGCAAAGGTCAAAAATTCTGGACGCTCTGGAGGCCGCATTTTAAGTCGGATCCCCATGAAACTTGGCCACGAGTTCCGTCCCGTCCCCCGCTGGCCCGTGGCCGAGTTTGGGCTCCGTGACCCCAAGGTCAAGTTCACGGCGACCCTGCAAATGTCAAAACTTCTGGACGCTCTGGAGGCCGCATTTTAAATCGGATCCCCATGAAACTTGGCCACGAGTTGCGTCCCGTCCCCCGCTGGCCCGTGGCCGAGTTCGGGCTCCGTGACCCCAAGGTCAAGGTCACGGCGGCCCAGCGAAAGTCAAAATTTCTGGACGCTCTGGAGGCCGCATTTTAAGTCGGATTCCCATGAAACTTGGCCACGAGTTGGGTCCCGTCCCCTGCTGGCCCGTGGCCGAGTTTGGGCCCCGTGACCCCAAGGTCAAGGTCACGGCGGCCCTGCGAAGGTCAAAATTTCTGGACGCTCTGAAGGCCGCATTTTAAGTCGGATCCCCATGAAACTTGGCCACGAGTTGTGTATCGTCCCCCGCTGTCCCGTGGCCGAGTTTGGGCTCCGTGACCCCAAGGTCAAGGTCACGGCGGCCCTGCAAAAGTCAAAACTTCTGGACGCTCTGGAGGCCGCATTTTAAGTCGGATCCACATGAAACTTGGCCACGAGTTGCGTCCCGTCCCCCGCTGGCCCGTGGCCAAGTTTGGGCTCCGTGACCCCAAGGTCAAGGTCACGGCGGCCCTGCAAATGTCAAAACTTCTGGACGCTCTGGAGGCCGCATTTTAAGTCGGATCCCCATGAAACTTGGCCACGAGTTGCGTCCCGTCCCCCGCTGGCCCGTGGCCGAGTTTGGGCTCCGTGACCCCAAGGTCAAGGTCACGGCGGCCCTGCAAAAGTAAAAAATTCTGGACGCTCTGGAGGCCGCATTTTAAGTCGGGTCCCCATGAAACTTGGCCACGAGTTGCGTCCCGTCCCCCGCTGGCCCGTGGCCGAGTTTGGGCTCCGTGACCCCAAGGTCAAGGTCACGGCGGCCCTGCAAATGTCAAAACTTCTGGACGCTCTGGAGGCCGCATTTTAAGTCGGATCCCCATGAAACTTGGCCACGAGTTGCGTCCCGTCACCCGCTGGCCCGCGGCCGAGTTTGGGCTCCGTGACCCCAAGGTCAAGGTCACGGCGGCCCTGCAAATGTCAAAAATTCTAGACGCTCTGAAGGCCGCATTTTAAGTCGGATCCCCATGAAACTTGGCCACGAGTTGCGTACCGTCCCCCGCTGGCCCGTGGCCGAGTTTGGGCTCCGTGACCCCAAGGTCAAGGTCACGGCGGCCCTGCAAATGTCAAAACTTCTGGACGCTCTGGAGGCCGCATTTTAAGTCGGATCCCCATGAAACTTGGCCACGAGTTGCGTCCCATCCCCCGCTGGCCCGTAGCCGAGTTTGGGCTCCGTGACCCCAAGGTCAAGGTCACGGCGGCCCTGCAAATGTCAAAATTTCTGGACGCTCTGGAGGCCGCATTTTAAGTCGGATCCCCATGAAACTTGGCCACGAGTTGCGTCCCGTCCCCCGCTGGCCCGTGGCCGAGTTTGGGCTCCGTGACCCCAAAGTCAAGTTCACGGCAGCTCTGCAAAGGTCAAAAATTCTGGACGCTCTGGAAGCCGCATTTTAAGTCGGATCTCCATGAAACTTGGCCACGAGTTGCGTCCCGTCCCCCGCTGGCCCGTGGCCGAGTTTGGGCTGCGTGACCCCAAGGTCAAGGTCACGGCGGCCCTGCAAAGGTCAAAACTTCTGGACGCTCTGGAGGCCGCATTTTAAGTCGGATCCCCATGAAACTTGGCCACGAGTTGCGTCCCGTCCCCCGCTGGCCCATGGCCGAGTTTGGGCTCCAAGACCCCAAGGTCAAGGTCACGGCGGCCCTGCAAATGTCAAAATTTCTGGACGCTCTGGAGGCCGCATTTTAAGTCGGATCCCCATGAAACTTGGCCACGAGTTGCGTCCCGTCCCCCGCTGGCCCGTGGCCAAGTTTGGGCTCCGTGACCCCAAGGTCAAGGTCACGGCGGCCCTGCAAAGGTCAAAACTTCTGGACGCTCTGGAGGCCGCATTTTAAGTCGGATCCCCATGAAACTTGGCCACGAGTTGCGTCCCGTCCCCCGCTGGCCCGTGGCCAAGTTTGGGCTCCGTGACCCCAAGGTCAAGGTCACGGCGGCCCTGCAAAGGTCAAAACTTCTGGACGCTCTGGAGGCCGCATTTTAAGTCGGATCCCCATGAAACTTGGCCACGAGTTGCGGCCCGTCCCCCGCTGGCCCGTGGCCGAGTTTGGGCTCCGTGATCCTAAGGTCAAGGTCACGGCGACCCTGCAAAAGTCAAAACTTCTGGACGCTCTGGAGGCCGCATTTTAAATCGGATCCCCATGAAACTTGGCCACGAGTTGCGTCCCGTCCCCCGCTGGCCCGTGGCCGAGTTTGGGCTCCGTGACCCCAAGGTCAAGGTCACGGCGGCCCAGCGAAGGTCAAAACTTCTGGACGCTCTGGAGGCCGCATTTTAAGTCGGATCCCCATGAAACTTGGCCACGAGTTGCGTCCCGTCCCCCGCTGGCCCGTGGCCGAGTTTGGGCTCCGTGACCCCAAGGTCAAGGTCACGGCGGCCCTGCAAAGGTCAAAACTTCTGGACGCTCTGGAGGCCGCATTTTAAGTCGGATCCCCATGAAACTTGGCCACGAGTTGCGTCCCGTCCCCCGCTGGCCCATGGCCGAGTTTGGGCTCCAAGACCCCAAGGTCAAGGTCACGGCGGCCCTGCAAATGTCAAAAATTCTAGACGCTCTGAAGGCCGCATTTTAAGTCGGATCCCCATGAAACTTGGCCACGAGTTGCGTACCGTCCCCCGCTGGCCCGTGGCCGAGTTTGGGCTCCGTGACCCCAAGGTCAAGGTCACGGCGGCCCTGCAAAGGTCAAAACTTCTGGACGCTCTGGAGGCCGCATTTTAAGTCGGATCCCCATGAAACTTGGCCACGAGTTGCGTCCCATCCCCCGCTGGCCCGTGGCCAAGTTTGGGCTCCGTGACCCCAAGGTCAAGGTCACGGCGGCCCTGCAAATGTCAAAACTTCTGGACGATCTGGAGGACGCATTTTAAGTCGGATCCCCATGAAACTTGGCCACGAGTTGCGGCCCGTCCCCCGCTGGCCCGTGGCCGAGTTTGGGCTCCGTGATCCTAAGGTCAAGGTCACGGCGACCCTGCAAAAGTCAAAACTTCTGGACGCACTGGAGGCCGCATTTTAAGTCGGATCCCCATGAAACTTGGCCACGAGTTGCGTCCCGTCCCCCGCTGGCCCGTGGCCAAGTTCGGGCTCCGTGACCCCAAGGTCAAGGTCACGGCGGCCCAGCGAATGTCAAAATTTCTGGACGCTCTGGAGGCCGCATTTTAAGTCGGATCCCCATGAAACTTGGCCACGAGTTGCGTCCCGTCCCCCGCTGGCCCGTGGCCGAGTTTGGGCTCCGTGACCCCAAGGTCAAGGTCACGGCGGCCCTGCAAAGGTCAAAACTTCTGGACGCTCTGGAGGCCGCATTTTAAGTCGGATCCCCATGAAACTTGGCCACGAGTTGGGTCCCGTCCCCTGCTGGCCCGTGGCCGAGTTTGGGCTCCGTGACCCCAAGGTCAAGGTCACGGCGGCCCTGCGAAGGTCAAAACTTCTGGACGCTCTGAAGGCCGCATTTTAAGTCGGATCCCCATGAAACTTGGCCACGAGTTGTGTATCGTCCCCCGCTGTCCCGTGGCCGAGTTTGGGCTCCGTGACCCCAAGGTCAAGGTCACGGCGTCCCTGCAAAAGTCAAAACTTCTGGACGCTCTGGAGGCCGCATTTTAAGTCGGATCCACATGAAACTTGGCCACGAGTTGCGTCCCGTCCCCCGCTGGCCCGTGGCCAAGTTTGGGTTCCGTGACCCCAAGGTCAAGGTCACGGCGGCCCTGCAAATGTCAAAACTTCTGGACGCTCTGGAGGCCGCATTTTAAGTCGGATCCCCATGAAACTTGGCCACGAGTTGCGTCCCGTCCCCCGCTGGCCCGTGGCCGAGTTTGGGCTCCGTGACCCCAAGGTCAAGGTCACGGCGGCCCTGCAAAAATAAAAAATTCTGGACGCTCTGGAGGCCGCATTTTAAGTCGGATCCCCATGAAACTTGGCCACGAGTTGCGTCCCGTCCCCCGCTGGCCCGTGGCCGAGTTTGGGCTCCGTGACCCCAAGGTCAAGGTCACGGCGGCCCTGCAAAGGTCAAAACTTCTGGACGCTCTGGAGGCCGCATTTTAAGTCGGATCCCCATGAAACTTGGCCACGAGTTGCGTCCCGTCCCCCGCTGGCCCATGGCCGAGTTTGGGCTCCAAGACCCCAAGGTCAAGGTCACGGCGGCCCTGCAAATGTCAAAAATTCTAGACGCTCTGAAGGCCGCATTTTAAGTCGGATCCCCATGAAACTTGGCCACGAGTTGCGTACCGTCCCCCGCTGGCCCGTGGCCGAGTTTGGGCTCCGTGACCCCAAGGTCAAGGTCACGGCGGCCCTGCAAATGTCAAAACTTCTGGACGCTCTGGAGGCCGCATTTTAAGTCGGATCCCCATGAAACTTGGCCACGAGTTGCGTCCCATCCCCCGCTGGCCCGTGGCCAAGTTTGGGCTCCGTGACCCCAAGGTCAAGGTCACGGCGGCCCTGCAAATGTCAAAACTTCTGGACGATCTGGAGGACGCATTTTAAGTCGGATCCCCATGAAACTTGGCCACGAGTTGCGGCCCGTCCCCCGCTGGCCCGTGGCCGAGTTTGGGCTCCGTGATCCTAAGGTCAAGGTCACGGCGACCCTGCAAAAGTCAAAACTTCTGGACGCACTGGAGGCCGCATTTTAAGTCGGATCCCCATGAAACTTGGCCACGAGTTGCGTCCCGTCCCCCGCTGGCCCGTGGCCAAGTTCGGGCTCCGTGACCCCAAGGTCAAGGTCACGGCGGCCCAGCGAATGTCAAAATTTCTGGACGCTCTGGAGGCCGCATTTTAAGTCGGATCCCCATGAAACTTGGCCACGAGTTGCGTCCCGTCCCCCGCTGGCCCGTGGCCGAGTTTGGGCTCCGTGACCCCAAGGTCAAGGTCACGGCGGCCCTGCAAAGGTCAAAACTTCTGGACGCTCTGGAGGCCGCATTTTAAGTCGGATCCCCATGAAACTTGGCCACGAGTTGGGTCCCGTCCCCTGCTGGCCCGTGGCCGAGTTTGGGCTCCGTGACCCCAAGGTCAAGGTCACGGCGGCCCTGCGAAGGTCAAAACTTCTGGACGCTCTGAAGGCCGCATTTTAAGTCGGATCCCCATGAAACTTGGCCACGAGTTGTGTATCGTCCCCCGCTGTCCCGTGGCCGAGTTTGGGCTCCGTGACCCCAAGGTCAAGGTCACGGCGTCCCTGCAAATGTCAAAACTTCTGGACGCTCTGGAGGCCGCATTTTAAGTCGGATCCACATGAAACTTGGCCACGAGTTGCGTCCCGTCCCCCGCTGGCCCGTGGCCAAGTTTGGGTTCCGTGACCCCAAGGTCAAGGTCACGGCGGCCCTGCAAATGTCAAAACTTCTGGACGCTCTGGAGGCCGCATTTTAAGTCGGATCCCCATGAAACTTGGCCACGAGTTGCGTCCCGTCCCCCGCTGGCCCGTGGCCGAGTTTGGGCTCCGTGACCCCAAGGTCAAGGTCACGGCGGCCCTGCAAAAATAAAAAATTCTGGACGCTCTGGAGGCCGCATTTTAAGTCGGATCCCCATGAAACTTGGCCACGAGTTGCGTCCCGTCCCCCGCTGGCCCGTGGCCGAGTTTGGGCTCCGTGACCCCAAGGTCAAGGTCACGGCGGCCCTGCAAAGGTCAAAACTTCTGGACGCTCTGGAGGCCGCATTTTAAGTCGGATCCCCATGAAACTTGGCCACGAGTTGCGTCCCGTCCCCCGCTGGCCCATGGCCGAGTTTGGGCTCCAAGACCCCAAGGTCAAGGTCACGGCGGCCCTGCAAATGTCAAAAATTCTAGACGCTCTGAAGGCCGCATTTTAAGTCGGATCCCCATGAAACTTGGCCACGAGTTGCGTACCGTTCCCCGCTGGCCCGTGGCCGAGTTTGGGCTCCGTGACCCCAAGGTCAAGGTCACGGCGGCCCTGCAAAGGTCAAAACTTCTGGACGCTCTGGAGGCCGCATTTTAAGTCGGATCCCCATGAAACTTGGCCACGAGTTGCGTCCCATCCCCCGCTGGCCCGTGGCCAAGTTTGGGCTCCGTGACCCCAAGGTCAAGGTCACGGCGGCCCTGCAAATGTCAAAACTTCTGGACGATCTGGAGGACGCATTTTAAGTCGGATCCCCATGAAACTTGGCCACGAGTTGCGGCCCGTCCCCCGCTGGCCCGTGGCCGAGTTTGGGCTCCGTGATCCTAAGGTCAAGGTCACGGCGACCCTGCAAAAGTCAAAACTTCTGGACGCACTGGAGGCCGCATTTTAAGTCGGATCCCCATGAAACTTGGCCACGAGTTGCGTCCCGTCCCCCGCTGGCCCGTGGCCAAGTTCGGGCTCCGTGACCCCAAGGTCAAGGTCACGGCGGCCCAGCGAATGTCAAAATTTCTGGACGCTCTGGAGGCCGCATTTTAAGTCGGATCCCCATGAAACTTGGCCACGAGTTGCGTCCCGTCCCCCGCTGGCCCGTGGCCGAGTTTGGGCTCCGTGACCCCAAGGTCAAGGTCACGGCGGCCCTGCAAAGGTCAAAACTTCTGGACGCTCTGGAGGCCGCATTTTAAGTCGGATCCCCATGAAACTTGGCCACGAGTTGGGTCCCGTCCCCTGCTGGCCCGTGGCCGAGTTTGGGCTCCGTGACCCCAAGGTCAAGGTCACGGCGGCCCTGCGAAGGTCAAAACTTCTGGACGCTCTGAAGGCCGCATTTTAAGTCGGATCCCCATGAAACTTGGCCACGAGTTGTGTATCGTCCCCCGCTGTCCCGTGGCCGAGTTTGGGCTCCGTGACCCCAAGGTCAAGGTCACGGCGTCCCTGCAAAAGTCAAAACTTCTGGACGCTCTGGAGGCCGCATTTTAAGTCGGATCCACATGAAACTTGGCCACGAGTTGCGTCCCGTCCCCCGCTGGCCCGTGGCCAAGTTTGGGTTCCGTGACCCCAAGGTCAAGGTCACGGCGGCCCTGCAAATGTCAAAACTTCTGGACGCTCTGGAGGCCGCATTTTAAGTCGGATCCCCATGAAACTTGGCCACGAGTTGCGTCCCGTCCCCCGCTGGCCCGTGGCCGAGTTTGGGCTCCGTGACCCTAAGGTCAAGGTCACGGCGGCCCTGCAAAAATAAAAAATTCTGGACGCTCTGGAGGCCGCATTTTAAGTCGGATCCCCATGAAACTTGGCCACGAGTTGCGTCCCGTCCCCCGCAGACCCGTGGCCGAGTTTGGGCTCCGTGACCCCAAGGTCAAGGTCACGGCGGCCCTGCGAAGGTCAAAACTTCTGGACGCTCTGGAGGCCGCATTTTAAGTCGGATCCCCATGAAACTTGGCCACGAGTTCCGTCCCGTCCCCCGCTGGCCCGTGGCCGAGTTTGGGCTCCGTGACCCCAAGGTCAAGGTCACGGCGGCCCTGCAAAAGTCAAAACTTCTGGAAGCACTGGAGGCCGCATTTTAAGTCGGATCCCCATGAAACTTGGCCACGAGTTGCGTCCTGTCCCCCGCTGGCCCGTGGCCGAGTTTGGGCTCCGTGACCCCAAGGTCAAGGTCACGGCGGCCCTGCAAAACTCAAAATTTCTGGACGCTCTGGAGGCCGCATTTTAAGTCGGATCCCCATGAAACTTGGCCACGAGTTGCGTCCCGTCCCCCGCTGGCCCATGGCCGAGTTTGGGCTCCAAGACCCCAAGGTCAAGGTCACGGCGGCCCTGCGAATGTCAAAACTTCTGGACGCTATGGAGGCCGCATTTTAAGTCGGATCCTGAAACTTGGCCACGAGTTGCGTCCCGTCCTCCGCTGGCCCGTCGCCATGTTTGGGCTCCGTGACCCCAAGGTCAAGGTCACGGCGGCCCTGCAAATGTCAAAACTTCTGGACGCTCTGGAGGCCGCATTTTAAGTCGGATCCCCATGAAACTTGGCCACGAGTTGCGTCCCGTCCCCTGCTGGCCCGTGGCCGAGTTTGGGCTCCGTGACCCCAAGGTCAAGGTCACGGCGGCCCTGCAAATGTCAAAACTTCTGGACGCTCTGGAGGCCGCATTTTAAGTCGGATCCCCATGAAACTTGGCCACGAGTTGCGTCCCGTCCCCCGCTGGCCCGTGGCCGAGTTTGGGCTCCGTGACCCCAAGGTCAAGGTCACGGCGGCCCTGCAAATCTCAAAACTTCTGGACGCTCTGGAGGCCGCATTTTAAGTCGGATCCCCATGAAACTTGGCCACGAGTTGCGTCCCGTCCCCCGCTGGCCCGTGGCCGAGTTTGGGCTCCGTGACCTCAAGGTTAAGGTCACGGCGGCCCTGCAAATGTCAAAATTTCTGGACGCTCTGGAGGCCGCATTTTAAGTCGGATCCCCATGAAACTTGGCCACGAGTTGCGTCCCGTCCCCCGCTGGCCCGTGGCCGAGTTTGGGCTCCGTGACCCCAAGGTCAAGGTCACGGCGGCCCTGGAAAAGTCAAAACTTCTGGACGCTCTGGAGGCCGCATTTTAAGTCGGATCCCCATGAAACTTGGCCACGAGTTGCGTCCCGTCCCCCGCTGGCCCGTGGCCGAGTTTGGGCTCCGTGACCCCAAGGTCAAGGTCACGGCGGCCCTGCAAATGTCAAAAATTCTAGACGCTCTGAAGGCCGCATTTTAAGTCGGATCCCCATGAAACTTGCCCACGAGTTGCGTACCGTCCCCCGCTGGCCCGTGGCCGAGTTTGGGCTCCGTGACCCCAAGGTCAAGGTCACGGCGGCCCTGCGAAGGTCAAAATTTCTGGACGCTCTGGAGGCCCGCATTTTAAGTCGGATCCCCATGAAACTTGGCCACGAGTTGCGTCCCGTCCTCCGCTTGCCCGTAGCCGAGTTTTGGCTCCGTGACCCCAAGGTCAAGGTCACGGCGGCCCTGCGAAGGTCAAAACTTCTGGACGCTCTGGAGGCCGCATTCTAAGTCGGATCCCCATGAAACTTAGCCACGAGTTGCGTCCCGTCCCACGCTGGCCCGTGGCCAAATTCGGGCTCCGTGACCCCAAGGTCAAGGTCACGGCGGCCCTGCAAATGTCAAAACTTCTGGACGCTCTGGAGGCCCGCATTTTAAGTCGGATCCCCCATGAAACTTGGCCACGAGTTGCGTCCCGTCCCCCGCTGACCCGTGGCCGAGTTTGGGCTCCGTGACCCCAAGGTCAAGGTCACGGCGGCCCTGCAAAAGTCAAAACTTCTGGAAGCACTGGAGGCCGCATTTTAAGTCGGATCCCCATGAAACTTGGCCACGAGTTGCGTCCTGTCCCCCGCTGGCCCGTGGCCGAGTTTGGGCTCCGTGACCTCAAGGTTAAGGTCACGGCGGCCCTGCAAATGTCAAAATTTCTGGACGCTCTGGAGGCCGCATTTTAAGTCGGATCCCCATGAAACTTGGCCACGAGTTGCGTCCCGTCCCCCGCTGGCCCGTGGCCGAGTTTGGGCTCCGTGACCTCAAGGTTAAGGTCACGGCGGCCCTGCAAATGTCAAAATTTCTGGACGCTCTGGAGGCCGCATTTTAAGTCGGATCCCCATGAAACTTGGCCACGAGTTGCGTCCCGTCCCCCGCTGGCCCGTGGCCGAGTTTGGGCTCCGTGACCCCAAGGTCAAGGTCACGGCGGCCCTGGAAAAGTCAAAACTTCTGGACGCTCTGAAGGCCGCATTTTAAGTCGGATCCCCATGAAACTTGGCCACGAGTTGCGTCCCGTCCCCCGCTGGCCCGTGGCCGAGTTTGGGCTCCGTGACCCCAAGGTCAAGGTCACGGCGGCCCTGCAAATGTCAAAAATTCTAGACGCTCTGAAGGCCGCATTTTAAGTCGGATCCCCATGAAACTTGGCCACGAGTTCCGTACCGTCCCCCGCTGGCCCGTGGCCGAGTTTGGGCTCCGTGACCCCAAGGTCAAGGTCACGGCGGCCCTGCGAAGGTCAAAATTTCTGGACGCTCTGGAGGCCGCATTTTAAGTCGGATCCCCATGAAACTTGGCCACGAGTTGCGTCCCGTCCTCCGCTTGCCCGTGGCCGAGTTTGGGCTCCGTGACCCCAAGTTCAAGGTCACGGCGGCCCTGCGAAGGTCAAAACTTCTGGACGCTCTGGAGGCCGCATTTTAAGTCGGATCCCCATGAAACTTGGCCACGAGTTGCGTCCCGTCCCCCGCTGGCCCGTGGCCAAGTTTGGGCTCCGTGACCCCAAGGTCAAGGTCACGGCGGCCTTGCGAAGGTCAAAACTTCTGGACGCTCTGGAGGCCGCATTTTAAGTCGGATCCCCATGAAACTTAGCCACGAGTTGCGTCCCGTCCCCCCGCTGGCCCGTGGCCAAATTCGGGCTCCGTGACCCCAAGGTCAAGGTCACGGCGGCCCAGCGAAGGTCAAAACTTCTGGACGCTCTGGAGGCCGCATTTTAAGTCGGATCCCCATGAAACTTGGCCACGAGTTGCGTCCCGTCCCCCGCTGACCCGTGGCCGAGTTTGGGCTCCGTGACCCCAAGGTCAAGGTCACGGCGGCCCTGCAAAAGTCAAAACTTCTGGAAGCACTGGAGGCCGCATTTTAAGTCGGATCCCCATGAAACTTGGCCACGAGTTGCGTCCTGTCCCCCGCTGGCCCGTGGCCGAGTTTGGGCTCCTTGACCCCAAGGTCAAGGTCACGGCGGCCCTGCAAATGTCAAAATTTCTGGACGCTCTGGAGGCCGCATTTTAAGTCGGATCCCCATGAAACTTGGCCACGAGTTGCGTCCCGTCCCCCGCTGGCCCGTGGCCGAGTTTTGGCTCCGTGACCCCAAGGTCAAGGTCACGGCGGCCCTGCAAATGTCAAAACTTCTGGATGCTCTGGAGGCCGCATTTTAAGTCGGATCCCCATGAAACTTGGCCACGAGTTGCGTCCCGTCCCCCGCTGGCCCGTGGCCGAGTTTGGGCTCCGTGACCCCAAGGTCAAGGTCACGGCGGCCATGCAAAGGTCAAAACTTCTGGACGCTCTGGAGGCCGCATTTTAAGTCGGATCCCCATGAAACTTGGCCACGAGTTGCGTCCCGTCCCCCGCTGGCCCATGGCCGAGTTTGGGCTCCAAGACCCCAAGGTCAAGGTCACGGCGGCCCTGCGAAGGTCAAAACTTCTGGACGCTCTGGAGGCCGCATTTTAAGTCGGATCCCCATGAAACTTGGCCACGAGTTACGTCCCGTCCCCCGCTGGCCCGTGGCCAAGTTTGGGCTCCGTGACCCCAAGGTCAAGGTCACGGCGGCCCTGCGAAGGTCAAAACTTTTGGACGCTCTGGAGGCCGCATTTTAAGTCGGATCCCCATGAAACTTGGCCACGAGTTGCGTCCCGTCCCCCGCTGGCCCGTGGCCGAGTTTGGGCTCCGTGACCCCCAAGGTCAAGGTCACGGCGGCCCTGCAAAGGTCAAAACTTCTGGACGCTCTGGAGGCCGCATTTTAAGTCGGATCCCCAAGAAACTTCGCCAGAAGTTGCGTCCCGTCCCCCGCTGGCCCGTGGCCGAGCTTGGGCTCCGTGACCCCAAGGTCAAGGTCACGGCGGCCCTGCAAAAGTCAAAACTTCTGGACGCTCTGGAGGCCGCATTTTAAGTCGGATCCCCATGAAACTTGGCCACGAGTTGCGTCCCGTCCTCCGCTGGCCCGTCGCCATGTTTGGGCTCCGTGACCCCAAGGTCAAGGTCACGGCGGCCCTGCAAATGTCAAAACTTCTGGACGCTCTGGAGGCCGCATTTTAAGTCGGATCCCCATGAAACTTGGCCACGAGTTGCGTCCCGTCCCCCGCTGGCCCGTGGCCGAGTTTCGGCTCCGTGACCCCAAGGTCAAGGTCACGGCGGCCCTGCGAAGGTCAAAATTTCTGGACGCTCTGGAGGCCGCATTTTAAGTCGGATCCCCATGAAACTTGGCCACGAGTTGCGTCCCGTCCCCCGCTGGCCCGTGGCCGAGTTTTGGCTCCGTGACCCAAGGTCAGAGGTCACGGCGGCCCTGCAAATGTCAAAACTTCTGGACGCTCTGAAAGCCGCATTTTAAGTCGGATCCCCATGAAACTTGGCCACGAGTTGCGTCCCGTCCCACGCTGGCCCGTGGCCAAGTTTGGGCTCCGTGACCCCCAAGGTCAAGGTCACGGCGGCCCTGCGAAAGTCAAAACTTTTGGACGCTCTGGAGGCCGCATTTTAAGTCGGATCCCCATGAAACTTAGCCACGAGTTCCGTCCCGTCCCCCGCTGGCCCGTGGGCAAGTTCGGACTCCGTGACCCCAAGGTCAAGGTCACGGCGGCCCTGCGAAGGTCAAAACTTCTGGACGCTCTTGAGGCCGCATTTTAAGTCGGATCCCCATGAAACTTGGCCACGAGTTGCGTCCCGTCCCCCGCTGACCCGTGGCCGAGTTTGGGCTCCGTGACCCCAAGGTCAAGGTCACGGCGGCCCTGCGAATGTCAAAACTTCTGGACGCTCTGGAGGCCGCATTTTAAGTCGGATCCCCATGAAACTTGGCCACGAGTTCCGTCCCGTCCCCCGCTGGCCCGTGGCCGAGTTTGGGCTCCGTGACCCCAAGGTCAAGGTCACGGCGGCCCTGCAAATGTCAAAATTTCTGGACGCTCTGGAGGCCACATTTTAAGTCGGATCCCCATGAAACTTGGCCACGAGTTGCGTCCCGTCCCCCGCTGGCCCGTGGCCGAGTTTTGGCTCCGTGACCCCAAGGTCAAGGTCACGGCGGGCCCTGCGAAGGTGAAAACTTCTGGACGCTCTGGAGGCCGCATTTTAAGACGGATCCCCATGAAACTTGGCCACGAGTTGCGTCCCGTCCGCCGCTGGCCCGTGGCCGAGTTTGGGCTCCGTGACCCCAAGGTCAAGGTCACGGCGGCCCTGGAAAATTCAAAACTTCTGGACGCTCTGGAGGCCGCATTTTAAGTCGGATCCCCATGAAACTTGGCCACGAGTTGCGTCCCGTCCCCCGCTGGCCCGTTGCCGAGTTTGGGCTCCTTGACCCCAAGGTCAAGGTCACGGCGGCCCCTGCAAATGTCAGAAATTCTAGACGCTCTGAAGGCCGCATTTTAAGTCGGATCCCCATGAAACTTGGCCACGAGTTGCGTACCGTCCCCCGCTGCCGCGTGGCCGAGTTTGGGCTCCGTGACCCCAAGGTCAAGGTCACGGCGGCCCTGCAAAAGTCAAAACTTCTGGACGCTCTGGAGGCCGCATTTTAAGTCGGATCCCCATGAAACTTGGCCACGAGTTGCGTCCCGTCCCCCGCTGGCCCATGGCCAAGTTTGGGGCTCCGTGACCCCAAGGTCAAGGTCACGGCGGCCCTGCGAAGGTCAAAATTTCTGGACGCTCTGGAGGCCGCATTTTAAGTCGGATCCCCATGAAACTTTGCCACGAGTTGCGTCCCGTCCCCCGCTGGCCCGTGGCCAAGTTCGGGCTCCGTGACCCCAAGGTCAAGGTCACGGCGGCCCTGCGAAGGTCAAAACTTCTGGACGCTCTGGAGGCCGCATTTTAAGTCGGATCCCCATGAAACTTGGCCACGAGTTGCGTCCCGTCCCCCGCTGACCCGTGGCCGAGTTTGGGCTCCGTGACCCCCAAGGTCAAGGTCACGGCGGCCCTGCGAATGTCAAAACTTCTGGACGCTCTGGAGGCCGCATTTTAAGTCGGATCCCCATGAAACTTGGCCACGAGTTCCGTCCCGTCCCCCGCTGGCCCGTGGCCGAGTTTGGGCTCCGTGACCCCAAGGTCAAGGTCACGGCGGCCCTGCAAATGTCAAAACTTCTGGAAGCTCTGGAGGCCGCATTTTAAGTCGGATCCCCAAGAAACTTGGCCACGAGTTGCGTCCCGTCCCCCGCTGGCCCGTGGCCGAGTTCGGGCTCCGTGACCCCAAGGTCAAGGTCACGGCGGCCCTGCGAAAGTCAAAATTTCTGGACGCTCTGGAGGCCGCATTTTAAGTCGGATCCCCATGAAACTTGGCCACGAGTTGCGTCCCGTCCCCCGCTGGCCCGTGGCCGAGTTTTGGCTCCGTGACCCCAAGGTCAAGGTCACGGCGGCCCTGCGAAGGTCAAAACTTCTGGACGCTCTGGAGGCCGCATTTTAAGTCGGATCCCCATGAAACTTGGCCACGAGTTGCGTCCCGTCCCCCACTGGCCCGTGGCCGAGTTTGGGCTCCGTGACCCCAAGGTCAAGGTCACGGCGGCCCTGCAAAGGTCAAAACTTCTGGACGCTCTGGAGGCCGCATTTTAAGTCGGATCCCCATGAAACTTGGCCACGAGTTGCGTCCCGTCGCACGCTGGCCCATGGCCGAGTTTGGGCTCCAAGACCCCAAGGTCAAGGTCACGGCGGCCCTGCGAAAGTCAAAACTTCTGGACGCTCTGGAGGCCGCATTTTAAGTCGGATCCCCATGAAACTTGGCCACGAGTTGCGTCCCGTCCCCCGCTGGCCCGTGGCCGAGTTTGGGCTCCGTGACCCCAAGGTCAAGGTCACGGCGGCCCTGCAAATGTCAAAACTTCTGGACGCTCTGGAGGCCGCATTTTAAGTCGGATCCCCAAGAAACTTCGCCAGAAGTTGCGTCCCGTCCCCCGCTGGCCCGTGGCCGTGTTTGGGCTCCGTGACCCCAAGGTCAAGGTCACGGCGGCCCTGCAAATGTCAAAACTTCTGGACGCTCTGGAGGCCGCATTTTAAGTCGGATCCCCATGAAACTTGGCCACGAGTTGCGTCCCGTCCTCCGCTGGCCCGTCGCCATGTTTGGGCTGCGTGACCCCAAGGTCAAGGTCACGGCGGCCCTGCAAATGTCAAAACTTCTGGACGCTCTGGAGGCCGCATTTTAAGTCGGATCCCCATGAAACTTGGCCACGAGTTGCGTCCCGTCCCCCGCTGGCCCGTGGCCGAGTTTGGGCTCCGTGACCCCAAGGTCAAGGTCACGGCGGCCCTGCGAAGGTCAAAAATTCTGGACGCTCTGGAGGCCGCATTTTAAGTCGGATCCCCATGAAACTTGGCCACGAGTTGCGTCCCGTTCCCCGCTGGCCCGTGGCCAAGTTTGGGCTCCGTGACCTCAAGGTCAAGGTCACGGCGGCCCTGCAAAAGTCAAAATTTCTGGACGCTCTGGAGGCCGCATTTTAAGTCGGATCCCCATGAAACTTGGCCACGAGTTGCGTCCCGTCCCCCGCTGGCCCGTGACCGAGTTTCGGCTCCGTGACCCCAAGGTCAAGGTCACGGCGGCCCTGCAAATGTCAAAACTTCTGGACGCTCTGGAGGCCGCATTTTAAGTCGGATCCCCATGAAACTTGGCCACGAGTTGCGTCCCGTCCCCCGCTGGCCCGTGGCCGAGTTTGGGCTCCGTGACCCCAAGGTCAAGGTCACGGCGGCCCTGCAAATGTCAAAAATTCTGGACGCTCTGAAGGCCGCATTTTAAGTCGGATCCCCATGAAACTTGGCCACGAGTTGCGTACCGTCCCCCGCTGGCCCGTGGCCGAGTTTGGGCTCCGTGACCCCAAGGTCAAGGTCACGGCGGCCCTGCGAAGGTCAAAATTTCTGGACGCTCTGGAGGCCGCATTTTAAGTCGGATCCCCATGAAACTTGGCCACGAGTTGCGGCCCGTCCCCCGCTGGCCCGTGGCCGAGTTTTGGCTCCGTGACCCCAAGGTCAAGGTCACGGCGGCCCTGCAAATGTCAAAACTTCTGGACGCTCTGGAGGCCGCATTTTAAGTCGGATCCCCATGAAACTTGGCCACGAGTTGCGTCCCGTCCCACGCTGGCCCGTGGCCAAGTTTGGGCTCCGTGACCCCAAGGTCAAGGTCACGGCGGCCCTGCGAAAGTCAAAACTTCTGGACGCTCTGGAGGCCGCATTTTAAGTCGGATCCCCATGAAACTTAGCCACGAGTTGCGTCCCGTCCCCCGCTGGCCCGTGGCCGAGTTTGGGCTCCGTGACCCCAAGGTCAAGGTCACGGCGGCCCTGGAAATGTCAAAACTTCTGGATGCTCTGGAGGCCGCATTTTAAGTCGGATCCCCATGAAACTTGGCCACGAGTTACGTCCCGTCCCCCGCTGGCCCGTGGCCGAGTTTGGGCTCCGTGACCCCAAGGTCAAGGTCACGGCGGCCCTGCAAATGTCAAAAATTCTAGACGCTCTGAAGGCCGCATTTTAAGTCGGATCCCCATGAAACTTGGCCACGAGTTGCGTCCCGTCCCCCGCTGGCACGTGGCCGAGTTTTGGCTCCGTGACCCCAAGGTCAAGGTCACGGCGGCCCTGCAAATGTCAAAACTTCTGGACGCTCTGGAGGCCGCATTTTAATTCGGATCCCCATGAAACTTGGCCACGAGTTGCGTCCCGTCCCCCGCTGGCCCGTGGCCAAGTTCGGGCTCCGTGACCCCAAGGTCAAGGTCACGGCGGCCCTGCGAACGTCAAAATTTCTGGACGCTCTGGAGGCCGCATTTTAAGTCGGATCCCCATTAAACTTAGCCACGAGTTGCGTCCCGTCCCCCGTTGGCCCGTGGCCAAGTTCGGGCTCCGTGACCCCAAGGTCAAGGTCACGGCGGACCTGCGAAGGTCAAAACTTCTGGACGCTCTGGAGGCCGCATTTTAAGTCGGATCCCCATGAAACTTGGCCACGAGTTGCGTCCCGTCCCCCGCTGACCCGTGGCCGAGTTTGGGCTCCGTGACCCCAAGGTCAAGGTCACGGCGGCCCTGCGAATGTCAAAACTTCTGGACGCTCTGGAGGCCGCATTTTAAGTCGGATCCCCATGAAACTTGGCCACGAGTTGCGTCCCGTCCCCCGCTGGCCCGTGGCCGAGTTTGGGCTCCGTGACCCCAAGGTCAAGGTCACGGCGGCCCTGCAAAAGTCAAAACTTCTGGAAGCACTGGAGGCCGCATTTTAAGTCGGATCCCCATGAAACTTAGCCACGAGTTGCGTCCCGTCCCCCGCTGGCCCGTGGCCAAGTTCGGGCTCCGTGACCCCAAGGTCAAGGTCACGGCGGCCCTGCGAAGGTCAAAACTTCTGGACGCTCTGGAGGCCGCATTTTAAGTCGGATCCCCATGAAACTTGGCCACGAGTTGCGTCCCGTCCCCCGCTGACCCGTGGCCGAGTTTGGGCTCCGTGACCCCAAGGTCAAGGTCACGGCGGCCCTGCAAAGGTCAAAAGTTCTGGAAGCACTGGAGGCCGCATTTTAAGTCGGATCCCCATGAAACTTGGCCACGAGTTGCGTCCTGTCCCCCGCTGGCCCGTGGCCGAGTTCGGGCTCCGTGACCCCAAGGTCAAGGTCACGGCGGCCCTGCGAAAGTCAAAATTTCTGGACGTTCTGGAGGCCGCATTTTAAGTCGGATCCCCATGAAACTTGGCCACGGGTTGCGTCCAGTCCCCCGCTGGCCCGTGGCCGAGTTTTGGCTCCGTGACCCCAAGGTCAAGGTCACGGCGGCCCTGCGAAGGTCAAAACTTCTGGACGCTCTGGAGGCCGCATTTTAAGTCGGATCCCCATGAAACTTGGCCACGAGTTGCGTCCCGTCCCCCACTGGCCCGTGGCCGAGTTTGGGCTCCGTGACCCCAAGGTCAAGGTCACGGCGGCCCTGCAAAGGTCAAAACTTCTGGACGCTCTGGAGGCCGCATTTTAAGTCGGATCCCCATGAAACTTGGCCACGAGTTGCGTCCCGTCGCACGCTGGCCCATGGCCGAGTTTGGGCTCCAAGACCCCAAGGTCAAGGTCACGGCGGCCCTGCGAAGGTCAAAACTTCTGGACGCTCTGGAGGCCGCATTTTAAGTCGGATCCCCATGAAACTTGGCCACGAGTTGCGTCCCGTCCCCCACTGGCCCGTGGCCGAGTTTGGGCTCCGTGACCCCAAGGTCAAGGTCACGGCGGCCCTGCAAATGTCAAAACTTCTGGACGCTCTGGAGGCCGCATTTTAAGTCGGATCCCCAAGAAACTTCGCCAGAAGTTGCGTCCCGTCCCCCGCTGGCCCGTGGCCGTGTTTGGGCTCCGTGACCCCAAGGTCAAGGTCACGGCGGCCCTGCAAATGTCAAAACTTCTGGACGCTCTGGAGGCCGCATTTTAAGTCGGATCCCCATGAAACTTGGCCACGAGTTGCGTCCCGTCCTCCGCTGGCCCGTCGCCATGTTTGGGCTGCGTGACCCCAAGGTCAAGGTCACGGCGGCCCTGCAAATGTCAAAACTTCTGGACGCTCTGGAGGCCGCATTTTAAGTCGGATCCCCATGAAACTTGGCCACGAGTTGCGGCCCGTCCCCCGCTGGCCCGTGGCCGAGTTTGGGCTCCGTGACCCCAAGGTCAAGGTCACGGCGGCCCTGCGAAGGTCAAAAATTCTGGACGCTCTGGAGGCCGCATTTTAAGTCGGATCCCCATGAAACTGGGCCACGAGTTGCGTCCCGTCCCCCGCTGGCCCGTGGCCGAGTTTGGGCTCCGTGACCCCAAGGTCAAGGTCACGGCGGCCCTGCAAATGTCAAAAATTCTGGACGCTCTGAAGGCCGCATTTTAAGTCGGATCCCCATGAAACTTGGCCACGAGTTGCGTCCCGTCCCCCGCTGGCCCGTGGCCGAGTTTGGGCTCCGTGACCCCAAGGTCAAGGTCACGGCGGCCCTGCAAATGTCAAAAATTCTGGACGCTCTGAAGGCCGCATTTTAAGTCGGATCCCCATGAAACTTGGCCACGAGTTGCGTCCCGTCCCCCGCTGGCCCGTGGCCGAGTTTGGGCTCCGTGACCCCAAGGTCAAGGTCACGGCGGCCCTGCGAAGGTCAAAAATTCTGGACGCTCTGGAGGCCGCATTTTAAGTCGGATCCCCATGAAACTGGGCCACGAGTTGCGTCCCGTCCCCCGCTGGCCCGTGGCCGAGTTTGGGCTCCGTGACCCCAAGGTCAAGGTCACGGCGGCCCTGCAAATGTCAAAAATTCTGGACGCTCTGAAGGCCGCATTTTAAGTCGGATCCCCATGAAACTTGGCCACGAGTTGCGTCCCGTCCCCCGCTGGCCCGTGGCCGAGTTTGGGCTCCGTGACCCCAAGGTCAAGGTCACGGCGGCCCTGCAAATGTCAAAAATTCTGGACGCTCTGAAGGCCGCATTTTAAGTCGGATCCCCATGAAACTTGGCCACGAGTTGCGTAACGTCCCCCGCTGGCCCGTGGCCGAGTTTGGGCTCCGTGACCCCAAGGTCAAGGTCACGGCGGCCCTGCGAAGGTCAAAATTTCTGGACGCTCTGGAGGCCGCATTTTAAGTCGGATCCCCATGAAACTTGGCCACGAGTTGCGTCCCGTCCCCCGCTGGCCCGTGGCCGAGTTTTGGCTCCGTGACCCCAAGGTCAAGGTCACGGCGGCCCTGCAAATGTCAAAACTTCTGGACGCTCTGGAGGCCGCATTTTAAGTCGGATCCCCATGAAACTTGGCCACGAGTTGCGTCCCGTCCCACGCTGGCCCGTGGCCAAGTTTGGGCTCCGTGACCCCAAGGTCAAGGTCACGGCGGCCCTGCGAAAGTCAAAACTTCTGGACGCTCTGGAGGCCGCATTTTAAGTCGGATCCCCATGAAACTTAGCCACGAGTTGCGTCCCGTCCCCCGCTGGCCCGTGGCCAAGTTCGGGCTCCGTGACCCCAAGGTCAAGGTCACGGCGGCCCTGCGAAAGTCAAAATTTCTGGACGCTCTGGAGGCCGCATTTTAAGTCGGATCCCCATGAAACTTGGCCACGAGTTGCGTCCCGTCCCCCGCTGGCCCGTGGCCGAGTTTGGGCTCCGTGACCCCAAGGTCAAGGTCACGGCGGCCCTGCAAAAGTCAAAAATTCTGGACGCTCTGGAGGCCGCATTTTAAGTCGGATCCCCATGAAACTTGGCCACGAGTTGCGTCCCGTTCCCCGCTGGCCCGTGGCCAAGTTTGGGGGGGGGGGGGGGGGGGCTCCGTGACCTCAAGGTCAAGGTCACGGCGGCCCTGCAAAAGTGAAAACTTCTGGACGCTCTGGAGGCCGCATTTTAAGTCGGATCCCCATGAAACTTGGCCACGAGTTGCGTCCCGTCCCCCGCTGGCCCGTGGCCGAGTTAAGGCTCCGTGACCCCAAGGTCAAGGTCACGGCGGCCCTGGAAATGTCAAAACTTCTGGACGCTCTGGAGGCCGCATTTTAAGTCGGATCCCCATGAAACTTGGCCACGAGTTACGTCCCGTCCCTCGCTGGCCCGTGGCCGAGTTTGGGCTCCGTGACCCCAAGGTCAAGGTCACGGCGGCCCTGCAAATGTCAAAAATTCTAGACGCTCTGAAGGCCGCATTTTAAGTCGGATCCCCATGAAACTTGGCCACGAGTTGCGTCCCGTCCCCCGCTGGCACGTGGCCGAGTTTTGGCTCCGTGACCCCAAGGTCAAGGTCACGGCGGCCCTGCAAATGTCAAAACTTCTGGACGCTCTGGAGGCCGCATTTTAATTCGGATCCCCATGAAACTTGGCCACGAGTTGCGTCCCGTCCCCCGCTGGCCCGTGGCCAAGTTCGGGCTCCGTGACCCCAAGGTCAAGGTCACGGCGGCCCTGCGAACGTCAAAACTTCTGGACGCTCTGGAGGCCGCATTTTAAGTCGGATCCCCATTAAACTTAGCCACGAGTTGCGTCCCGTCCCCCGTTGGCCCGTGGCCAAGTTCGGGCTCCGTGACCCCAAGGTCAAGGTCACGGCGGACCTGCGAAGGTCAAAACTTCTGGACGCTCTGGAGGCCGCATTTTAAGTCGGATCCCCATGAAACTTGGCCACGAGTTGCGTCCCGTCCCCCGCTGACCCGTGGCCGAGTTTGGGCTCCGTGACCCCAAGGTCAAGGTCACGGCGGCCCTGCGAATGTCAAAACTTCTGGACGCTCTGGAGGCCGCATTTTAAGTCGGATCCCCATGAAACTTGGCCACGAGTTGCGTCCCGTCCCCCGCTGGCCCGTGGCCGAGTTTGGGCTCCGTGACCCCAAGGTCAAGGTCACGGCGGCCCTGCAAACGTCAAAACTTCTGGAAGCACTGGAGGCCGCATTTTAAGTCGGATCCCCATGAAACTTAGCCACGAGTTGCGTCCCGTCCCCCGCTGGCCCGTGGCCAAGTTCGGGCTCCGTGACCCCAAGGTCAAGGTCACGGCGGCCCTGCGAAGGTCAAAACTTCTGGACGCTCTGGAGGCCGCATTTTAAGTCGGATCCCCATGAAACTTGGCCACGAGTTGCGTCCCGTCCCCCGCTGACCCGTGGCCGAGTTTGGGCTCCGTGACCCCAAGGTCAAGGTCACGGCGGCCCTGCAAAGGTCAAAAGTTCTGGAAGCACTGGAGGCCGCATTTTAAGTCGGATCCCCATGAAACTTGGCCACGAGTTGCGTCCTGTCCCCCGCTGGCCCGTGGCCGAGTTCGGGCTCCGTGACCCCAAGGTCAAGGTCACGGCGGCCCTGCAAAAGTCAAAATTTCTGGACGTTCTGGAGGCCGCATTTTAAGTCGGATCCCCATGAAACTTGGCCACGGGTTGCGTCCCGTCCCCCGCTGGCCCGTGGCCGAGTTTTGGCTCCGTGACCCCAAGGTCAAGGTCACGGCGGCCCTGCGAATGTCAAAACTTCTGGACGCTCTGGAGGCCGCATTTTAAGTCGGATCCCCATGAAACTTGGCCACGAGTTGCGTCCCGTCCCCCACTGGCCCGTGGCCGAGTTTGGGCTCCGTGACCCCAAGGTCAAGGTCACGGCGGCCCTGCAAAGGTCAAAACTTCTGGACGCTCTGGAGGCCGCATTTTAAGTCGGATCCCCATGAAACTTGGCCACGAGTTGCGTCCCGTCGCACGCTGGCCCATGGCCGAGTTTGGGCTCCAAGACCCCAAGGTCAAGGTCACGGCGGCCCTGCGAAGGTCAAAACTTCTGGACGCTCTGGAGGCCGCATTTTAAGTCGGATCCCCATGAAACTTGGCCACGAGTTGCGTCCCGTCCCCCACTGGCCCGTGGCCGAGTTTGGGCTCCGTGACCCCAAGGTCAAGGTCACGGCGGCCCTGCAAATGTCAAAACTTCTGGACGCTCTGGAGGCCGCATTTTAAGTCGGATCCCCAAGAAACTTCGCCAGAAGTTGCGTCCCGTCCCCCGCTGGCCCGTGGCCGTGTTTGGGCTCCGTGACCCCAAGGTCAAGGTCACGGCGGCCCTGCAAATGTCAAAACTTCTGGACGCTCTGGAGGCCGCATTTTAAGTCGGATCCCCATGAAACTTGGCCACGAGTTGCGTCCCGTCCTCCGCTGGCCCGTCGCCATGTTTGGGCTGCGTGACCCCAAGGTCAAGGTCACGGCGGCCCTGCAAATGTCAAAACTTCTGGACGCTCTGGAGGCCGCATTTTAAGTCGGATCCCCATGAAACTTGGCCACGAGTTGCGGCCCGTCCCCCGCTGGCCCGTGGCCGAGTTTGGGCTCCGTGACCCCAAGGTCAAGGTCACGGCGGCCCTGCGAAGGTCAAAAATTCTGGACGCTCTGGAGGCCGCATTTTAAGTCGGATCCCCATGAAACTGGGCCACGAGTTGCGTCCCGTCCCCCGCTGGCCCGTGGCCGAGTTTGGGCTCCGTGACCCCAAGGTCAAGGTCACGGCGGCCCTGCAAATGTCAAAAATTCTGGACGCTCTGAAGGCCGCATTTTAAGTCGGATCCCCATGAAACTTGGCCACGAGTTGCGTCCCGTCCCCCGCTGGCCCGTGGCCGAGTTTGGGCTCCGTGACCCCAAGGTCAAGGTCACGGCGGCCCTGCAAATGTCAAAAATTCTGGACGCTCTGAAGGCCGCATTTTAAGTCGGATCCCCATGAAACTTGGCCACGAGTTGCGTCCCGTCCCCCGCTGGCCCGTGGCCGAGTTTGGGCTCCGTGACCCCAAGGTCAAGGTCACGGCGGCCCTGCGAAGGTCAAAAATTCTGGACGCTCTGGAGGCCGCATTTTAAGTCGGATCCCCATGAAACTGGGCCACGAGTTGCGTCCCGTCCCCCGCTGGCCCGTGGCCGAGTTTGGGCTCCGTGACCCCAAGGTCAAGGTCACGGCGGCCCTGCAAATGTCAAAAATTCTGGACGCTCTGAAGGCCGCATTTTAAGTCGGATCCCCATGAAACTTGGCCACGAGTTGCGTCCCGTCCCCCGCTGGCCCGTGGCCGAGTTTGGGCTCCGTGACCCCAAGGTCAAGGTCACGGCGGCCCTGCAAATGTCAAAAATTCTGGACGCTCTGAAGGCCGCATTTTAAGTCGGATCCCCATGAAACTTGGCCACGAGTTGCGTAACGTCCCCCGCTGGCCCGTGGCCGAGTTTGGGCTCCGTGACCCCAAGGTCAAGGTCACGGCGGCCCTGCGAAGGTCAAAATTTCTGGACGCTCTGGAGGCCGCATTTTAAGTCGGATCCCCATGAAACTTGGCCACGAGTTGCGTCCCGTCCCCCGCTGGCCCGTGGCCGAGTTTTGGCTCCGTGACCCCAAGGTCAAGGTCACGGCGGCCCTGCAAATGTCAAAACTTCTGGACGCTCTGGAGGCCGCATTTTAAGTCGGATCCCCATGAAACTTGGCCACGAGTTGCGTCCCGTCCCACGCTGGCCCGTGGCCAAGTTTGGGCTCCGTGACCCCAAGGTCAAGGTCACGGCGGCCCTGCGAAAGTCAAAACTTCTGGACGCTCTGGAGGCCGCATTTTAAGTCGGATCCCCATGAAACTTAGCCACGAGTTGCGTCCCGTCCCCCGCTGGCCCGTGGCCAAGTTCGGGCTCCGTGACCCCAAGGTCAAGGTCACGGCGGCCCTGCGAAAGTCAAAATTTCTGGACGCTCTGGAGGCCGCATTTTAAGTCGGATCCCCATGAAACTTGGCCACGAGTTGCGTCCCGTCCCCCGCTGGCCCGTGGCCGAGTTTGGGCTCCGTGACCCCAAGGTCAAGGTCACGGCGGCCCTGCAAAAGTCAAAAATTCTGGACGCTCTGGAGGCCGCATTTTAAGTCGGATCCCCATGAAACTTGGCCACGAGTTGCGTCCCGTTCCCCGCTGGCCCGTGGCCAAGTTTGGGCTCCGTGACCTCAAGGTCAAGGTCACGGCGGCCCTGCAAAAGTGAAAACTTCTGGACGCTCTGGAGGCCGCATTTTAAGTCGGATCCCCATGAAACTTGGCCACGAGTTGCGTCCCGTCCCCCGCTGGCCCGTGGCCGAGTTAAGGCTCCGTGACCCCAAGGTCAAGGTCACGGCGGCCCTGGAAATGTCAAAACTTCTGGACGCTCTGGAGGCCGCATTTTAAGTCGGATCCCCATGAAACTTGGCCACGAGTTACGTCCCGTCCCTCGCTGGCCCGTGGCCGAGTTTGGGCTCCGTGACCCCAAGGTCAAGGTCACGGCTGCCCTGCAAATGTCAAAAATTCTAGACGCTCTGAAGGCCGCATTTTAAGTCGGATCCCCATGAAACTTGGCCACGAGTTGCGTCCCGTCCCCCGCTGGCACGTGGCCGAGTTTTGGCTCCGTGACCCCAAGGTCAAGGTCACGGCGGCCCTGCAAATGTCAAAACTTCTGGACGCTCTGGAGGCCGCATTTTAATTCGGATCCCCATGAAACTTGGCCACGAGTTGCGTCCCGTCCCCCGCTGGCCCGTGGCCGAGTTTGGGCTCCGTGACCCCAAGGTCAAGGTCACGGTAGCCCTGCGAAAGTCAAAACTTCTGGACGCTCTGGAGGCCGCATTTTAAGTCGGATCCCCATTAAACTTAGCCACGAGTTGCGTCCCGTCCCCCGTTGTCCCGTGGCCAAGTTCGGGCTCCGTGACCCCAAGGTCAAGGTCACGGCGGACCTGCGAAGGTCAAAACTTCTGGACGCTCTGGAGGCCGCATTTTAAGTCGGATCCCCATGAAACTTGGCCACGAGTTGCGTCCCGTCCCCCGCTGACCCGTGGCCGAGTTTGGGCTCCGTGACCCCAAGGTCAAGGTCACGGCGTCCCTGCGAATGTCAAAATTTCTGGACGCTCTGGAGGCCGCATTTTAAGTCGGATCCCCATGAAACTTGGCCACGAGTTCCGTCCCGTCCCCCGCTGGCCCGTGGCCGAGTTTGGGCTCCGTGACCCCAAGGTCAAGGTAACGGCGGCCCTGCACAAGTCAAAACTTCTGGAAGCACTGGAGGCCGCATTTTAAGTCGGATCCCCATGAAACTTGGCCACGAGTTGCGTCCTGTCCCCCGCTGGCCCGTGGCCGAGTTCGGGCTCCGTGACCCCAAGGTCAAGGTCACGGCGGCCCTGCAAAAGTCAAAATTTCTGGACGTTCTGAAGGCCGCATTTTAAGTCGGATCCCCATGAAACTTGGCCACGGGTTGCGTCCCGTCCCCCGCTGGCCCGTGGCCGAGTTTTGGCTCCGTGACCCCAAGGTCAAGGTCACGGCGGCCCTGCGAAGGTCAAAACTTCTGGACGCTCTGGAGGCCGCATTTTAAGTCGGATCCCCATGAAACTTGGCCACGAGTTGCGTCCCGTCCCCCACTGGCCCGTGGCCGAGTTTGGGCTCCGTGACCCCAAGGTCAAGGTCACGGCGGCCCTGCAAAGGTCAAAACTTCTGGACGCTCTGGAGGCCGCATTTTAAGTCGGATCCCCATGAAAACTTGGCCACGAGTTGCGTCCCGTCGCACGCTGGCCCATGGCCGAGTTTGGGCTCCAAGACCCCAAGGTCAAGGTCACGGCGGCCCTGCGAAGGTCAAAACTTCTGGACGCTCTGGAGGCCGCATTTTAAGTCGGATCCCCATGAAACTTGGCCACGAGTTGCGTCCCGTCCCCCACTGGCCCGTGGCCGAGTTTGGGCTCCGTGACCCCAAGGTCAAGGTCACGGCGGCCCTGCAAATGTCAAAACTTCTGGACGCTCTGGAGGCCGCATTTTAAGTCGGATCCCCAAGAAACTTCGCCAGAAGTTGCGTCCCGTCCCCCGCTGGCCCGTGGCCGTGTTTGGGCTCCGTGACCCCAAGGTCAAGGTCACGGCGGCCCTGCAAATGTCAAAACTTCTGGACGCTCTGGAGGCCGCATTTTAAGTCGGATCCCCATGAAACTTGGCCACGAGTTGCGTCCCGTCCTCCGCTGGCCCGTCGCCATGTTTGGGCTGCGTGACCCCAAGGTCAAGGTCACGGCGGCCCTGCAAATGTCAAAACTTCTGGACGCTCTGGAGGCCGCATTTTAAGTCGGATCCCCATGAAACTTGGCCACGAGTTGCGGCCCGTCCCCCGCTGGCCCGTGGCCGAGTTTGGGCTCCGTGACCCCAAGGTCAAGGTCACGGCGGCCCTGCGAAGGTCAAAAATTCTGGACGCTCTGGAGGCCGCATTTTAAGTCGGATCCCCATGAAACTGGGCCACGAGTTGCGTCCCGTCCCCCGCTGGCCCGTGGCCGAGTTTGGGCTCCGTGACCCCAAGGTCAAGGTCACGGCGGCCCTGCAAATGTCAAAAATTCTGGACGCTCTGAAGGCCGCATTTTAAGTCGGATCCCCATGAAACTTGGCCACGAGTTGCGTCCCGTCCCCCGCTGGCCCGTGGCCGAGTTTGGGCTCCGTGACCCCAAGGTCAAGGTCACGGCGGCCCTGCAAATGTCAAAAATTCTGGACGCTCTGAAGGCCGCATTTTAAGTCGGATCCCCATGAAACTTGGCCACGAGTTGCGTCCCGTCCCCCGCTGGCCCGTGGCCGAGTTTGGGCTCCGTGACCCCAAGGTCAAGGTCACGGCGGCCCTGCGAAGGTCAAAAATTCTGGAACGCTCTGGAGGCCGCATTTTAAGTCGGATCCCCATGAAACTGGGCCACGAGTTGCGTCCCGTCCCCCGCTGGCCCGTGGCCGAGTTTGGGCTCCGTGACCCCAAGGTCAAGGTCACGGCGGCCCTGCAAATGTCAAAAATTCTGGACGCTCTGAAGGCCGCATTTTAAGTCGGATCCCCATGAAACTTGGCCACGAGTTGCGTCCCGTCCCCCGCTGGCCCGTGGCCGAGTTTGGGCTCCGTGACCCCAAGGTCAAGGTCACGGCGGCCCTGCAAATGTCAAAATTCTGGACGCTCTGAAGGCCGCATTTTAAGTCGGATCCCCATGAAACTTGGCCACGAGTTGCGTAACGTCCCCCGCTGGCCCGTGGCCGAGTTTGGGCTCCGTGACCCCAA
Source organism: Hippopus hippopus (assembly GCA_946811185.2). NCBI lineage: Eukaryota > Metazoa > Mollusca > Bivalvia > Cardiida > Cardiidae > Hippopus > Hippopus hippopus. The sequence goes on from OX328112.1 coordinate 36,380,684, forward strand.
GGTCAAGGTCACGGCGGCCCTGCGAAGGTCAAAAATTCTGGACGCTCTGGAGGCCGCATTTTAAGTCGGATCCCCATGAAACTGGGCCACGAGTTGCGTCCCGTCCCCCGCTGGCCCGTGGCCGAGTTTGGGCTCCGTGACCCCAAGGTCAAGGTCACGGCGGCCCTGCAAATGTCAAAAATTCTGGACGCTCTGAAGGCCGCATTTTAAGTCGGATCCCCATGAAACTTGGCCACGAGTTGCGTCCCGTCCCCCGCTGGCCCGTGGCCGAGTTTGGGCTCCGTGACCCCAAGGTCAAGGTCACGGCGGCCCTGCAAATGTCAAAAATTCTGGACGCTCTGAAGGCCGCATTTTAAGTCGGATCCCCATGAAACTTGGCCACGAGTTGCGTAACGTCCCCCGCTGGCCCGTGGCCGAGTTTGGGCTCCGTGACCCCAAGGTCAAGGTCACGGCGGCCCTGCGAAGGTCAAAATTTCTGGACGCTCTGGAGGCCGCATTTTAAGTCGGATCCCCATGAAACTTGGCCACGAGTTGCGTCCCGTCCCCCGCTGGCCCGTGGCCGAGTTTTGGCTCCGTGACCCCAAGGTCAAGGTCACGGCGGCCCTGCAAATGTCAAAACTTCTGGACGCTCTGGAGGCCGCATTTTAAGTCGGATCCCCATGAAACTTGGCCACGAGTTGCGTCCCGTCCCACGCTGGCCCGTGGCCAAGTTTGGGCTCCGTGACCCCAAGGTCAAGGTCACGGCGGCCCTGCGAAAGTCAAAACTTCTGGACGCTCTGGAGGCCGCATTTTAAGTCGGATCCCCATGAAACTTAGCCACGAGTTGCGTCCCGTCCCCCGCTGGCCCGTGGCCAAGTTCGGGCTCCGTGACCCCAAGGTCAAGGTCACGGCGGCCCTGCGAAAGTCAAAATTTCTGGACGCTCTGGAGGCCGCATTTTAAGTCGGATCCCCATGAAACTTGGCCACGAGTTGCGTCCCGTCCCCCGCTGGCCCGTGGCCGAGTTTGGGCTCCGTGACCCCAAGGTCAAGGTCACGGCGGCCCTGCAAAAGTCAAAAATTCTGGACGCTCTGGAGGCCGCATTTTAAGTCGGATCCCCATGAAACTTGGCCACGAGTTGCGTCCCGTTCCCCGCTGGCCCGTGGCCAAGTTTGGGCTCCGTGACCTCAAGGTCAAGGTCACGGCGGCCCTGCAAAAGTGAAAACTTCTGGACGCTCTGGAGGCCGCATTTTAAGTCGGATCCCCATGAAACTTGGCCACGAGTTGCGTCCCGTCCCCCGCTGGCCCGTGGCCGAGTTAAGGCTCCGTGACCCCAAGGTCAAGGTCACGGCGGCCCTGGAAATGTCAAAACTTCTGGACGCTCTGGAGGCCGCATTTTAAGTCGGATCCCCATGAAACTTGGCCACGAGTTACGTCCCGTCCCTCGCTGGCCCGTGGCCGAGTTTGGGCTCCGTGACCCCAAGGTCAAGGTCACGGCGGCCCTGCAAATGTCAAAAATTCTAGACGCTCTGAAGGCCGCATTTTAAGTCGGATCCCCATGAAACTTGGCCACGAGTTGCGTCCCGTCCCCCGCTGGCACGTGGCCGAGTTTTGGCTCCGTGACCCCAAGGTCAAGGTCACGGCGGCCCTGCAAATGTCAAAACTTCTGGACGCTCTGGAGGCCGCATTTTAATTCGGATCCCCATGAAACTTGGCCACGAGTTGCGTCCCGTCCCCCGCTGGCCCGTGGCCGAGTTTGGGCTCCGTGACCCCAAGGTCAAGGTCACGGTAGCCCTGCGAAAGTCAAAACTTCTGGACGCTCTGGAGGCCGCATTTTAAGTCGGATCCCCATTAAACTTAGCCACGAGTTGCGTCCCGTCCCCCGTTGGCCCGTGGCCAAGTTCGGGCTCCGTGACCCCAAGGTCAAGGTCACGGCGGACCTGCGAAGGTCAAAACTTCTGGACGCTCTGGAGGCCGCATTTTAAGTCGGATCCCCATGAAACTTGGCCACGAGTTGCGTCCCGTCCCCCGCTGACCCGTGGCCGAGTTTGGGCTCCGTGACCCCAAGGTCAAGGTCACGGCGTCCCTGCGAATGTCAAAACTTCTGGACGCTCTGGAGGCCGCATTTTAAGTCGGATCCCCATGAAACTTGGCCACGAGTTCCGTCCCGTCCCCCGCTGGCCCGTGGCCGAGTTTGGGCTCCGTGACCCCAAGGTCAAGGTAACGGCGGCCCTGCAAAAGTCAAAACTTCTGGAAGCACTGGAGGCCGCATTTTAAGTCGGATCCCCATGAAACTTGGCCACGAGTTGCGTCCTGTCCCCCGCTGGCCCGTGGCCGAGTTCGGGCTCCGTGACCCCAAGGTCAAGGTCACGGCGGCCCTGCGAATGTCAAAATTTCTGGACGCTCTGGAGGCCGCATTTTAAGTCGGATCCCCATGAAACTTGGCCACGAGTTGCGTCCCGTCCCCCGCTGGCCCGTGGCCGAGTTTGGGCTCCGTGACCCCAAGGTCAAGGTCACGGCGGCCCTGCAAATGTCAAAATTTCTGGACGCTCTGGAGGCCGCATTTTAAGTCGGATCCCCATGAAACTTGGCCACGAGATGCGTCCCGTCCCCCGCTGACCCGTAGCCGAGTTTTGGCTCCGTGACCCCAAGGTCAAGGTCACGGCGGCCCTGCAAAGGTCAAAACTTCTGGATGCTCTGGAGGCCGCATTTTAAGTCGGATCCCCATGAAACTTGGCCACGAGTTGCGTCCCGTCCCCCGCTGGCCCGTGGCCGAGTTTGGGCTCCGTGACCCCAAGGTCAAGGTCACGGCGGCCCTGCAAATGTCAAAACTTCTGGACGCTCTGGAGGCCGCATTTTAAGTCGGATCCCCATGAAACTTGGCCACGAGTTGCGTCCCGTCCCCCGCTGGCCCATGGCCGAGTTTGGGCTCCAAGACCCCAAGGTCAAGGTCACGGCGGCCCTGCGAAAGTCAAAACTTCTGGACGCTCTGGAGGCCGCATTTTAAGTCGGATCCCCATGAAACTTGGCCACGAGTTACGTCCCGTCCCCGCTGGCCCGTGGCCAAGTTTGGGCTCCGTGACCCCAAGGTCAAGGTCACGGCGTCCCTGCGAAGGTCAAAACTTTTGGACGCTCTGGAGGCCGCATTTTAAGTCGGATCCCCATGAAACTTGGCCACGAGTTGCGTCCCGTCCCCCGCTGGCCCGTGGCCGAGTTTGGGCTCCGTGACCCCAAGGTCAAGGTCACGGCGGCCCTGCAAATGTCAAAACTTCTGGACGCTCTGGAGGCCGCATTTTAAGTCGGATCCCCAAGAAACTTCGCCAGAAGTTGCGTCCCGTCCCCCCGCTGGCCCGTGGCCGAGTTTGGGCTCCGTGACCCCAAGGTCAAGGTCACGGCGGCCCTGCAAAAGTCAAAACTTCTGGACGCTCTGGAGGCCGCATTTTAAGTCGGATCCCCATGAAACTTGGCCACGAGTTGCGACCCGTCCTCCGCTGGCCCGTCGCCATGTTTGGGCTCCGTGACCCCAAGGTCAAGGTCACGGCGGCCCTGCAAATGTCAAAACTTCTGGACGCTCTGGAGGCCGCATTTTAAGTCGGATCCCCATGAAACTTGGCCACGAGTTGCGTCCCGTCCCCCGCTGGCCCGTGGCCGAGTTTTGGCTCCGTGACCCCAAGGTCAAGGTCACGGCGGCCCTGCAAATGTCAAAACTTCTGGACGCTCTGGAGGCCGCATTTTAAGTCGGATCCCCATGAAACTTGGCCACGAGTTGCGTCCCGTCCCACGCTGGCCCGTGGCCAAGTTTGGGCTCCGTGACCCCAAGGTCAAGGTCACGGCGGCCCTGCGAATGTAAAAACTTCTGGACGCTCTGGAGGCCGCATTTTAAGTCGGATCCCCATGAAACTTAGCCACGAGTTGCGTCCCGTCCCCCGCTGGCCCGTGGGCAAGTTCGGGCTCCGTGACCCCAAGGTCAAGGTCACGGTAGCCCTGCGAAGGTCAAAACTTCTGGACGCTCTGGAGGCCGCATTTTAAGTCGGATCCCCATGAAACTTGGCCACGAGTTGCGTCCCGTCCCCCGCTGACCCGTGGCCGAGTTTGGGCTCCGTGACCCCAAGGTCAAGGTCACGGTAGCCCTGCGAAAGTCAAAACTTCTGGACGCTCTGGAGGCCGCATTTTAAGTCGGATCCCCATTAAACTTAGCCACGAGTTGCGTCCCGTCCCCCGTTGGCCCGTGGCCAAGTTCGGGCTCCGTGACCCCAAGGTCAAGGTCACGGCGGACCTGCGAAGGTCAAAACTTCTGGACGCTCTGGAGGCCGCATTTTAAGTCGGATCCCCATGAAACTTGGCCACGAGTTGCGTCCCGTCCCCCGCTGACCCGTGGCCGAGTTTGGGCTCCGTGACCCCAAGGTCAAGGTCACGGCGGCCCTGCGAATGTCAAAACTTCTGGACGCTCTGGAGGCCGCATTTTAAGTCGGATCCCCATGAAACTTGGCCACGAGTTCCGTCCCGTCCCCCGCTGGCCCGTGGCCGAGTTTGGGCTCCGTGACCCCAAGGTCAAGGTAACGGCGGCCCTGCAAAAGTCAAAACTTCTGGAAGCACTGGAGGCCGCATTTTAAGTCGGATCCCCATGAAACTTGGCCACGAGTTGCGTCCTGTCCCCCGCTGGCCCGTGGCCGAGTTCGGGCTCCGTGACCCCAAGGTCAAGGTCACGGCGGCCCTGCGAATGTCAAAATTTCTGGACGCTCTGGAGGCCGCATTTTAAGTCGGATCCCCATGAAACTTGGCCACGAGTTGCGTCCCGTCCCCCGCTGGCCCGTGGCCGAGTTTGGGCTCCGTGACCCCAAGGTCAAGGTCACGGCGGCCCTGCAAATGTCAAAATTTCTGGACGCTCTGGAGGCCGCATTTTAAGTCGGATCCCCATGAAACTTGGCCACGAGATGCGTCCCGTCCCCCGCTGACCCGTAGCCGAGTTTGGGCTCCGTGACCCCAAGGTCAAGGTCACGGCGGCCCTGCAAAAGTCAAAACTTCTGGATGCTCTGGAGGCCGCATTTTAAGTCGGATCCCCATGAAACTTGGCCACGAGTTGCGTCCCGTCCCCCGCTGGCCCGTGGCCGAGTTTGGGCTCCGTGACCCCAAGGTCAAGGTCACGGCGGCCCTGCAAATGTCAAAACTTCTGGACGCTCTGGAGGCCGCATTTTAAGTCGGATCCCCATGAAACTTGGCCACGAGTTGCGTCCCGTCCCCCGCTGGCCCATGGCCGAGTTTGGGCTCCAAGACCCCAAGGTCAAGGTCACGGCGGCCCTGCGAAAGTCAAAACTTCTGGACGCTCTGGAGGCCGCATTTTAAGTCGGATCCCCATGAAACTTGGCCACGAGTTACGTCCCGTCCACCGCTGGCCCGTGGCCAAGTTTGGGCTCCGTGACCCCAAGGTCAAGGTCACGGCGTCCCTGCGAAGGTCAAAACTTTTGGACGCTCTGGAGGCCGCATTTTAAGTCGGATCCCCATGAAACTTGGCCACGAGTTGCGTCCCCTCCCCCGCTGGCCCGTGGCCGAGTTTGGGCTCCGTGACCCCAAGGTCAAGGTCACGGCGGCCCTGCAAATGTCAAAACTTCTGGACGCTCTGGAGGCCGCATTTTAAGTCGGATCCCCAAGAAACTTCGCCAGAAGTTGCGTCCCGTCCCCCGCTGGCCCGTGGCCGAGTTTGGGCTCCGTGACCCCAAGGTCAAGGTCACGGCGGCCCTGCAAAAGTCAAAACTTCTGGACGCTCTGGAGGCCGCATTTTAAGTCGGATCCCCATGAAACTTGGCCACGAGTTGCGACCCGTCCTCCGCTGGCCCGTCGCCATGTTTGGGCTCCGTGACCCCAAGGTCAAGGTCACGGCGGCCCTGCAAATGTCAAAACTTCTGGACGCTCTGGAGGCCGCATTTTAAGTCGGATCCCCATGAAACTTGGCCACGAGTTGCGTCCCGTCCCCCGCTGGCCCGTGGCCGAGTTTTGGCTCCGTGACCCCAAGGTCAAGGTCATGGCGGCCCTGCAAATGTCAAAACTTCTGGACGCTCTGGAGGCCGCATTTTAAGTCGGATCCCCATGAAACTTGGCCACGAGTTGCGTCCCGTCCCACGCTGGCCCGTGGCCAAGTTTGGGCTCCGTGACCCCAAGGTCAAGGTCACGGCGGCCCTGCGAATGTAAAAACTTCTGGACGCTCTGGAGGCCGCATTTTAAGTCGGATCCCCATGAAACTTAGCCACGAGTTGCGTCCCGTCCCCCGCTGGCCCGTGGGCAAGTTCGGGCTCCGTGACCCCAAGGTCAAGGTCACGGCGGCCCTGCGAAGGTCAAAACTTCTGGACGCTCTGGAGGCCGCATTTTAAGTCGGATCCCCATGAAACTTGGCCACGAGTTGCGTCCCGTCCCCCGCTGACCCGTGGCCGAGTTTGGGCTCCGTGACCCCAAGGTCAAGGTCACGGCGGCCCTGCGAATGTCAAAACTTCTGGACGCTCTGGAGGCCGCATTTTAAGTCGGATCCCCATGAAACTTGGCCACGAGTTCCGTCCCGTCCCCCGCTGGCCCGTGGCCGAGTTTGGGCTTCGTGACCCCAAGGTCAAGGTCACGGCGGCCCTGCAAATGTCAAAACTTCTGGAAACACTGGAGGCCGCATTTTAAGTCGGATCCCCATGAAACTTGGCCACGAGTTGCGTCCTGTCCCCCGCTGGCCCGTGGCCGAGTTCGGGCTCCGTGACCCCAAGGTCAAGGTCACGGCGGCCCTGCAAATGTCAAAATTTCTGGACGCTCTGGAGGCCGCATTTTAAGTCGGATCCCCATGAAACTTGGCCACGAGTTGCGTCCCGTCCCCCGCTGGCCCGTGGCCGAGTTTTGGCTCCGTGACCCCAAGGTCAAGGTCACGGCGGCCCTGCGAAGGTGAAAACTTCTGGACGCTCTGGAGGCCGCATTTTAAGTCGGATCCCCATGAAACTTGGCCACGAGTTGCGTCCAGTCCCCCGCTGGCCCGTGGCCGAGTTTGGGCTCCGTGACCCCAAGGTCAAGGTCACGGCGGCCCTGCAAATGTCAAAATTTCTGGACGCTCTGGAGGCCGCATTTTAAGTCGGATCCCCATGAAACTTGGCCACGAGATGCGTCCCGTCCCCCGCTGACCCGTAGCCGAGTTTTGGCTCCGTGACCCCAAGGTCAAGGTCACGGCGGCCCTGCAAAGGTCAAAACTTCTGGATGCTCTGGAGGCCGCATTTTAAGTCGGATCCCCATGAAACTTGGCCACGAGTTGCGTCCCGTCCCCCGCTGGCCCGTGGCCGAGTTTGGGCTCCGTGACCCCAAGGTCAAGGTCACGGCGGCCCTGCAAATGTCAAAACTTCTGGACGCTCTGGAGGCCGCATTTTAAGTCGGATCCCCATGAAACTTGGCCACGAGTTCCGTCCCGTCCCCCGCTGGCCCATGGCCGAGTTTGGGCTCCAAGACCCCAAGGTCAAGGTCACGGCGGCCCTGCGAAAGTCAAAACTTCTGGACGCTCTGGAGGCCGCATTTTAAGTCGGATCCCCATGAAACTTGGCCACGAGTTACGTCCCGTCCCCCGCTGGCCCGTGGCCAAGTTTGGGCTCCGTGACCCCAAGGTCAAGGTCACGGCGTCCCTGCGAAGGTCAAAACTTTTGGACGCTCTGGAGGCCGCATTTTAAGTCGGATCCCCATGAAACTTGGCCACGAGTTGCGTCCCGTCCCCCGCTGGCCCGTGGCCGAGTTTGGGCTCCGTGACCCCAAGGTCAAGGTCACGGCGGCCCTGCAAATGTCAAAACTTCTGGACGCTCTGGAGGCCGCATTTTAAGTCGGATCCCCAAGAAACTTCGCCAGAAGTTGCGTCCCGTCCCCCGCTGGCCCGTGGCCGAGTTTGGGCTCCGTGACCCCAAGGTCAAGGTCACGGCGGCCCTGCAAAAGTCAAAACTTCTGGACGCTCTGGAGGCCGCATTTTAAGTCGGATCCCCATGAAACTTGGCCACGAGTTGCGACCCGTCCTCCGCTGGCCCGTCGCCATGTTTGGGCTCCGTGACCCCAAGGTCAAGGTCACGGCGGCCCTGCAAATGTCAAAACTTCTGGACGCTCTGGAGGCCGCATTTTAAGTCGGATCCCCATGAAACTTGGCCACGAGTTGCGTCCCGTCCCCCGCTGGCCCGTGGCCGAGTTTTGGCTCCGTGACCCCAAGGTCAAGGTCACGGCGGCCCTGCAAATGTCAAAACTTCTGGACGCTCTGGAGGCCGCATTTTAAGTCGGATCCCCATGAAACTTGGCCACGAGTTGCGTCCCGTCCCACGCTGGCCCGTGGCCAAGTTTGGGCTCCGTGACCCCAAGGTCAAGGTCACGGCGGCCCTGCGAATGTAAAAACTTCTGGACGCTCTGGAGGCCGCATTTTAAGTCGGATCCCCATGAAACTTAGCCACGAGTTGCGTCCCGTCCCCCGCTGGCCCGTGGGCAAGTTCGGGCTCCGTGACCCCAAGGTCAAGGTCACGGCGGCCCTGCGAAGGTCAAAACTTCTGGACGCTCTGGAGGCCGCATTTTAAGTCGGATCCCCATGAAACTTGGCCACGAGTTGCGTCCCGTCCCCCGCTGACCCGTGGCCGAGTTTGGGCTCCGTGACCCCAAGGTCAAGGTCACGGTAGCCCTGCGAAAGTCAAAACTTCTGGACGCTCTGGAGGCCGCATTTTAAGTCGGATCCCCATTAAACTTAGCCACGAGTTGCGTCCCGTCCCCCGTTGGCCCGTGGCCAAGTTCGGGCTCCGTGACCCCAAGGTCAAGGTCACGGCGGACCTGCGAAGGTCAAAACTTCTGGACGCTCTGGAGGCCGCATTTTAAGTCGGATCCCCATGAAACTTGGCCACGAGTTGCGTCCCGTCCCCCGCTGACCCGTGGCCGAGTTTGGGCTCCGTGACCCCAAGGTCAAGGTCACGGCGGCCCTGCGAATGTCAAAACTTCTGGACGCTCTGGAGGCCGCATTTTAAGTCGGATCCCCATGAAACTTGGCCACGAGTTCCGTCCCGTCCCCCGCTGGCCCGTGGCCGAGTTTGGGCTCCGTGACCCCAAGGTCAAGGTAACGGCGGCCCTGCAAAAGTCAAAACTTCTGGAAGCACTGGAGGCCGCATTTTAAGTCGGATCCCCATGAAACTTGGCCACGAGTTGCGTCCTGTCCCCCGCTGGCCCGTGGCCGAGTTCGAGCTCCGTGACCCCAAGGTCAAGGTCACGGCGGCCCTGCGAATGTCAAAATTTCTGGACGCTCTGGAGGCCGCATTTTAAGTCGGATCCCCATGAAACTTGGCCACGAGTTGCGTCCCGTCCCCCGCTGGCCCGTGGCCGAGTTTGGGCTCCGTGACCCCAAGGTCAAGGTCACGGCGGCCCTGCAAATGTCAAAATTTCTGGACGCTCTGGAGGCCGCATTTTAAGTCGGATCCCCATGAAACTTGGCCACGAGATGCGTCCCGTCCCCCGCTGACCCGTAGCCGAGTTTTGGCTCCGTGACCCCAAGGTCAAGGTCACGGCGGCCCTGCAAAGGTCAAAACTTCTGGATGCTCTGGAGGCCGCATTTTAAGTCGGATCCCCATGAAACTTGGCCACGAGTTCCGTCCCGTCCCCCGCTGGCCCGTGGCCGAGTTTGGGCTTCGTGACCCCAAGGTCAAGGTCACGGCTGCCCTGCAAATGTCAAAACTTCTGGAAACACTGGAGGCCGCATTTTAAGTCGGATCCCCATGAAACTTGGCCACGAGTTGCGTCCTGTCCCCCGCTGGCCCGTGGCCGAGTTCGGGCTCCGTGACCCCAAGGTCAAGGTCACGGCGGCCCTGCAAATGTCAAAATTTCTGGACGCTCTGGAGGCCGCATTTTAAGTCGGATCCCCATGAAACTTGGCCACGAGTTGCGTCCCGTCCCCCGCTGGCCCGTGGCCGAGTTTTGGCTCCGTGACCCCAAGGTCAAGGTCACGGCGGCCCTGCGAAGGTGAAAACTTCTGGACGCTCTGGAGGCCGCATTTTAAGTCGGATCCCCATGAAACTTGGCCACGAGTTGCGTCCAGTCCCCCGCTGGCCCGTGGCCGAGTTTGGGCTCCGTGACCCCAAGGTCAAGGTCACGGCGGCCCTGCAAAGGTCAAAACTTCTGGACGCTCTGGAGGCCGCATTTTAAGTCGGATCCCCATGAAACTTGGCCACGAGTTGCGTCCCGTCGCAGCTGGCCCATGGCCGAGTTTGGGCTCCAAGACCCCAAGGTCAAGGTCACGGCGGCCCTGCGAAAGTCAAAATTTCTGGACGCTCTGGAGGCCGCATTTTAAGTCGGATCCCCATGAAACTTGGCCACGAGTTGCGTCCCGTCCCCCGCTGGCCCGTGGCCAAGTTTGGGCTCCGTGACCCCAAGGTCAAGGTCACGGCGGCCCTGCGAAAGTCATAACTTCTGGACGCTCTGGAGACTGCATTTTAAGTCGGATCCCCATGAAACTTGGCCACGAGTTGCGTCCCGTCCCCCGCTGGCCCCTGGCCGAGTTTGGGCTCCGTGACCCCAAGGTCAAGGTCACGGCGGCCCTGCAAATGTCAAAACTTCTCGACGCTCTGGAGGCCGCATTTTAAGTCGGATCCCCAAGAAACTTCGCCAGAAGTTGCGTCCCGTCCCCCGCTGGCCCGTGGCCGTGTTTGGGCTCCGTGACCCCAAGGTCAAGGTCACGGCGGCCCTGCAAAAGTCAAAACTTCTGGACGCTCTGGAGGCCGCATTTTAAGTCGGATCCCCATGAAACTTGGCCACGAGTTGCGTCCCGTCCTCCGCTGGCCCGTCGCCATGTTTGGGCTCCGTGACCCCAAGGTCAAGGTCACGGCGGCCCTGGAAATGTCAAAACTTCTGGACGCTCTGGAGGCCGCATTTTAAGTCGGATCCCCATGAAACTTGGCCACGAGTTGCGTCCCGTCCCCCGCTGGCCCGTGGCCGAGTTTGGGCTCCGTGACCCCAAGGTCAAGGTCACGGCGGCCCTGCAAATGTCAAAAATTCTAGACGCTCTGAAGGCCGCATTTTAAGTCGGATCCCCATGAAACTTGGCCACGAGTTGCGTACCGTCCCCCGCTGGCCCGTGGCCGAGTTTGGGCTCCGTGACCCCAAGGTCAAGGTCACGGCGGCCCTGCGAAGGTCAAAATTTCTGGACGCTCTGGAGGCCGCATTTTAAGTCGGATCCCCATGAAACTTGGCCACGAGTTGCGTCCCGTCCCCCGCTGGCCCGTGGCCGAGTTTTGGCTCCGTGACCCCAAGGTCAAGGTCACGGCGGCCCTGCAAAGGTCAAAACTTCTGGACGCTCTGGAGGCCGCATTTTAATTCGGATCCCCATGAAACTTGGCCACGAGTTGCGTCCCGCCCCACGCTGGCCCGTGGCCAAGTTTGGGCTCCGTGACCCCAAGGTCAAGGTCACGGCGGCCCTGCGAAAGTCAAAACTTCTGGACGCTCTGGAGGCCGCATTTTAAGTCGGATCCCCATGAAACTTAGCCACGAGTTGCGTCCCGTCCCCCGCTGGCCCGTGGCCAAGTTCGGGCTCCGTGACCCCAAGGTCAAGGTCACGGCGGCCCTGCGAAGGTCAAAATTTCTGGACGCTCTGGAGGCCGCATTTTAAGTCGGATCCCCATGAAACTTGGCCACGAGTTCCGTCCCGTCCCCCGCTGGCCCGTGGCCGAGTTTGGGCTCCGTGACCCCAAGGTCAAGGTCACGGCGGCCCTGCAAATGTCAAAAATTCACGACGCTCTGGAGGCCGCATTTTAAGTCGGATCCCCATGAAACTTGGCCACGAGTTGCGTCCCGTTCCCCGCTGGCCCGTGGCCAAGTTTGGGCTCCGTGACCTCAAGGTCAAGGTCACGGCGGCCCTGCAAAAGTCAAAACTTCTGGACGCTCTGGAGGCCGCATTTTAAGTCGGATCCCCATGAAACTTGGCCACGAGTTGCGTCCCGTCCCCCGCTGGCCCGTGGCCGAGTTTGGGCTCCGTGACCCCAAGGTCAAGGTCACGGCGGCCCTGGAAATGTCAAAACTTCTGGACGCTCTGGAGGCCGCATTTTAAGTCGGATCCCCATGAAACTTGGCCACGAGTTGCGTACCGTCCCCCGCTGGCCCGTGGCCGAGTTTGGGCTCCGTGACCCCAAGGTCAAGGTCACGGCGGCCCTGCAAATGTCAAAACTTCTGGATGCTCTGGAGGCCGCATTTTAAGTCGGATCCCCATGAAACTTGGCCACGAGTTGCGTCCCGTCCCCCGCTGGCCCATGGCCGAGTTTGGGCTCCGTGACCCCAAGGTCAAGGTCACGGCGGCCCTGCAAATGTCAAAACTTCTGGACGTTCTGGAGGCCGCATTTTAAGTCGGATCCCCATGAAACTTGGCCACGAGTTGCGTCCCGTCCCCCGCTGGCCCATGGCCGAGTTTGGGCTCCAAGACCCCAAGGTCAAGGTCACGGCGGCCATGCAAATGTCAAAACTTCTGGAAGCACTGGAGGCCGCTTTTTAAGTCGGATCCCCATGAAACTTGGCCACGAGTTGCGTCCCGTCCCCCGCTGGCCCGTGGCCGAGTTTGTGCTCCGTGACCCCAAGGTCAAGGTCACGGCGGCCCTGCGAAGGTCAAAAATTCTGGACGCTCTGGAGGCCGCATTTTATGTCGTATCCCCATGAAACTTGGCCACGAGGTGCGGCCCGTCCCCCGCTGGCCCGTGGTTGAGTTTGGGCTCCGTGACCCCAAGGTCAAGGTCACGGCGGCCCTGCAAATGTCAAAACTTCTGGACGCTCTGGAGGCCGCATTTTGTGTCGGATCCCCATGAAACTTGGCCACGAGTTGCGTCCCGTCCCCCGCTGGCCCGTGGCCGAGTTTGGGCTCCGTGACCCCAAGGTCAAGGTCACGGCGGCCCTGCAAATGTCAAAACTTCTGGACGCTCTGGAGGCCGCATTTTAAGTCGGATCCCCATGAAACTTGGCCACGAGTTGCGTCCCGTCCCCCGCTGGCCCATGGCCGAGTTTGGGCTCCAAGACCCCAAGGTCAAGGTCACGGCGGCCCTGCGAAAGTCAAAACTTCTGGACGCTCTGGAGGCCGCATTTTAAGTCGGATCCCCATGAAACTTGGCCACGAGTTGCGTCCCGTCCCCCGCTGGCCCGTGGCCGAGTTTGTGCTCCGTGACCCCAAGGTCAAGGTCACGGCGGCCCTGCGAAGGTCAAAATTTCTGGACGCTCTGGAGGCCGCATTTTAAGTCGGATCCCCAAGAAACTTCGCCAGAAGTTGCGTACCGTCCCCCGCTGGCCCGTGGCCGAGTTTGGGCTCCGTGACCCCAAGGTCAAGGTCACGGCGGCCCTGCAAAGGTCAAAAATTCTAGACGCTCTGAAGGCCGCATTTTAAGTCGGATCCCCATGAAACTTGGCCACGAGTTGCGTACCGTCCCCCGCTGGCCCGTGGCCGAGTTTGGGCTCCGTGACCCCAAGGTCAAGGTCACGGCGGCCCTGCGAAGGTCAAAATTTCTGGACGCTCTGGAGGCCGCATTTTAAGTCGGATCCCCATGAAACTTGGCCACGAGTTGCGTCCCGTCCCCCGCTGGCCCGTGGCCGAGTTTTGGCTCCGTGACCCCAAGGTCAAGGTCACGGCGGCCCTGCAAATGTCAAAACTTCTGGACGCTCTGGAGGCCGCATTTTAAGTCGGATCCCCATGAAATTTGGCCACGAGTTGCGTCCCGTCCCACGCTGGCCCGTGGCCAAGTTTGGGCTCCGTGACCCCAAGGTCAAGGTCACGGCGGCCCTGCGAAGGTCAAAATTTCTGGACGCTCTGGAGGCCGCATTTTAAGTCGGATCCCCATGAAACTTGGCCACGAGTTGCGTCCCGTCCCCCGCTGGCCCGTGGCCGAGTTTGGGCTCCGTGACCCCAAGGTCAAGGTCACGGCGGCCCTGCAAAGGTCAAAAATTCTGGACGCTCTGGAGGCCGCATTTTAAGTCGGATCCCCATGAAACCTGGCCACGAGTTGCGTCCCTTTCCCCGCTGGCCCGTGGCCAAGTTTGGGCTCCGTGACCTCAAGGTCAAGGTCACGGCGGCCCTGCAAATGTCAAAACTTCTGGACGCTCTGGAGGCCGCATTTTAAGTCGGATCCTCATGAAACTTGGCCACGAGTTGCGTCCCGTCCCCCGCTGGCCCGTGGCCGAGTTAAGGCTCCGTGACCCCAAGGTCAAGGTCACGGCGGCCCTGGAAATGTCAAAACTTCAGGAGGCTCTGGAGGCCGCATTTTAAGTCGGATCCCCATGAAACTTGGCCACGAGTTGCGTCCCGTCCCCCGCTGGCCCGTGGCCGAGTTTGGGCTCCGTGACCCCAAGGTCAAGGTCACGGCGGCCCTGCAAATGTCAAAAATTCTAGACGCTCTGAAGGACGCATTTTAAGTCGGATCCCCATGAAACTTGGCCACGAGTTGCGTACCGTCCCCCGCTGGCCCGTGGCCGAGTTTGGGCTCCGTGACCCCAAGGTCAAGGTCACGGCGGCCCTGCAAATGTCAAAAATTCTAGACGCTCTGAAGGCCGCATTTTAAGTCGGATCCCCATGAAACTTGGCCACGAGTTGCGTCCCGTCCCCCGCTGGCCCGTGGCCAAGTTTGGGCTCCGTGACCCCAAGGTCAAGGTCACGGCGGCCCTGCGAAAGTCAAAACTTCTGGACGCTCTGGAGGCCGCATTTTAAGTCGGATCCCCATGAAACTTGGCCACGAGTTGCGTCCCGTCCCCCGCTGGCCCGTGGCCAAGTTTGGGCTCCGTGACCCCAAGGTCAAGGTCACGGCGGCCCTGCGAAAGTCAAAACTTCTGGACGCTCTGGAGGCCGCATTTTAAGTCGGATCCCCATGAAACTTAGCCACGAGTTGCGTCCCGTCCCCCGCTGGCCCGTGGCCAAGTTCGGGCTCCGTGACCCCAAGGTCAAGGTCACGGCGGCCCTGCGAATGTCAAAATTTCTGGACGCTCTGGAGGCCGCATTTTAAGTCGGATCCCCATGAAACTTGGCCACGAGTTGCGTCCCGTCCCCCGCTGGCCCGTGGCCGAGTTTGGGCTCCGTGACCCCAAGGTCAAGGTCACGGCGGCCCTGCGAAGGTCAAAACTTCTGGACGCTCTGGAGGCCGCATTTTAAGTCGGATCCCCATGAAACTTGGCCACGAGTTGCGTCCCGTCCCCCGCTGGCCCGTGGCCGAGTTTGGGCTCCGTGACCCCAAGGTCAAGGTCACGGCGGCCCTGCAAACGTCAAAACTTCTGGAAGCACTGGAGGCCGCATTTTAAGTCGGATCCCCATGAAACTTGGCCACGAGTTGCGTCCTGTCCCCCGCTGGCCCGTGGCCGAGTTTGGGCTCCGTGACCCCAAGGTCAAGGTCACGGCGGCCCTTCGAAAGTCAAAACTTCTGGACGCTCTGGAGGCCGCATTTTAAGTCGGATCCCCATGAAACTTGGCCACGAGTTCCGTCCCGTCCCCCGCTGGCCCGTGGCCGAGTTTGGGCTCCGTGACCCCAAGGTCAAGGTCACGGCGGCCCTGCGAAGGTCAAAACTTCTGGAAGCACTGGAGGCCGCATTTTAAGTCGGATCCCCATGAAACTTGGCCACGAGTTGCGTCCCGTCCCCCGCTGGCCCGTGGCCGAGTTTTGGCTCCGTGACCCCAAGGTCAAGGTCACGGCGGCCCTGCAAAGGTCAAAACTTCTGGACGCTTTGGAGGCCGCATTTTAAGTCGGATCCCCATGAAACTTGGCCACGAGTTGCGTCCCGTCCCCCGCTGGCCCGTGGCCGAGTTTGGGCTCCGTGACCCCAAGGTCAAGGTCACGGCGGCCCTGCAAAGGTCAAAACTTCTGGACGCTCTGGAGGCCGCATTTTAAGTCGGATCCCCATGAAACTTGGCCACGAGTTCCGTCCCGTCCCCCGCTGGCCCGTGGCCGAGTTTGGGCTCCGTGACCCCAAGGTCAAGGTCACGGCGGCCCTGCGAAGGTCAAAACTTCTGGAAGCACTGGAGGCCGCATTTTAAGTCGGATCCCCATGAAACTTGGCCACGAGTTGCGTCCCGTCCCCCGCTGGCCCATGGCCGAGTTTGGGCTTCAAGACCCCAAGGTCACGGTCACGGCGGCCCTGCGAAAGTCAAAATTTCTGGACGCTCTGGAGGCCGCATTTTAAGTCGGATCCCCATGAAACTTGGCCACGAGTTGCGTCCCGTCCCCCGCTGGCCCGTGGCCAAGTTTGGGCTCCGTGACCCCAAGGTCAAGGTCACGGCGGCCCTGCGAAGGTCAAAACTTCTGGACGCTCTGGAGGCCGCATTTTAAGTCGGATCCCCATGAAACTTGGCCACGAGTTGCGTCCCGTCCTTCGCTGGCCCGTGGCCGAGTTCGGGCTCCGTGACCCCAAGGTCAAGGTCACGGCGGCCCTGCAAATGTCAAAACTTCTGGACGCTCTGGAGGCCGCATTTTAAGTCGGATCCCCAAGAAACTTCGCCAGAAGTTGCGTCCCGTCCCCCGCTGGCCCGTGGCCGAGTTTGGGCTCCGTGACCCCAAGGTCAAGGTCACGGCGGCCCTGCAAATGTCAAAACTTCTGGACGCTCTGGAGGCCGCATTTTAAGTCGGATCCCCATGAAACTTGGCCACGAGTTGCGTCCCGTCCTCCGCTGGCCCGTCGCCATCTTTGGGCTCCGTGACCCCAAGGTCAAGGTCACGGCGGCCCTGCAAAGGTCAAAACTTCTGGACGCTCTGGAGGCCGCATTTTAAGTCGGATCCCCATGAAACTTGGCCACGAGTTGCGTCCCGTCCCCCGCTGGCCCGTGGCCGAGTTTGGGCTCCGTGACCCCAAGGTCAAGGTCACGGCGGTCCTGGAAAAGTCAAAACTTCTGGACGCTCTGGAGGCCGCATTTTAAGTCGGATCCCCATGAAACTTGGCCACGAGTTGCGTCCCGTCCCCCGCTGGCCCGTGGCCGAGTTTGGGCTCCATGACCCCAAGGTCAAATTCACGGCGGCCCTGCAAATGTCAAAAATTCTAGACGCTCTGAAGGCCGCATTTTAAGTCGGATCCCCATGAAACTTGGCCACGAGTTGCGTACCGTCCCCCGCTGGCTCGTGGCCGAGTTTGGGCTCCGTGACCTCAAGGTCAAGGTCACGGCGGCCCTGCGAATGTCAAAATTTCTGGACGCTCTGGAGGCCGCATTTTAAGTCGGATCCCGATGAAACTTGGCCACGAGTTGCGTCCTGTCCCACGCTGGCCCGTGGCCAAGTTTGGGCTCCGTGACCCCAAGGTCAAGGTCACGGCGGCCCTGCGAAAGTCAAAATTTCTGGACGCTCTGGAGGCCGCATTTTAAGTCGGATCCCCATGAAACTTAGCCACGAGTTGCGTCCCGTCCCCCGCTGGCCCGTGGCCAAGTTCGGGCTCCGTGACCCCAAGGTCAAGGTCACGGCGGCCCTGCGAAGGTCAAAACTTCTAGACGCTCTGGAGGCCGCATTTTAAGTCGGATCCCCATGAAACTTGGCCACGAGTTGCGTCTTGTCCCCCGCTGACCCGTGGCCGAGTTTGGGCTCCGTGACCCCAAGGTCAAGGTCACGGCGGCCCTGCAAAAGTCAAAACTTCTGGAAGCACTGGAGGCCGCATTTTAAGTCGGATCCCCATGAAACTTGGCCACGAGTTGCGTCCTGTCCCCCGCTGGCCCGTGGCCGAGTTTGGGCTCCGTGACCCCAAGGTCAAGGTCACGGCGGCCCTGCAAAAGTCAAAATTTCTGGACGTTCTGGAGGCCGCATTTTAAGTCGGATCCCCATGAAACTTGGCCACGAGTTGCGTCCCGTCCCCCGCTGGCCCGTGGCCGAGTTTTGGCTCCGTGACCCCAAGGTCAAGGTCACGGCGGCCCTGCAAAAGTCAAAACTTCTGGACGCTTTGGAGGCCGCATTTTAAGTCGGATCCCCATGAAACTTGGCCACGAGTTGCGTCCCGTCCCCCGCTGGCCCGTGGCCGAGTTTGGGCTCCGTGACCCCAAGGTCAAGGTCACGGCGGCCCTGCAAAAGTCAAAACTTCTGGACGCTCTGGAGGCCGCATTTTAAGTCGGATCCCCATGAAACTTGGCCACGAGTTGCGTCCCGTCCCCCGCTGGCCCATGGCCGAGTTTGTCTCCAAGACCCCAAGGTCAAGGTCACGGCCGCCCTGCGAAAGTCAAAACTTCTGGACGCTCTGGAGGCCGCATTTTAAGTCGGATCCCCATGAAACTTGGCCACGAGTTGCGTCCCGTCCCCCGCTGGCCCGTGGCCGAGTTTTGGCTCCGTGACCCCAAGGTCAAGGTCACGGCGGCCCTGCAAAGGTCAAAACTTCTGGACGCTCTGGAGGCCGCATTTTAAGTCGGATCCCCATGAAACTTGGCCACGAGTTGCGTCCCGTCCCACGCTGGCCCGTGGCCGAGTTTGGGCTCCGTGACCCCAAGGTCAAGGTCACGGCGGCCCTGCAAAGGTCAAAAATTCTGGACGCTCTGGAGGCCGCATTTTAAGTCGGATCCCCATGAAACTTGGCCACGAGTTGCGTCCCTTTCCCCGCTGGCCCGTGGCCAAGTTTGGGCTCCGTGACCTCAAGGTCAAGGTCACGGCGGCCCTGCAAAGGTCAAAACTTCTGGACGCTCTGGAGGCCGCATTTTAAGTCGGATCCTCATGAAACTTGGCCACGAGTTGCGTACCGTCCCCCGCTGGCCCGTGGCCGAGTTAAGGCTCCGTGACCCCAAGGTCAAGGTCACGGCGGCCCTGGAAATGTCAAAACTTCAGGACGCTCTGGAGGCCGCATTTTAAGTCGGATCCCCATGAAACTTGGCCACGAGTTGCGTCCCGTCCCCCGCTGGCCCGTGGCCGAGTTTGGGCTCCGTGTCCCAAAGGTCAAGGTCACGGCGGCCCTGCAAATGTCAAAAATTCTAGACGCTCTGAAGGCCGCATTTTAAGTCGGATCCCCATGAAACTTGGCCACGAGTTGCGTACCGTCCCCCGCTGGCCCGTGGCCGAGTTTGGGCTCCGTGACCCCAAGGTCAAGGTCACGGCGGCCCTGCAAATGTCAAAAATTCTAGACGCTCTGAAGGCCGCATTTTAAGTCGGATCCCCATGAAACTTGGCCACGAGTTGCGTCCCGTCCCCCGCTGGCCCGTGGCCGAGTTTTGGCTCCGTGACCCCAAGGTCAAGGTCACGGCGGCCCTGCAAATGTCAAAACTTCTGGACGCTCTGGAGGCCGCATTTTAATTCGGATCCCCATGAAACTTGGCCACGAGTTGCGTCCCGTCCCCCGCTGGCCTGTGGCCAAGTTTGGGCTCCGTGACCCCAAGGTCAAGGTCACGGCGGCCCTGCGAAAGTCAAAACTTCTGGACGCTCTGGAGGCCGCATTTTAAGTCGGATCCCCATGAAACTTAGCCACGAGTTGCGTCCCGTCCCCCGCTGGCCCGTGGCCAAGTTCGGGCTCCGTGACCCCAAGGTCAAGGTCACGGCGGCCCTGCGAAGGTCAAAATTTCTGGACGCTCTGGAGGCCGCATTTTAAGTCGGATCCCCATGAAACTTGGCCAGGAGTTGCGTCCTGTCCCCCGCTGGCCCGTGGCCGAGTTTGGGCTCCGTGACCCCAAGGTCAAGGTCACGGCGGCCCTGCAAACGTCAAAACTTCTGGAAGCACTGGAGGCCGCATTTTAAGTCGGATCCCCATGAAACTTGGCCACGAGTTGCGTCCTGTCCCCCGCTGGCCCGTGGCCGAGTTTGGGCTCCGTGACCCCAAGGTCAAGGTCACGGCGGCCCTTCGAATGTCAAAACTTCTGGACGCTCTGGAGGCCGCATTTTAAGTCGGATCCCCATGAAACTTGGCCACGAGTTGCGTCCCGTCCCCTGCTGGCCCGTGGCCGAGTTTGGGCTCCGTGACCCCAAGGTCAAGGTCACGGCGGCCCTGCGAAGGTCAAAAATTCTGGACGCTCTGGAGGCCGCATTTTATGTCGTATCCCCATGAAACTTGGCCACGAGGTGCGGCCCGTCCCCCGCTGGCCCGTGCTTGAGTTTGGGCTCCGTGACCCCAAGGTCAAGGTCACGGCGGCCCTGCAAATGTCAAAACTTCTGGACGCTCTGGAGGCCGCATTTTGTGTCGGATCCCCATGAAACTTGGCCACGAGTTGCGTCCCGTCCCCCGCTGGCCCGTGGCCGAGTTTGGGCTCCGTGACCCCAAGGTCAAGGTCACGGCGGCCCTGCAAATGTCAAAACTTCTGGACGCTCTGGAGGCCGCATTTTAAGTCGGATCCCCATGAAACTTGGCCACGAGTTGCGTCCCGTCCCCCGCTGGCCCATGGCCGAGTTTGTCTCCAAGACCCCAAGGTCAAGGTCACGGCCGCCCTGCGAAAGTCAAAACTTCTGGACGCTCTGGAGGCCGCATTTTAAGTCGGATCCCCATGAAACTTGGCCACGAGTTGCGTCCCGTCCCCCGCTGGCCCGTGGCCAAGTTTGGGCTCCGTGACCCCAAGGTCAAGGTCACGGCGGCCCTGCAAAGGTCAAAACTTCTGGACGCTCTGGAGGCCGCATTTTAAGTCGGATCCCCATGAAACTTGGCCACGAGTTGCTTCCCGTCCCCCGCTGGCCCGTGGCCGAGTATTGGCTCCGTGACCCCAAGGTCAAGGTCACAGCGGCCATGCAAAGGTCAAAACTTCTGGACGCTCTGGAGGCCGCATTTTAAGTCGGATCCCCATGAAACTTGGCCACGAGTTGCGTCCCGTCCCACGCTGGCTCGTGGCCAAGTTTGGGCTCCGTGACCCCAAGGTCAAGGTCACGGCGGCCCTGCGAAAGTCAAAACTTCTGGACGCTCTGGAGGCCGCATTTTAAGTCGGATCCCCATGAAACTTGGCCACGAGTTGCGTCCCGTCCCCCGCTGACCCGTGGCCGAGTTTGGGCTCCGTGACCCCAAGGTCAAGGTCACGGCGGCCCTGCGAAGGTCAAAACTTCTGGACGCTCTGGAGGCCGCATTTTAAGTCGGATCCCCATGAAACTTGGCCACGAGTTCCGTCCCGTCCCCCGCTGGCCCGTGGCCGAGTTTGGGCTCCGTGACCCCAAGGTCAAGGTCACGGCGGCCCTGCGAAGGTCAAAACTTCTGGAAGCACTGGAGGCCGCATTTTAAGTCGGATCCCCATGAAACTTGGCCACGAGTTGCGTCCCGTCCCCCGCTGGCCCGTGGCCGAGTTTTGGCTCCGTGACCCCAAGGTCAAGGTCACGGCGGCCCTGCAAAGGTCAAAACTTCTGGACGCTTTGGAGGCCGCATTTTAAGTCGGATCCCCATGAAACTTGGCCACGAGTTGCGTCCCGTCCCCCGCTGGCGCGTGGCCGAGTTTGGGCTCCGTGACCCCAAGGTCAAGGTCACGGCGGCCCTGCGAATGTCAAAACTTCTGGAAGCACTGGAGGCCGCATTTTAAGTCGGATCCCCATGAAACTTGGCCACGAGTTGCGTCCCGTCCCCCGCTGGCCCATGGCCGAGTTTGGGCTTCAAGACCCCAAGGTCACGGTCACGGCGGCCCTGCGAAAGTCAAAATTTCTGGACGCTCTGGAGGCCGCATTTTAAGTCGGATCCCCATGAAACTTGGCCACGAGTTGCGTCCCGTCCCCCGCTGGCCCGTGGCCAAGTTTGGGCTCCGTGACCCCAAGGTCAAGGTCACGGCGGCCCTGCGAAGGTCAAAACTTCTGGACGCTCTGGAGGCCGCATTTTAAGTCGGATCCCCATGAAACTTGGCCACGAGTTGCGTCCCGTCCTTCGCTGGCCCGTGGCCGAGTTTGGGCTCCGTGACCCCAAGGTCAAGGTCACGGCGGCCCTGCAAATGTCAAAACTTCTGGACGCTCTGGAGGCCGCATTTTAAGTCGGATCCCCAAGAAACTTCGCCAGAAGTTGCGTCCCGTCCCCCGCTGGCCCGTGGCCGAGTTTGGGCTCCGTGACCCCAAGGTCAAGGTCACGGCGGCCCTGCAAAAGTCAAAACTTCTGGACGCTCTGGAGGCCGCATTTTAAGTCGGATCCCCATGAAACTTGGCCACGAGTTGCGTCCCGTCCTCCGCTGGCCCGTCGCCATCTTTGGGCTCCGTGACCCCAAGGTCAAGGTCACGGCGGCCCTGCAAAGGTCAAAACTTCTGGACGCTCTGGAGGCCGCATTTTAAGTCGGATCCCCATGAAACTTGGCCACGAGTTGCGTCCCGTCCCCCGCTGGCCCGTGGCCGAGTTTGGGCTCCGTGACCCCAAGGTCAAGGTCACGGCGGCCCTGGAAAAGTCAAAACTTCTGGACGCTCTGGAGGCCGCATTTTAAGTCGGATCCCCATGAAACTTGGCCACGAGTTGCGTCCCGTCCCCCGCTGGCCCGTGGCCGAGTTTGGGCTCCATGACCCCAAGGTCAAATTCACGGCGGCCCTGCAAATGTCAAAAATTCTAGACGCTCTGAAGGCCGCATTTTAAGTCGGATCCCCATGAAACTTGGCCACGAGTTGCGTACCGTCCCCCGCTGGCTCGTGGCCGAGTTTGGGCTCCGTGACCTCAAGGTCAAGGTCACGGCGGCCCTGCGAATGTCAAAATTTCTGGACGCTCTGGAGGCCGCATTTTAAGTCGGATCCCCATGAAACTTGGCCACGAGTTGCGTCCTGTCCCACGCTGGCCCGTGGCCAAGTTTGGGCTCCGTGACCCCAAGGTCAAGGTCACGGCGGCCCTGCGAAAGTCAAAATTTCTGGACGCTCTGGAGGCCGCATTTTAAGTCGGATCCCCATGAAACTTAGCCACGAGTTGCGTCCCGTCCCCCGCTGGCCCGTGGCCAAGTTCGGGCTCCGTGACCCCAAGGTCAAGGTCACGGCGGCCCTGCGAAGGTCAAAACTTCTAGACGCTCTGGAGGCCGCATTTTAAGTCGGATCCCCATGAAACTTGGCCACGAGTTGCGTCCCGTCCCCCGCTGACCCGTGGCCGAGTTTGGGCTCCGTGACCCCAAGGTCAAGGTCACGGCGGCCCTGCAAAAGTCAAAACTTCTGGAAGCACTGGAGGCCGCATTTTAAGTCGGATCCCCATGAAACTTGGCCACGAGTTGCGTCCTGTCCCCCGCTGGCCCGTGGCCGAGTTTGGGCTCCGTGACCCCAAGGTCAAGGTCACGGCGGCCCTGCAAAAGTCAAAATTTCTGGACGTTCTGGAGGCCGCATTTTAAGTCGGATCCCCATGAAACTTGGCCACGAGTTGCGTCCCGTCCCCCGCTGGCCCGTGGCCGAGTTTTGGCTCCGTGACCCCAAGGTCAAGGTCACGGCGGCCCTGCAAAAGTCAAAACTTCTGGACGCTTTGGAGGCCGCATTTTAAGTCGGATCCCCATGAAACTTGGCCACGAGTTGCGTCCCGTCCCCCGCTGGCCCGTGGCCGAGTTTGGGCTCCGTGACCCCAAGGTCAAGGTCACGGCGGCCCTGCAAAGGTCAAAACTTCTGGATGCTCTGGAGGCCGCATTTTAAGTCGGATCCCCATGAAACTTGGCCACGAGTTGCGTCCCGTCCCCCGCTGGCCCATGGCTGAGTTTGGGCTCCAAGACCCCAAGGTCAAGGTCACGGCGGCCCTGCGAAAGTCAAAACTTCTGGACGCTCTGGAGGCCGCATTTTAAGTCGGATCCCCATGAAACTTGGCCACGAGTTACGTCCCGTCCCCCGCTGGCCCGTGGCCAAGTTTGGGCTCCGTGACCCCAAGGTCAAGGTCACGGCGGCCCTGCGAAGGTCAAAACTTCTGGACGCTCTGGAGGCCGCATTTTAAGTCGGATCCCCATGAACCTTGGCCACGAGTTGCGTCCCGTCCCCCGCTGGCCCGTGGCCGAGTTTGGGCTAAGTGACCCCAAGGTCAAGGTCACGGCGGCCCTGGAAAGGTCAAAACTTCTGGACGCTCTGGAGGCCGCATTTTAAGTCGGATCCCCATGAAACTTGGCCACGAGTTGCGTCCCGTCCCCCGCTGGCCCATGACCGAGTTTGGGCTCCAAGACCCCAAGGTCAAGGTCACGGCGGCCCTGCGAAAGTCAAAACTTCTGGACGCTCTGGAGGCCGCATTTTAAGTCGGATCCCCATGAAACTTGGCCACGAGTTGCGTCCCGTCCCCCGCTGGCCCGTGGCCGAGTTTGGGCTCCGTGACCCCAAGGTCAAGGTCACGGCCCCCCTGCGAAGGTCAAAACTTCTGGACGCTCTGGAGGCCGCATTTTAAGTCGGATCCCCATGAAACTTGGCCACGAGTTGCGTCCCGTCCCACGCTGGCCCGTGGCCAAGTTTGGGCTCCGTGACCCCAAGGTCAAGGTCACGGCGGCCCTGCGAAAGTCAAAACTTCTGGACGCTCTGGAGGCCGCATTTTAAGTCGGATCCCCATGAAACTTAGCCACGAGTTGCGTCCCGTCCCCCGCTGGCCCGTGGCCAAGTTCGGGCTCCATGACCCCAAGGTCAAGGTCACGGCGGCCCTGCGAAAGTCAAAACTTCTGGACGCTCTGGAGGCCGCATTTTAAGTCGGATCCCCATGAAACTTGGCCACGAGTTGCGTCCCGTCCCCCCGCTGGCCCGTGGCCGAGTTTGGGCTCCGTGACCCCAAGGTCAAGGTCACGGCCCCCCTGCGAAGGTCAAAACTTCTGGACGCTCTGGAGGCCGCATTTTAAGTCGGATCCCCATGAAACTTGGCCACGAGTTCCGTCGCGTCCCCCGCTGGCCCGTGGCCGAGTTTGGGCTCCGTGACCCCAAGGTCAAGGTCACGGCGGCCCTGCAAAAGTCAAAACTTCTGGAAGCACTGGAGGCCGCATTTTAAGTCGGATCCCCATGAAACTTGGCCACGAGTTGCGTCCTGTCCCCCGCTGGCCCGTGGTCGAGTTTGGGCTCCGTGACCCCAAGGTCAAGGTCACGGCGGCCCTGCAAAAGTCAAAATTTCTGGACGCTCTGGAGGCCGCATTTTAAGTCTGATCCCGATGAAACTTGGCCACGAGTTGCGTCCCGTCCCCCGCTGGCCCATGGCCGAGTTTGGGCTCCAAGACCCCAAGGTCAAGGTCACGGCGGCCCTGCGAATGTCAAAACTTCTGGACGCTCTGGAGGCCGCATTTTAAGTCGGATCCCCATGAAACTTGGCCACGAGTTGCGTCCCGTCCCCCGCTAGCCCGTGGCCAAGTTTGGGCTCCGTGACCCCAAGGTCAAGGTCACGGCGGCCCTGCGAAGGTCAAAATTTCTGGACGCTCTGGAGGCCGCATTTTAAGTCGGATCCCCATGAAACTTGGCCACGAGTTGCGTCCCGTCCCCCGCTGGCCCGTGGCCGAGTTTGGGCTCGGTGACCCCAAGGTCAAGGTCACGGCGGCCCTGCAAATGTCAAAACTTCTGGACGCTCTGGAGGCCGCATTTTAAGTCGGATCCCCAAGAAACTTCGCCAGAAGTTGCGTCCCGTCCCCCGCTGGAACGTGGGCGAGTTTGGGCTCCGTGACCCCAAGGTCAAGGTCACGGCGGCCCTGCAAATCTCAAAACTTCTGGACGCTCTGGAGGCCGCATTTTAAGTCGGATCCCCATGAAACTTGGCCACGAGTTGCGTCCCGTCCCACGCTGGCCTGTGGCCAAGTTTGGGCTCCGTGACCCCAAGGTCAAGGTCACGGCGGCCCTGCGAACGTCAAAACTTCTGGACGCTCTGGAGACCGCATTTTAAGTCGGATCCCCATGAAACTTGGCCACGAGTTGCGTCCAGTCCCCCGCTGGCCCGTGGCCGAGTTTGGGCTCCGTGACCCCCAAGGTCAAGGTCACGGCGGCCCTGCAAATGTCAAAATTTCTGGACGCTCTTGAGGCCGCATTTAAAGTCGGATCCCCATGAAACTTGGCCACGAGTTGCGTCCCGTCCCCCGCTGGCCCGTGGCCGAGTTTGGGCTCCGTGACCCCAAGGTCAAGGTCACGGCGGCCCTGGAAATGTCAAAACTTCTGGACGCTCTGGAGGCCGCATTTTAAGTCGGATCCCCATGAAACTTGGCCACGAGTTGCGTCCCGTCCCCCGCTGGCCCGTGGCCGAGTTTGGGCTCCGTGACCCCAAGGTCAAGGTCACGGCGGCCCTGCAAATGTCAAAAATTCTAGACGCTCTGAAGGCCGCATTTTAAGTCGGATCCCCATAAAACTTGGCCACGAGTTGCGTACCGTCCCCCGCTGGCCCGTGGCCGAGTTTGGGCTCCGTGACCCCAAGGTCAAGGTCACGGCGGCCCTGCGAAGTTCAAAATTTCTGGACGCTCTGGAGGCCGCATTTTAAGTCGGATCCCCAAGAAACTTGGCCTCGAGTTGCGTCCCGTCCCCCGCTGGCCCGTGGCCGAGTTTTGGCTCCGTGACCCCAAGGTCAAGGTCACGGCGGCCCTGCAAAAGTCAAAACTTCTGGACGCTCTGGAGGCCGCATTTTAAGTCGGATCCCCATGAAACTTGGCCACGAGTTGCGTCCCGTCCCACGCTGGCCCGTGGCCAAGTTTGGGCTCCGTGACCCCAAGGTCAAGGTCACGGCGGCCCTGCGAAAGTCAAAACTTCTGGACGCTCTGGAGGCCGCATTTTAAGTCGGATCCCCATGAAACTTAGCCACGAGTTGCGTCGCGTCCCCCGCTGGCCCGTGGCCAAGTCCGGGCTCCGTGACCCCAAGGTCAAGGTCACGGCGGCCCTGCGAAAGTCAAAATTTCTGGACGCTCTGGAGGCCGCATTTTAAGTCGGATCCCCATGAAACTTGGCCACGAGTTGCGTCCCGTCCCCCGCTGGCCCGTGGCCGAGTTTGGGCTCCGTGACCCCAAGGTCAAGGTCACGGCGGCCCTGCAAATGTCAAAATTTCTGGACGCTCTGGAGGCCGCATTTTAAGTCGGATCCCCATGAACCTTGGCCACGAGTTGCGTCCCGTCCCCCGCTGACCCATGGCCGAGTTTGGGTTCCGTGACCCCAAGGTCAAGGTCACGGCGGCCCTGCGAAAGTCAAAACTTCTGGACGCTCTGGAGGCCGCATTTTAAGTCGGATCCCCATGAAACGTGGCCACGAGTTGCGTCCCGTCCCCCACTGGCCCATGGCTGAGTTTGGGCTCCAAGACCCAAGGTCAAGGTCACGGCGGCCCTGCGAAAGTCAAAACTTCTGGACGCTCTGGAGGCCGCATTTTAAGTCGGATCCCCATAAAACTTGGCCACGAGTTACGTCCCGTTCTCCGCTGGCCCGTGGCCAAGTTTGGGCTCCGTGACCCCAAGGTCAAGGTCACGGCGGCCCTGCGAAGGTCAAAACTTTTAGACGCTCTGGAGACCGCATTTTAAGTCGGATCCCCATGAAACTTGGCCACGAGTTGCGTCCCGTCCCCCGCTGGCCCGTGGCCGAGTTTGGGCTCCGTGACCCCAAGGTCAAGGTCACGGCGGCCCTGCAAATGTCAAAACTTCTGGACGCTCTGGAGGCCGCATTTTAAGTCGGATCCCCAAGAAACTTCGCCAGAAGTTGCGTCCCGTCCCCCGCTGGCCCGTGGCCGAGTTTGGGCTCCGTGACCCCAAGGTCAAGGTCACGGCAGCCCTGCAAATGTCAAAACTTCTGGACGCTCTGGAGGCCGCATTTTAAGTCGGATCCCCATGAAACTTGGCCACGAGTTGCGTCCCGTCCTCCGCTGGCCCGTCGCCATGTTTGGGCTCCGTGACCCCAAGGTCAAGGTCACGGCGGCCCTGCAAATGTCAAAACTTCTGGACGCTCTGGAGGCCGCATTTTAAGTCGGATCCCCATGAAACTTGGCCACGAGTTGCGTCCCGTCCCCCGCTGGCCCGTGGCCGAGTTTGGGCTCCGTGACCCCAAGGTCAAGGTCACGGCGGCCCTGCAAATGTCAAAAATTCTGGACGCTCTGGAGGCCGCATTTTAAGTCGGATCCCCATGAAACTTGGCCACGAGTTGCGTCCCGTCCCCCACTGGCCCGTGGCCGAGTTTGGGCTCCGTGACCTCAAGGTCAAGGTCACGGCGGCCCTGCAAAAGTCAAAATTTCTGGACGCTCTGGAGGCCGCATTTTAAGTCGGATCCCCATGAAACTTAGCCACGAGTTCCGTCCCGTCCCCCGCTGGCCCGTGGCCGAGTTTGGGCTCCGTGACCCCAAGTCAAGGTCACGGCGGCCCTGGAAAAGTCAAAACTTCTGGACGCTCTAAAGGCCGCATTTTAAGTCGGATCCCCATGAAACTTGGCCACGAGTTGCGTACCGTCCCCCGCTGGCCCGTGGCCGAGTTTTGGCTCCGTGACCCCAAGGTCAAGGTCACGGCGGCCCTGCAAATCTCAAAACTTCTGGACGCTCTGGAGGCCGCATTTTAAGTCGGATCCCCATGAAACTTGGCCACGAGTTGCGTCCCGTCCCACGCTGGCCCGTGGCCAAGTTTGGGCTCCGTGACCCCAAGGTCAAGGTCACGGCGGCCCTGCGAAAGTCAAAACTTCTGGACGCTCTGGAGGCCGCATTTTAAGTCGGATCCCCATGAAACTTAGCCACGAGTTGCGTCCCGTCCCCCGCTGGCCCGTGGCCAAGTTCGGGCTCCATGACCCCAAGGTCAAGGTCACGGCGGCCCTGCGAAAGTCAAAACTTCTGGACGCTCTGGAGGCCGCATTTTAAGTCGGATCCCCATGAAACTTGGCCACGAGTTGCGTCCCGTCCCCCGCTGGCCCGTGGCCGAGTTTGGGCTCCGTGACCCCAAGGTCAAGGTCACGGCCCCCCTGCGAAGGTCAAAACTTCTGGACGCTCTGGAGGCCGCATTTTAAGTCGGATCCCCATGAAACTTGGCCACGAGTTCCGTCGCGTCCCCCGCTGGCCCGTGGCCGAGTTTGGGCTCCGTGACCCCAAGGTCAAGGTCACGGCGGCCCTGCAAAAGTCAAAACTTCTGGAAGCACTGGAGGCCGCATTTTAAGTCGGATCCCCATGAAACTTGGCCACGAGTTGCGTCCTGTCCCCCGCTGGCCCGTGGTCGAGTTTGGGCTCCGTGACCCCAAGGTCAAGGTCACGGCGGCCCTGCAAAAGTCAAAATTTCTGGACGCTCTGGAGGCCGCATTTTAAGTCTGATCCCGATGAAACTTGGCCACGAGTTGCGTCCCGTCCCCCGCTGGCCCATGGCCGAGTTTGGGCTCCAAGACCCCAAGGTCAAGGTCACGGCGGCCCTGCGAATGTCAAAACTTCTGGACGCTCTGGAGGCCGCATTTTAAGTCGGATCCCCATGAAACTTGGCCACGAGTTGCGTCCCGTCCCCCGCTAGCCCGTGGCCAAGTTTGGGCTCCGTGACCCCAAGGTCAAGGTCACGGCGGCCCTGCGAAGGTCAAAATTTCTGGACGCTCTGGAGGCCGCATTTTAAGTCGGATCCCCATGAAACTTGGCCACGAGTTGCGTCCCGTCCCCCGCTGGCCCGTGGCCGAGTTTGGGCTCCGTGACCCCAAGGTCAAGGTCACGGCGGCCCTGCAAATGTCAAAACTTCTGGACGCTCTGGAGGCCGCATTTTAAGTCGGATCCCCAAGAAACTTCGCCAGAAGTTGCGTCCCGTCCCCCGCTGGAACGTGGGCGAGTTTGGGCTCCGTGACCCCAAGGTCAAGGTCACGGCGGCCCTGCAAATCTCAAAACTTCTGGACGCTCTGGAGGCCGCATTTTAAGTCGGATCCCCATGAAACTTGGCCACGAGTTGCGTCCCGTCCCACGCTGGCCTGTGGCCAAGTTTGGGCTCCGTGACCCCAAGGTCAAGGTCACGGCGGCCCTGCGAAAGTCAAAACTTCTGGACGCTCTGGAGGCCGCATTTTAAGTCGGATCCCCATGAAACTTAGCCACGAGTTGCGTCCCGTCCCCCGCTGGCCCGTGGCCAAGTTCGGGCTCCATGACCCCAAGGTCAAGGTCACGGCGGCCCTGCGAATGTCAAAAATTCTGGACGCTCTGGAGGCCGCATTTTAAGTCGGATCCCCATGAAACTTGGCCACGAGTTGCGTCCCGTCCCCCGCTGACCCGTGGCCGAGTTTGGGCTCCGTGACCCCAAGGTCAAGGTCACGGCGGCCCTGCGAAGGTCAAAACTTCTGGACGCTCTGGAGGCCGCATTTTAAGTCGGATCCCCATGAAACTTGGCCACGAGTTCCGTCGCGTCCCCCGCTGGCCCGTGGCCGAGTTTGGGCTCCGTGACCCCAAGGTCAAGGTCACGGCGGCCCTGCAAATGTCAAAATTTCTGGAAGCACTGGAGGCCGCATTTTAAGTCGGATCCCCATGAAACTTGGCCACGAGTTGCGTCCCGTCCCCCACTGGCCCGTGGCCGAGTTTGGGCTCCGTGACCTCAAGGTCAAGGTCACGGCGGCCCTGCAAAAGTCAAAATTTCTGGACGCTCTGGAGGCCGCATTTTAAGTCGGATCCCCATGAAACTTGGCCACGAGTTGCGTCCCGTCCCCCGCTAGCCCGTGGCCAAGTTTGGGCTCCGTGACCCCAAGGTCAAGGTCACGGCGGCCCTGCGAAGGTCAAAATTTCTGGACGCTCTGGAGGCCGCATTTTAAGTCGGATCCCCATGAAACTTGGCCACGAGTTGCGTCCCGTCCCCCGCTGGCCCGTGGCCGAGTTTGGGCTCCGTGACCCCAAGGTCAAGGTCACGGCGGCCCTGCAAATGTCAAAACTTCTGGACGCTCTGGAGGCCGCATTTTAAGTCGGATCCCCAAGAAACTTCGCCAGAAGTTGCGTCCCGTCCCCCGCTGGAACGTGACCGAGTTTGGGCTCCGTGACCCCAAGGTCAAGGTCACGGCGGCCCTGCAAATCTCAAAACTTCTGGACGCTCTGGAGGCCGCATTTTAAGTCGGATCCCCATGAAACTTGGCCACGAGTTGCGTCCCGTCCCACGCTGGCCCGTGGCCAAGTTTGGGCTCCGTGACCCCAAGGTCAAGGTCACGGCGGCCCTGCGAAAGTCAAAACTTCTGGACGCTCTGGAGGCCGCATTTTAAGTCGGATCCCCATGAAACTTAGCCACGAGTTGCGTCCCGTCCCCCGCTGGCCCGTGGCCAAGTTCGGGCTCCATGACCCCAAGGTCAAGGTCACGGCGGCCCTGCGAAAGTCAAAACTTCTGGACGCTCTGGAGGCCGCATTTTAAGTCGGATCCCCATGAAACTTGGCCACGAGTTGCGTCCCGTCCCCCGCTGGCCCGTGGCCGAGTTTGGGCTCCGTGACCCCAAGGTGAAGGTCACGGCGGCCCTGCAAAAGTCAAAACTTCTGGAAGCACTGGAGGCCGCATTTTAAGTCGGATCCCCATGAAACTTGGCCACGAGTTGCGTCCCGTCCCCCGCTGGCCCATGGCCGAGTTTGGGCTCCAAGACCCCAAGGTCAAGGTCACGGCGGCCCTGCGAATGTCAAAACTTCTGGACGCTCTGGAGGCCGCATTTTAAGTCGGATCCCCATGAAACTTGGCCACGAGTTGCGTCCCGTCCCCCGCTAGCCCGTGGCCAAGTTTGGGCTCCGTGACCCCAAGGTCAAGGTCACGGCGGCCCTGCGAAGGTCAAAATTTCTGGACGCTCTGGAGGCCGCATTTTAAGTCGGATCCCCATGAAACTTGGCCACGAGTTGCGTCCCGTCCCCCGCTGGCCCGTGGCCGAGTTTGGGCTCCGTGACCCCAAGGTCAAGGTCACGGCGGCCCTGCAAATGTCAAAACTTCTGGACGCTCTGGAGGCCGCATTTTAAGTCGGATCCCCAAGAAACTTCGCCAGAAGTTGCGTCCCGTCCCCCGCTGGAACGTGGCCGAGTTTGGGCTCCGTGACCCCAAGGTCAAGGTCACGGCGGCCCTGCAAATGTCAAAACTTCTGGACGCTCTGGAGGCCGCATTTTAAGTCGGATCCCCATGAAACTTGGCCACGAGTTGCGTCCCGTCCCCCGCTGGCCCGTGGCCGAGTTTGGGCTCCGTGACCCCAAGGTCAAGGTCACGGCGGCCCTGCAAATGTCAAAACTTCTGGACGCTTTGGAGGCCGCATTTTAAGTCGGATCCCCATGAAACTTGGCCACGAGTTGCGTCCCGTCCCCCGCTGGCCCGTGGCCGAGTTTGGGCTCCAAGACCCAAGGTCAAGGTCACGGCGGCCCTGCAAAGGTCAAAACTTCTGGACGCTCTGGAGGCCGCATTTTAAGTCGGATCCCCATGAAACTTGGCCACGAGTTGCGTCCCGTCCCCCGCTGGCCCATGGCTGAGTTTGGGCTCCAAGACCCCAAGGTCAAGGTCACGGCGGCCCTGCGAAAGTCAAAACTTCTTGACGCTCTGGAGGCCGCATTTTAAGTCGGATCCCCATGAAACTTGGCCACGAGTTACGTCCCGTCCGCCGCTGGCCCGTGGCCAAGTTTGGGCTCCGTGACCCCAAGGTCAAGGTCACGGCGGCCCTGCAAAGGTCAAAACTTCTGGACGCTCTGGAGGCCGCATTTTAAGTCGGATCCCCATGAAACTTGGCCACGAGTTGCGTCCCGTCCCCCGCTGGCCCGTGGCCGAGTTTGGGCTCCGTGACCCCAAGGTCAAGGTCACGGCGGCCCTGGAAATGTCAAAACTTCTGGACGCTCTGGAGGCCGCATTTTAAGTCGGATCCCCATGAAACTTGGCCACGAGTTGCGTCCCGTCCCCCGCTGGCCCATGACCGAGTTTGGGCTCCAAGACCCCAAGGTCAAGGTCACGGCGGCCCTGCGAAAGTCAAAACTTCTGGACGCTCTGGAGGCCGCATTTTAAGTCGGATCCCCATGAAACTTGGCCACGAGTTGCGTCCCGTCCCCCGCTGGCCCGTGGCCAAGTTTGGGCTCCGTGACCCCAAGGTCAAGGTCACGGCGGCCCTGCGAACGTCAAAACTTCTGGACGCTCTGGAGACCGCATTTTAAGTCGGATCCCCATGAAACTTGGCCACGAGTTGCGTCGAGTCCCCCGCTGGCCCGTGGCCGAGTTTGGGCTCCGTGACCCCAAGGTCAAGGTCACGGCGGCCCTGCAAATGTCAAAACTTCTGGACGCTCTGGAGGCCGCATTTTAAGTCGGATCCCCAAGAAACTTCGCCAGAAGTTGCGTCACGTCCCCCGCTGGCCCGTGGCCGAGTTTGGGCTCCGTGACCCCAAGGTCAAGGTCACGGCGGCCCTGCAAAAGTCAAAATTTCTGGACGCTCTGGAGGCCGCATTTTAAGTCGGATCCCCATGAAACTTGGCCACGAGTTGCGTCCCGTCCCCCGCTGGCCCGTGGCCGAGTTTGGGCTCCGTGACCCCAAGGTCAAGGTCACGGCGGCCCTGGAAATGTCAAAACTTCTGGACGCTCTGGAGGCCGCATTTTAAGTCGGATCCCCATGAAACTTGGCCACGAGTTGCGTCCCGTCCCCCGCTGGCCCGTGGCCGAGTTTGGGCTCCGTGACCCCAAGGTCAAGGTCACGGCGGCCCTGCGAAGTTCAAAATTTCTGGACGCTCTGGAGGCCGCATTTTAAGTCGGATCCCCATGAAACTTGGCCTCGAGTTGCGTCCCGTCCCCCGCTGGCCCGTGGCCGAGTTTTGGCTCCGTGACCCTAAGGTCAAGGTCACGGCGGCCCTGCAAAAGTCAAAACTTCTGGACGCTCTGGAGGCCGCATTTTAAGTCGGATCCCCATGAAACTTGGCCACGAGTTGCGTCCCGTCCCACGTTGGCCCGTGGCCAAGTTTGGGCTCCGTGACCCCAAGGTCAAGGTCACGGCGGCCCTGCGAAAGTCAAAACTTCTGGACGCTCTGGAGGCCGCATTTTAAGTCGGATCCCCATGAAACTTAGCCACGAGTTGCGTCCCGTCCCCCGCTGGCCCGTGGCCAAGTCCGGGCTCCGTGGCCCCAAGGTCAAGGTCACGGCGGCCCTGCGAATGTCAAAATTTCTGGACGCGCTGGAGGCCGCATTTTAAGTCGGATCCCCATGAAACTTGGCCACGAGTTGCGTCCCGTCCCCCGCTGGCCCGTGGCCGAGTTTGGGCTCCGTGACCCCAAGGTCAAGGTCACGGCGGCCCTGCAAATGTCAAAATTTCTGGACGCTCTGGAGGCCGCATTTTAAGTCGGATCCCCATGAAACTTGGCCACGAGTTGCGTCCCGTCCCCCGCTGACCCATCGCCGAGTTTGGGTTCCGTGACCCCAAGGTCAAGGTCACGGCGGCCCTGCGAAGGTCAAAACTTCTGGACGCTCTGGAGGCCGCATTTTAAGTCGGATCCCCATGAAACTTGGCCACGAGTTGCGTCCCGTCCCCCACTGGCCCATGGCCGAGTTTGGGCTCCAAGACCCAAGGTCAAGGTCACGGCGGCCCTGCGAAAGTCAAAACTTCTGGACGCTCTGGAGGCCGCATTTTAAGTCGGATCCCCATGAAACTTGGCCACGAGTTACGTCCCGTCCCCCGCTGGCCCGTGGCCAAGTTTGGGCTCCGTGACCCCAAGGTCAAGGTCACGGCGGCCCTGCGAAGGTCAAAACTTTTAGACGCTCTGGAGACCGCATTTTAAGTCGGATCCCCATGAAACTTGGCCACGAGTTGCGTCCCGTCCCCCGCTGGCCCGTGGCCGAGTTTGGGCTCCGTGACCCCAAGGTCAAGGTCACGGCGGCCCTGCAAATGTCAAAACTTCTGGACGCTCTGGAGGCCGCATTTTAAGTCGGATCCCCAAGAAACTTCGCCAGAAGTTGCGTCCCGTCCCCCGCTGGCCCGTGGCCGAGTTTGGGCTCCGTGACCCCAAGGTCAAGGTCACGGCGGCCCTGCAAATGTCAAAACTTCTGGACGCTCTGGAGGCCGCATTTTAAGTCGGATCCCCATGAAACTTGGCCACGAGTTGCGTCCCGTCCTCCGCTGGCCCGTCGCCATGTTTGGGCTCCGTGACCCCAACGTCAAGGTCACGGCGGCCCTGCAAATGTCAAAACTTCTGGACGCTCTGGAGGCCGCATTTTAAGTCGGATCCCCATGAAACTTGGCCACGAGTTGCGTCCCGTCCCCCGCTGGCCCGTGGCCGAGTTTGGGCTCCGTGACCCCAAGGTCAAGGTCACGGCGGCCCTGCAAATGTCAAAAATTCTGGACGCTCTGGAGGCCGCATTTTAAGTCGGATCCCCATGAAACTTGGCCACGAGTTGCGTCCCGTCCCCCACTGGCCCGTGGCCGAGTTTGGGCTCCGTGACCTCAAGGTCAAGGTCACGGCGGCCCTGCAAAAGTCAAAATTTCTGGACGCTCTGGAGGCCGCATTTTAAGTCGGATCCCCATGAAACTTAGCCACGAGTTCCGTCCCGTCCCCCGCTGGCCCGTGGCCGAGTTTGGGCTCCGTGACCCCAAGTCAAGGTCACGGCGGCCCTGGAAAAGTCAAAACTTCTGGACGCTCTGAAGGCCGCATTTTTAGTCGGATCCCCATGAAACTTGGCCACGAGTTGCGTACCGTCCCCCGCTGGCCCGTGGCCGATTTTGGGCTCCGTGACCCCAAGGTCAAGGTCACGGCGACCCTGCGAAGGTCAAAATTTGTGGACGCTCTGGAGGCCGCATTTTAAGTCGGATCCCCATGAAACTTGGCCACGAGTTGCGTCCCGTCCCCCGCTGGCCCGTGGCCGAGTTTTGGCTCCGTGACCCCAAGGTCAAGGTCACGGCGGCCCTGCAAATCTCAAAACTTCTGGACGCTCTGGAGGCCGCATTTTAAGTCGGATCCCCATGAAACTTGGCCACGAGTTGCGTCCCGTCCCACGCTGGCCCGTGGCCAAGTTTGGGCTCCGTGACCCCAAGGTCAAGGTCACGGCGGCCCTGCGAAAGTCAAAATTTCTGGACGCTCTGGAGGCCGCATTTTAAGTCGGATCCCCATGAAACTTAGCCACGAGTTGCGTCCCGTCCCCCGCTGGCCCGTGGCCAAGTTCGGGCTCCATGACCCCAAGGTCAAGGTCACGGCGGCCCTGCGAAAGTCAAAACTTCTGGACGCTCTGGAGGCCGCATTTTAAGTCGGATCCCCATGAAACTTGGCCACGAGTTGCGTCCCGTCCCCCGCTGACCCGTGGCCGAGTTTGGGCTCCGTGACCCCAAGGTCAAGGTCACGGCGGCCCTGCGAAGGTCAAAACTTCTGGACGCTCTGGAGGCCGCATTTTAAGTCGGATCCCCATGAAACTTGGCCACGAGTTCCGTCGCGTCCCCCGCTGGCCCGTGGCCGAGTTTGGGCTCCGTGACCCCAAAGTCAAGGTCACGGCGGCCCTGCAAAAGTCAAAACTTCTGGAAGCACTGGAGGCCGCATTTTAAGTCGGATCCCCATGAAACTTGGCCACGAGTTGCGTCCTGTCCCCCGCTGGCCCGTGGCCGAGTTTGGGCTCCGTGACCCCAAGGTCACGGTCACGGCGGCCCTGCAAAAGTCAAAATTTCTGGACGCTCTGGAGGCCGCATTTTAAGTCGGATCCCCATGAAACTTGGCCACGAGTTGCGTCCCGTCCCCCGCTGGCCCATGGCCGAGTTTGGGCTCCAAGACCCCAAGGTCAAGGTCACGGCGGCCCTGCGAATGTCAAAACTTCTGGACGCTCTGGAGGCCGCATTTTAAGTCGGATCCCCATGAAACTTGGCCACGAGTTGCGTCCCGTCCCCCGCTAGCCCGTGGCCAAGTTTGGGCTCCGTGACCCCAAGGTCAAGGTCACGGCGGCCCTGCGAAGGTCAAAATTTCTGGACGCTCTGGAGGCCGCATTTTAAGTCGGATCCCCATGAAACTTGGCCACGAGTTGCGTCCCGTCCCCCGCTGGCCCGTGGCCGAGTTTGGGCTCCGTGACCCCAAGGTCAAGGTCACGGCGGCCCTGCAAATGTCAAAACTTCTGGACGCTCTGGAGGCCGCATTTTAAGTCGGATCCCCAAGAAACTTCGCCAGAAGTTGCGTCCCGTCCCCCGCTGGAACGTGGGCGAGTTTGGGCTCCGTGACCCCAAGGTCAAGGTCACGGCGGCCCTGCAAATCTCAAAACTTCTGGACGCTCTGGAGGCCGCATTTTAAGTCGGATCCCCATGAAACTTGGCCACGAGTTGCGTCCCGTCCCACGCTGGCCCGTGGCCAAGTTTGGGCTCCGTGACCCCAAGGTCAAGGTCACGGCGGCCCTGCGAAAGTCAAAACTTCTGGACGCTCTGGAGGCCGCATTTTAAGTCGGATCCCCATGAAACTTAGCCACGAGTTGCGTCCCGTCCCCCGCTGGCCCGTGGCCAAGTTCGGGCTCCATGACCCCAAGGTCAAGGTCACGGCGGCCCTGCAAATGTCAAAACTTCTGGACGCTCTGGAGGCCGCATTTTAAGTCGGATCCCCATGAAACTTGGCCACGAGTTGCGTCCCGTCCCCCGCTGACCCGTGGCCGAGTTTGGGCTCCGTGACCCCAAGGTCAAGGTCACGGCGGCCCTGCGAAGGTCAAAACTTCTGGACGCTCTGGAGGCCGCATTTTAAGTCGGATCCCCATGAAACTTGGCCACGAGTTCCGTCGCGTCCCCCGCTGGCCCGTGGCCGAGTTTGGGCTCCGTGACCCCAAGGTCAAGGTCACGGCGGCCCTGCAAATGTCAAAACTTCTGGAAGCACTGGAGGCCGCATTTTAAGTCGGATCCCCATGAAACTTGGCCACGAGTTGCGTCCCGTCCCCCACTGGCCCGTGGCCGAGTTTGGGCTCCGTGACCTCAAGGTCAAGGTCACGGCGGCCCTGCAAAAGTCAAAATTTCTGGACGCTCTGGAGGCCGCATTTTAAGTCGGATCCCCATGAAACTTGGCCACGAGTTGCGTCCCGTCCCCCGCTAGCCCGTGGCCAAGTTTGGGCTCCGTGACCCCAAGGTCAAGGTCACGGCGGCCCTGCGAAAGTCAAAATTTCTGGACGCTCTGGAGGCCGCATTTTAAGTCGGATCCCCATGAAACTTGGCCACGAGTTGCGTCCCGTCCCCCGCTGGCCCGTGGCCGAGTTTGGGCTCCGTGACCCCAAGGTCAAGGTCACGGCGGCCCTGCAAATGTCAAAACTTCTGGACGCTCTGGAGGCCGCATTTTAAGTCGGATCCCCAAGAAACTTCGCCAGAAGTTGCGTCCCGTCCCCCGCTGGAACGTGGCCGAGTTTGGGCTCCGTGACCCCAAGGTCAAGGTCACGGCGGCCCTGCAAATCTCAAAACTTCTGGACGCTCTGGAGGCCGCATTTTAAGTCGGATCCCCATGAAACTTGGCCACGAGTTGCGTCCCGTCCCACGCTGGCCCGTGGCCAAGTTTGGGCTCCGTGACCCCAAGGTCAAGGTCACGGCGGCCCTGCGAAAGTCAAAACTTCTGGACGCTCTGGAGGCCGCATTTTAAGTCGGATCCCCATGAAACTTGGCCACGAGTTGCGTCCCGTCCCCCGCTGGCCCGTGGCCGAGTTTGGGCTCCGTGACCCCAAGGTCAAGGTCACGGCGGCCCTGCAAAAGTCAAAACTTCTGGACGCTTTGGAGGCCGCATTTTAAGTCGGATCCCCATGAAACTTGGCCACGAGTTGCGTCCCGTCCCCCGCAGGCCCGTGGCCGAGTTTGGGCTCCGTGACCCCAAGGTCAAGGTCACGGCGGCCCTGCAAAGGTCAAAACTTCTGGACGCTCTGGAGGCCGCATTTTAAGTCGGATCCCCATGAAACTTGGCCACGAGTTGCGTCCCGTCCCCCGCTGGCCCATGGCTGAGTTTGGGCTCCAAGACCCCAAGGTCAAGGTCACGGCGGCCCTGCGAAAGTCAAAACTTCTGGACGCTCTGGAGGCCGCATTTTAAGTCGGATCCCCATGAAACTTGGCCACGAGTTACGTCCCGTCCCCCGCTGGCCCGTGGCCAAGTTTGGGCTCCGTGACCCCAAGGTCAAGGTCACGGCGGCCCTGCGAAGGTCAAAACTTCTGGACGCTCTGGAGGCCGCATTTTAAGTCGGATCCCCATGAAACTTGGCCACGAGTTGCGTCCCGTCCCCCGCTGGCCCGTGGCCGAGTTTGGGCTCCGTGACCCCAAGGTCAAGGTCACGGCGGCCCTGGAAAGGTCAAAACTTCTGGACGCTCTGGAGGCCGCATTTTAAGTCGGATCCCCATGAAACTTGGCCACGAGTTGCGTCCCGTCCCCCGCTGGCCCATGACCGAGTTTGGGCTCCAAGACCCCAAGGTCAAGGTCACGGCGGCCCTGCGAAAGTCAAAAATTCTGGACGCTCTGGAGGCCGCATTTTAAGTCGGATCCCCATGAAACTTGGCCACGAGTTGCGTCCCGTCCCCCACTGGCCCGTGGCCAAGTTTGGGCTCCGTGACCCCAAGGTCAAGGTCACGGCGGCCCTGCGAACGTCAAAACTTCTGGACGCTCTGGAGACCGCATTTTAAGTCGGATCCCCATGAAACTTGGCCACGAGTTGCGTCCAGTCCCCCGCTGGCCCGTGGCCGAGTTTGGGCTCCGTGACCCCAAGGTCAAGGTCACGGCGGCCCTGCAAATGTCAAAATTTCTGGACGCTCTGGAGGCCGCATTTTAAGTCGGATCCCCAAGAAACTTCGCCAGAAGTTGCGTCACGTCCCCCGCTGGCCCGTGGCCGAGTTTGGGCTCCGTGACCCCAAGGTCAAGGTCACGGCGGCCCTGCAAAAGTCAAAATTTCTGGACGCTCTGGAGGCCGCATTTTAAGTCGGATCCCCATGAAACTTGGCCACGAGTTGCGTCCCGTCCCCCGCTGGCCCGTGGCCGAGTTTGGGCTCCGTGACCCCAAGGTCAAGGTCACGGCGGCCCTGCAAATGTCAAAAATTCTAGACGCTCTGAAGGCCGCATTTTAAGTCGGATCCCCATAAAACTTGGCCACGAGTTGCGTACCGTCCCCCGCTGGCCCGTGGCCGAGTTTGGGCTCCGTGACCCCAAGGTCAAGGTCACGGCGGCCCTGCGAATTTCAAAATTTCTGGACGCTCTGGAGGCCGCATTTTAAGTCGGATCCCCATGAAACTTGGCCTCGAGTTGCGTCCCGTCCCCCGCTGGCCCGTGGCCGAGTTTTGGCTCCGTGACCCCAAGGTCAAGGTCACGGCGGCCCTGCAAATGTCAAAACTTCTGGACGCTCTGGAGGCCGCATTTTAAGTCGGATCCCCATGAAACTTGGCCACGAGTTGCGTCCTGTCCCACGCTGGCCCGTGGCCAAGTTTGGGCTCCGTGACCCCAAGGTCAAGGTCACGGCGGCCCTGCGAAAGTCAAAATTTCTGGACGCTCTGGAGGCCGCATTTTAAGTCGGATCCCCATGAAACTTAGCCACGAGTTGCGTCCCGTCCCCCGCTGGCCCGTGGCCAAGTCCGGGCTCCGTGACCCCAAGGTCAAGGTCACGGCGGCCCTGCGAAAGTCAAAATTTCTGGACGCGCTGGAGGCCGCATTTTAAGTCGGATCCCCATGAAACTTGGCCACGAGTTGCGTCCCGTCCCCCGCTGGCCCGTGGCCGAGTTTGGGCTCCGTGACCCCAAGGTCAAGGTCACGGCGGCCCTGCAAATGTCAAAATTTCTGGACGCTCTGGAGGCCGCATTTTAAGTCGGATCCCCATGAAACTTGGCCACGAGTTGCGTCCCGTCCCCCGCTGACCCATGGCCGAGTTTGGGTTCCGTGACCCCAAGGTCAAGGTCACGGCGGCCCTGCGAAGGTCAAAACTTCTGGACGCTCTGGAGGCCGCATTTTAAGTCGGATCCCCATGAAACTTGGCCACGAGTTGCGTCCCGTCCCCCACTGGCCCATGGCCGAGTTTGGGCTCCAAGACCCAAGGTCAAGGTCACGGCGGCCCTGCGAAAGTCAAAACTTCTGGACGCTCTGGAGGCCGCATTTTAAGTCGGATCCCCATGAAACTTGGCCACGAGTTACGTCCCGTCCCCCGCTGGCCCGTGGCCAAGTTTGGGCTCCGTGACCCCAAGGTCAAGGTCACGGCGGCCCTGCGAAAGTCAAAACTTTTAGACGCTCTGGAGACCGCATTTTAAGTCGGATCCCCATGAAACTTGGCCACGAGTTGCGTCCCGTCCCCCGCTGGCCCGTGCCCGAGTTTGGGCTCCGTGACCCCAAGGTCAAGGTCACGGCGGCCCTGCAAATGTCAAAACTTCTGGACGCTCTGGAGGCCGCATTTTAAGTCGGATCCCCAAGAAACTTCGCCAGAAGTTGCGTCCCGTCCCCCGCTGGCCCGTGGCCGAGTTTGGGCTCCGTGACCCCAAGGTCAAGGTCACGGCGGCCCTGCAAATGTCAAAACT
Source organism: Hippopus hippopus (assembly GCA_946811185.2). Taxonomy (NCBI): domain Eukaryota; kingdom Metazoa; phylum Mollusca; class Bivalvia; order Cardiida; family Cardiidae; genus Hippopus; species Hippopus hippopus. The sequence goes on from OX328112.1 coordinate 36,421,739, forward strand.
TCTGGACGCTCTGGAGGCCGCATTTTAAGTCGGATCCCCATGAAACTTGGCCACGAGTTGCGTCCCGTCCCCCGCTGGCCCGTGGCCGAGTTTGGGCTCCGTGACCCCAAGGTCAAGGTCACGGCGGCCCTGCAAATGTCAAAAATTCTGGACGCTCTGGAGGCCGCATTTTAAGTCGGATCCCCATGAAACTTGGCCACGAGTTGCGTCCCGTCCCCCGCTGGCCCGTGGCCGAGTTTGGGCTCTGTGACCTCAAGGTCAAGGTCACGGCGGCCCTGCAAAAGTCAAAATTTCTGGACGCTCTGGAGGCCGCATTTTAAGTCGGATCCCCATGAAACTTAGCCACGAGTTCCGTCCCGTCCCCCGCTGGCCCGTGGCCGAGTTTGGGCTCCGTGACCCCAAGTCAAGGTCACGGCGGCCCTGGAAAAGTCAAAACTTCTGGACGCTCTGAAGGCCGCATTTTAAGTCGGATCCCCATGAAACTTGGCCACGAGTTGCGTACCGTCCCCCGCTGGCCCGTGGCCGAGTTTGGGCTCCGTGACCCCAAGGTCAAGGTCACGGCGGCCCTGCGAAGGTCAAAATTTGTGGACGCTCTGGAGGCCGCATTTTAAGTCGGATCCCAATGAAACTTGGCCACGAGTTGCGTCCCGTCCCCCGCTGGCCCGTGGCCGAGTTTTGGCTCCGTGACCCCAAGGTCAAGGTCACGGCGGCCCTGCAAATCTCAAAACTTCTGGACGCTCTGGAGGCCGCATTTTAAGTCGGATCCCCATGAAACTTGGCCACGAGGTGCGTCCCGTCCCACGCTGGCCCGTGGCCAAGTTTGGGCTCCGTGACCCCAAGGTCAAGGTCACGGCGGCCCTGCGAAAGTCAAAACTTCTGGACGCTCTGGAGGCCGCATTTTAAGTCGGATCCCCATGAAACTTAGCCACGAGTTGCGTCCCGTCCCCCGCTGGCCCGTGGCCAAGTTCGGGCTCCATGACCCCAAGGTCAAGGTCACGGCGGCCCTGCGAAAGTCAAAACTTCTGGACGCTCTGGAGGCCGCATTTTAAGTCGGATCCCCATGAAACTTGGCCACGAGTTGCGTCCGGTCCCCCGCTGACCCGTGGCCGAGTTTGGGCTCCGTGACCCCAAGGTCAAGGTCACGGCGGCCCTGCGAAGGTCAAAACTTCTGGACGCTCTGGAGGCCGCATTTTAAGTCGGATCCCCATGAAACTTGGCCACGAGTTCCGTCGCGTCCCCCGCTGGCCCGTGGCCGAGTTTGGGCTCCGTGACCCCAAGGTCAAGGTCACGGCGGCCCTGGAAAAGTCAAAACTTCTGGAAGCACTGGAGGCCGCATTTTAAGTCGGATCCCCATGAAACTTGGCCACAAGTTGCGTCCTGTCCCCCGCTGGCCCGTGGTCGAGTTTGGGCTCCGTGACCCCAAGGTCAAGGTCACGGCGGCCCTGCAAAAGTCAAAATTTCTGGACGCTCTGGAGGCCGCATTTTAAGTCGGATCCCCATGAAACTTGGCCACGAGTTGCGTCCCGTCCCCCGCTGGCCCATGGCCGAGTTTGGGCTCCAAGACCCCAAGGTCAAGGTCACGGCGGCCCTGCGAATGTCAAAACTTCTGGACGCTCTGGAGGCCGCATTTTAAGTCGGATCCCCATGAAACTTGGCCACGAGAACCGTCGCGTCCCCCGCTGGCCCGTGGCCGAGTTTGGGCTCCGTGACCCCAAGGTCAAGGTCACGGCGGCCCTGGAAAAGTCAAAACTTCTGGAAGCACTGGAGGCCGCATTTTAAGTCGGATCCCCATGAAACTTGGCCACAAGTTGCGTCCTGTCCCCCGCTGGCCCGTGGTCGAGTTTGGGCTCCGTGACCCCAAGGTCAAGGTCACGGCGGCCCTGCAAAAGTCAAAATTTCTGGACGCTCTGGAGGCCGCATTTTAAGTCGGATCCCCATGAAACTTGGCCACGAGTTGCGTCCCGTCCCCCGCTGGCCCATGGCCGAGTTTGGGCTCCAAGACCCCAAGGTCAAGGTCACGGCGGCCCTGCGAATGTCAAAACTTCTGGACGCTCTGGAGGCCGCATTTTAAGTCGGATCCCCATGAAACTTGGCCACGAGTTGCGTCCCGTCCCCCGCTAGCCCGTGGCCAAGTTTGGGCTCCGTGACCCCAAGGTCAAGGTCACGGCGGCCCTGCGAAGGTCAAAATTTCTGGACGCTCTGGAGGCCGCATTTTAAGTCGGATCCCCATGAAACTTGGCCACGAGTTGCGTCCCGTCCCCCGCTGGCCCGTGGCCGAGTTTGGGCTCCGTGACCCCAAGGTCAAGGTCACGGCGGCCCTGCAAATGTCAAAACTTCTGGACGCTCTGGAGGCCGCATTTTAAGTCGGATCCCCAAGAAACTTCGCCAGAAGTTGCGTCCCGTCCCCCGCTGGAACGTGGGCGAGTTTGGGCTCCGTGACCCCAAGGTCAAGGTCACGGCGGCCCAGCAAATCTCAAAACTTCTGGACGCTCTGGAGGCCGCATTTTAAGTCGGATCCCCATGAAACTTGGCCACGAGTTGCGTCCCGTCCCCCGCTGACCCGTGGCCGAGTTTGGGCTCCGTGACCCCAAGGTCAAGGTCACGGCGGCCCTGCGAAGGTCAAAACTTCTGGACGCTCTGGAGGCCGCATTTTAAGTCGGATCCCCATGAAACTTGGCCACGAGTTCCGTCGCGTCCCCCGCTGGCCCGTGGCCGAGTTTGGGCTCCGTGACCCCAAGGTCAAGGTCACGGCGGCCCTGCAAAAGTCAAAACTTCTGGAAGCACTGGAGGCCGCATTTTAAGTCGGATCCCCATGAAACTTGGCCACGAGTTGCGTCCCGTCCCCCACTCGCCCGTGGCCGAGTTTGGGCTCCGTGACCTCAAGGTCAAGGTCACGGCGGCCCTGCAAATGTAAAAAATTCTGGACGCTCTGGAGGCCGCATTTTAAGTCGGATCCCCATGAAACTTGGCCACGAGTTGCGTCCCGTCCCCCGCTAGCCCGTGGCCAAGTTTGGGCTCCGTGACCCCAAGGTCAAGGTCACGGCGGCCCTGCGAAGGTCAAAATTTCTGGACGCTCTGGAGGCCGCATTTTAAGTCGGATCCCCATGAAACTTGGCCACGAGTTGCGTCCCGTCCCCCGCTGGCCCGTGGCCGAGTTTGGGCTCCGTGACCCCAAGGTCAAGGTCACGGCGGCCCTGCAAATGTCAAAACTTCTGGACGCTCTGGAGGCCGCATTTTAAGTCGGATCCCCATGAAACTTGGCCACGAGTTGCGTCCCGTCCCCCGCTGGCCCGTGGCCAAGTTTGGGCTCCGTGACCCCCAAGGTCAAGGTCACGGCGGCCCTGCAAATGTCAAAATTTCTGGACGCTCTGGAGGCCGCATTTTAAGTCGGATCCCCAAGAAACTTCGCCAGAAGTTGCGTCCCGTCCCCCGCTGGCCCGTGGCCGAGTTTGGGCTCCGTGACCCCAAGGTCAAGGTCACGGCGGCCCTGCAAAAGTCAAAACTTCTGCACGCTCTGGAGGCCGCATTTTAAGTCGGATCCCCATGAAACTTGGCCACGAGTTGCGTCCCGTCCTCCGCTGGCCCGTCGCCATGTTTGGGCTCCGTGACCCCAAGGTCAAGGTCACGGCTGCCCTGCAAAGGTCAAAACTTCTGGACGCTCTGGAGGCCGCATTTTAAGTCGGATCCCCATGAAACTTGGCCACGAGTTGCGTCCCGTCCCCCGCTGGCCCGTGGCCGAGTTTGGGCTCCGTGACCCCAAGGTCAAGGTCACGGCGGCCCTGCAAAAGTCAAAAATTCTGGACGCTCTGGAGGCCGCATTTTAAGTCGGATCCCCATGAAACTTGGCCACGAGTTGCGTCCCGTCCCCCGCTGGCCCGTGGCCGAGTTTGGGCTCCGTGACCTCAAGGTCAAGGTCACGGCGGCCCTGCAAAAGTCAAAATTTCTGGACGCTCTGGAGGCCGCATTTTAAGTCGGATCCCCATGAAACTTGGCCACGAGTTGCGTCCCGTCCCCCGCTGGCCCGTGGCCGAGTTTGGGCTCCGTGACCCCAAGGTCAAGGTCACGGCGGCCCTGGAAATGTCAAAACTTCTGGACGCTCTGGAGGCCGCATTTTAAGTCGGATCCCCATGAAACTTGGCCACGAGTTGCGTCCCGTCCCACGCTGGCCCGTGGCCAAGTTTGGGCTCCGTGACCCCAAGGTCAAGGTCACGGCGGCCCTGCAAATGTCAAAATTTCTGGACGCTCTGGAGGCCGCATTTTAAGTCGGATCCCCATGAAACTTAGCCACGAGTTGCGTCCCGTCCCCCGCTGGCCCGTGGCCAAGTTCGGGCTCCGTGACCCCAAGGTCAAGGTCACGGCGGCCCTGCGAAGGTCAAAACTTCTGGACGCTCTGGAGGCCGCATTTTAAGTCGGATCCCCATGAAACTTGGCCACGAGTTGCGTCCCGTCCCCCGCTGACCCGTGGCCGAGTTTGGGCTCCAAGACCCCAAGGTCAAGGTCACGGCGGCCCTGCGAAAGTCAAAACTTCTGGACGTTCTGGAGGCCGCATTTTAAGTCGGATCCCCATGAAACTTGGCCACGAGTTGCGTCCCGTCCCCCGCTGGCCCGTGGCCGAGTTTTGGCTCCGTGACCCCAAGGTCAAGTTCACGGCGGCCCTGCAAATGTCAAAACTTCTGGACGCTTTGGAGGCCGCATTTTAAGTCGGATCCCCATGAAACTTGGCCACGAGTTGCGTCCCGTCCCCCGCTGGCCCGTGGCCGAGTTTGGGCTCCGTGACCCCAAGGTCAAGGTCACGGCGGCCCTGCAAAAGTCAAAACTTCTGGACGCTCTGGAGGCCGCATTTTAAGTCGGATCCCCATGAAACTTGGCCACGAGTTGCGTCCCGTCCCCCGCTGGCCCATGGCCGAGTTTGGGCTCCAAGACCCCAAGGTCAAGGTCACGGCGGCCCTGCGAAAGTCAAAACTTCTGGACGCTCTGGAGGCCGCATTTTAAGTCGGATCCCCATGAAACTTGGCCACGAGTTACGTCCCGTCCCCCGCTGGCCCGTGGCCGAGTTTGGGCTCCGTGACCCTAAGGTCACGGTCACGGCGCCCCTGGAAAGGTCAAAATTTCTGGACGCTCTGGAGGCCGCATTTTAAGTCGGATCCCCATGAAACTTGGCCACGAGTTGCGTCCCGTCCCCTGCTGGCCCATGACCGAGTTTGGGCTCCGTGACCCCAAGGTCAAGGTCACGGCGGCCCTGCGAAAGTCAAAACTTCTGGACGCTCTGGAGGCCGCATTTTAAGTCGGATCCCCATGAAACTTGGCCACGAGTTGCGTCCCGTGCCCCGCTGGCCCATGACCGAGTTTGGGCTCCAAGACCCCAAGGTCAAGGTCACGGCGGCCCTGCGAAAGTCAAAACTTCTGGACGCTCTGGAGGCCGCATTTTAAGTCGGATCCCCATGAAACTTGGCCACGAGTTGCGTCCCGTCCCCCGCTGGCCCGTGGCCAAGTTTGGGCTCCGTGACCCCAAGGTCAAGGTCACGGCGGCCCTGCGAACGTCAAAATTTCTGGACGCTCTGGAGACCGCATTTTAAGTCGGATCCCCATGAAACTTGGCCACGAGTTGCGTCCAGTCCCCCGCTGGCCCGTGGCCGAGTTTGGGCTCCGTGACCCCAAGGTCAAGGTCACGGCGGCCCTCCAAATGTCAAAACTTCTGGACGCTCTGGAGACCGCATTTTAAGTCGGATCCCCATGAAACTTGGCCACGAGTTGCGTCCCGTCCCCCGCTGGCCCGTGGCCGAGTTTGGGCTCCGTGACCCCAAGGTCAAGGTCACGGCGGCCCTGCAAATGTCAAAATTTCTGGACGCTCTGGAGGCCGCATTTTAAGTCGGATCCCCATGAAACTTGGCCACGAGTTGCGTCCCGTCCCCCGCCGGCCCGTGGCCGAGTTTGGGCTCCGTGACCCCAAGGTCAAGGTCACGGCGGCCCTGGAAATGTCAAAACTTCTGGACGCTCTGGAGGCCGCATTTTAAGTCGGATCCCCATGAAACTTGGCCACGAGTTGCGTCCCGTCCCCCACTGGCCCGTGGCCGAGTTTGGGCTCCGTGACCCCAAGGTCAAGGTCACGGCGGCCCTGCAAATGTCAAAACTTCTGGACGCTCTGAAGGCCGCATTTTAAGTCGGATCCCCATGAAACTTGGCCACGAGTTGCGTACCGTCCCCCGCTGGCCCGTGGCCGAGTTTGGGCTCCGTGACCCCAAGGTCAAGGTCACGGCGGCCCTGCGAAGGTCAAAATTTCTGGACGCTCTGGAGGCCGCATTTTAAGTCGGATCCCCATGAAACTTGGCCTCGAGTTGCGTCCCGTCCCCCGCTGGCCCGTGGCCGAGTTTTGGCTCCGTGACCCCAAGGTCAAGGTCACGGCGGCCCTGCAAATGTCAAAACTTCTGGACGCTCTGGAGGCCGCATTTTAAGTCGGATCCCCATGAAACTTGGCCACGAGTTGCGTCCCGTCCCCCGCCGGCGCGTGGCCGAGTTTGGGCTCCGTGACCCCAAGGTCAAGGTCACGGCGGCCCTGCGAAGGTCAAAACTTCTGGACGCTCTGGAGGCCGCATTTTAAGTCGGATCCCCATGAAACTTAGCCACGAGTTGCGTCCCGTCCCCCGCCGGCCCGTGGCCGAGTTTGGGCTCCATGACCCCAAGGTCAAGGTCACAGCGGCCCTGCAAAAGTCAAAATTTCTCGACGCTCTGGAGGCCGCATTTTGAGTCGGATCCCCATGAAACTTGGCCACGAGTTGCGTCCCGTCCCCCACTGGCCCGTCGCCGAGTTTGGGCTCCGTGACCCCAAGGTCAAGGTCACAGCGGCCCTGCAAAAGTCAAAATTTCTCGACGCTCTGGAGGCCGCATTTTGAGTCGGATCCCCATGAAACTTGGCCACGAGTTGCGTCCCGTCCCCCGCCGGCCCGTGGCCGAGTTTGGGCTCCGTGACCCCAAGGTCAAGGTCACGGCGGCCATCCAAAGGTCAAAACTTCTGGACGCTCTGGAGGCCGCATTCTAAGTCGGATCCCCATGAAACTTGGCCACGAGTTGCGTCCCGTCCCCCGCCGGCCCGTGGCCGAGTTTGGGCTCCGTGACCCTAAGGTCAATGTCACGGCGGCCCTCCAAAAGTCAAAACTTCTGGAAGCTCTGGAGGCCGCATTTTGAGTCGGATCCCCATGAAACTTGGCCACGAGTTGCGTCCCGTCCCCCGCCGGCCCGTGGCCGAGTTTGGGCTCCGTGACCCCAAGGTCAAGGTCACGGCGGCCCTCCAAAAGTCAAAACTTCTGGACGCTCTGGAGGCCGCATTTTGAGTCGGATCCCCATGAAACTTGGCCACGAGTTGCGTCCCGTCCCCCGCCGGCCCGTGGCCGAGTTTGGGCTCCGTGACCCCAAGGTCAAGGTCACGGCGGCCCTCCAAATGTCAAAACTTCTGGACGCTCTGGAGGCCGCATTTTGAGTCGGATCCCCATGAAACTTGGCCACGAGTTGCGTCCCGTCCCCCGCTGGCCCGTGGCCGAGTTTGGGCTCCGTGACCCCAAGGTCAAGGTCACGGCGGCCCTGCAAATGTCAAAATTTCTGGACGCTCTGGAGGCCGCATTTTAAGTCGGATCCCCATGAAACTTGGCCACGAGTTGCGTCCCGTCCCCCGCCGGCCCGTGGCCGAGTTTGGGCTCCGTGACCCCAAGGTCAAGGTCACGGCGGCCCTGGAAATGTCAAAACTTCTGGACGCTCTGGAGGCCGCATTTTAAGTCGGATCCCCATGAAACTTGGCCACGAGTTGCGTCCCGTCCCCCACTGGCCCGTGGCCGAGTTTGGGCTCCGTGACCCCAAGGTCAAGGTCACGGCGGCCCTGCAAATGTCAAAACTTCTGGACGCTCTGAAGGCCGCATTTTAAGTCGGATCCCCATGAAACTTGGCCACGAGTTGCGTACCGTCCCCCGCTGGCCCGTGGCCGAGTTTGGGCTCCGTGACCCCAAGGTCAAGGTCACGGCGGCCCTGCGAAGGTCAAAATTTCTGGACGCTCTGGAGGCCGCATTTTAAGTCGGATCCCCATGAAACTTGGCCTCGAGTTGCGTCCCGTCCCCCGCTGGCCCGTGGCCGAGTTTTGGCTCCGTGACCCCAAGGTCAAGGTCACGGCGGCCCTGCAAATGTCAAAACTTCTGGACGCTCTGGAGGCCGCATTTTAAGTCGGATCCCCATGAAACTTGGCCACGAGTTGCGTCCCGTCCCCCGCCGGCGCGTGGCCGAGTTTGGGCTCCGTGACCCCAAGGTCAAGGTCACGGCGGCCCTGCGAAGGTCAAAACTTCTGGACGCTCTGGAGGCCGCATTTTAAGTCGGATCCCCATGAAACTTAGCCACGAGTTGCGTCCCGTCCCCCGCCGGCCCGTGGCCGAGTTTGGGCTCCATGACCCCAAGGTCAAGGTCACAGCGGCCCTGCAAAAGTCAAAATTTCTCGACGCTCTGGAGGCCGCATTTTGAGTCGGATCCCCATGAAACTTGGCCACGAGTTGCGTCCCGTCCCCCACTGGCCCGTCGCCGAGTTTGGGCTCCGTGACCCCAAGGTCAAGGTCACAGCGGCCCTGCAAAAGTCAAAATTTCTCGACGCTCTGGAGGCCGCATTTTGAGTCGGATCCCCATGAAACTTGGCCACGAGTTGCGTCCCGTCCCCCGCCGGCCCGTGGCCGAGTTTGGGCTCCGTGACCCCAAGGTCAAGGTCACGGCGGCCATCCAAAGGTCAAAACTTCTGGACGCTCTGGAGGCCGCATTCTAAGTCGGATCCCCATGAAACTTGGCCACGAGTTGCGTCCCGTCCCCCGCCGGCCCGTGGCCGAGTTTGGGCTCCGTGACCCTAAGGTCAATGTCACGGCGGCCCTCCAAAAGTCAAAACTTCTGGAAGCTCTGGAGGCCGCATTTTGAGTCGGATCCCCATGAAACTTGGCCACGAGTTGCGTCCCGTCCCCCGCCGGCCCGTGGCCGAGTTTGGGCTCCGTGACCCCAAGGTCAAGGTCACGGCGGCCCTCCAAAAGTCAAAACTTCTGGACGCTCTGGAGGCCGCATTTTGAGTCGGATCCCCATGAAACTTGGCCACGAGTTGCGTCCCGTCCCCCGCCGGCCCGTGGCCGAGTTTGGGCTCCGTGACCCCAAGGTCAAGGTCACGGCGGCCCTCCAAATGTCAAAACTTCTGGACGCTCTGGAGGCCGCATTTTGAGTCGGATCCCCATGAAACTTGGCCACGAGTTGCGTCCCGTCCCCCGCCGGCCCGTGGCCGAGTTTGGGCTCCGTGACCCCAAGGTCAAGGTCACGGCGGCCCTCCAAAGGTCAAAATTTCTGGACGCTCTGGAGGCCGCATTTTGAGTCGGATCCCCATGAAACTTGGCCACGAGTTGCGTCCCGTCCCCCGCTGGCCCGTGGCCGAGTTCGGGCTCCGTGACCCCAAGGTCAAGGTCACGGCGGCCCTGCAAAGGTCAAAACTTCTGGACGCTCTGGAGGCCGCATTTTAAGTCGGATCCCCATGAAACTTGGCCAAGAGTTGCGTCCCGTCCCCCGCTGGCCCGTGGCCGAGTTTGGGCTCCGTGACCCCAAGGTCAAGGTCACGGCGACCCTGCAAACGTCAAAACTTCTGAACGCTCTGGAGGCCGCATTTTAAGTCGGATCCCCATGAAACTTGGCCACGAGTTGCGTCCCGTCCCCCGCCGGCCCGTGGCCGAGTTTGGGCTCCGTGACCCCAAGGTCAAGGTCACGGCGGCCCTGCAAATGTCAAAACTTCTGGAGGCTCTGGAGGCTGCATTTTAAGTCGGATCCCCATGAAACTTTGCCACGAGTTGCGTCCCGTCCCCCGCCGGCCCGTGGCCGAGTTTGGGCTCCGTGACCCCAAGGTCAAGGTCACGGCGGCCCTCAAAAGGTCAAAACTTCTCGACGCTCTGGAGACCGCATTTTAAGTCGGATCCCCATGAAACTTGGCCACGAGTTGCGTCCCGTCCCCCGCCGGCCCGTGGCCGAGTTTGGGCTCCGTGACCCCAAGGTCAAGGTCACGGCGGCCCTGAAAATGTTAAAATTTCTGGACGCTCTGGAGGCCGCATTTTAAGTCGGATCCCCATGAAACTTGGCCACGAGTTGCGTCCCGTCCCCCGCCGGCCCGTGGCCGAGTTTGGGCTCCGTGACCCCAAGGTCAAGGTCACGGCGGCCCTGCAAAGGTCAAAACTTCTGGACGCTCTGGAGGCCGCATTTTAAGTCCGATCCCCATGAAACTTAGCCACGAGTTGCGTCCCGTCCCCCGCCGGCCCGTGGCCGAGTTTGGGCTCCGTGACCCCAAGGTCAAGGTCACGGCGGCCCTCCAAATGTCAAAACTTCTGAACGCTCTGGAGGCCGCATTTTGAGTCGGATCCCCATGAAACTTGGCCACGAGTTGCGTCCCGTCCCCCGCCGGCCCGTGGCCGAGTTTGGGCTCCGTGACCCCAAGGTCAAGGTCACGGCGGCCCTCCAAAAGTCAAAATTTCTGGACGCTCTGGAGGCCGCATTTTGAGTCGGATCCCCATGAAACTTGGCCACGAGTTGCGTCCCGTCCCCCGCTGGCCCGTGGCCGAGTTCGGGCTCCGTGACCCCAAGGTCAAGGTCACGGCGGCCCTGCAAAGGTCAAAACTTCTGGACGCTCTGGAGGCCGCATTTTAAGTCGGATCCCCATGAAACTTGGCCACGAGTTGCGTCCCGTCCCCCGCTGGCCCGTGGCCGAGTTTGGGCTCCGTGACCCCAAGGTCAAGGTCACGGCGACCCTGCAAACGTCAAAACTTCTGAACGCTCTGGAGGCCGCATTTTAAGTCGGATCCCCATGAAACTTGGCCACGAGTTGCGTCCCGTCCCCCGCTGGCCCGTGGCCGAGTTTGGGCTCCGTGACCCCAAGGTCAAGGTCACGGCGGCCCTGCAAATGTCAAAACTTCTGGACGCTCTGGAGGCCGCATTTTAAGTCGGATCCCCATGAAACTTTGCCACGAGTTGCGTCCCGTCCCCCGCCGGCCCGTGGCCGAGTTTGGGCTCCGTGACCCCAAGGTCAAGGTCACGGCGGCCCTCAAAAGGTCAAAACTTCTCGACGCTCTGGAGACCGCATTTTAAGTCGGATCCCCATGAAACTTGGCCACGAGTTGCGTCCCGTCCCCCGCCGGCCCGTGGCCGAGTTTGGGCTCCGTGACCCCAAGGTCAAGGTCACGGCGGCCCTGAAAATGTTAAAATTTCTGGACGCTCTGGAGGCCGCATTTTAAGTCGGATCCCCATGAAACTTGGCCACGAGTTGCGTCCCGTCCCCCGCTGGCCCGTGGCCGAGTTTGGGCTCCGTGACCCCAAGGTCAAGGTCACGGCGACCCTGCAAACGTCAAAACTTCTGAACGCTCTGGAGGCCGCATTTTAAGTCGGATCCCCATGAAACTTGGCCACGAGTTGCGTCCCGTCCCCCGCCGGCCCGTGGCCGAGTTTGGGCTCCGTGACCCCAAGGTCTAGGTCACGGCGGCCCTGCAAAAGTCAAAACTTCTTGACGCTCTGGAGGCCGCATTTTAAGTCGGATCCCCATGAAACTTGGCCACGAGTTGCGTCCCGTCCCCCGCCGGCCCGTGGCCGAGTTTGGGCTCCGTGACCCCAAGGTCAAGGTCACGGCGGCCCTGCAAAGGTCAAAACTTCTGGAGGCTCTGGAGGCCGCATTTTAAGTCGGATCCCCATGAAACTTTGCCACGAGTTGCGTCCCGTCCCCCGCCGGCCCGTGGCCGAGTTTGGGCTCCGTGACCCCAAGGTCAAGGTCACGGCGGCCCTCCAAATGTCAAAACTTCTCGACGCCCTGGAGACCGCATTTTAAGTCGGATCCCCATGAAACTTGGCCACGAGTTGCGTCCCGTCCCCCGCCGGCCCGTGGCCGAGTTTGGGCTCCGTGACCCCAAGGTCAAGGTCACGGCGGCCCTCCAAAGGTCAAAACTTCTGGAGGCTCTGGAGGCCGCATTTTAAGTCGGATCCCCATGAAACTTGGCCACGAGTTGCGTCCCGTCCCCCGCCGGCCCGTGGCCGAGTTTGGGCTCCGTGACCCCAAGGTCAAGGTCACGGCGGCCCTGCAAATGTCAAAACTTCTGGAGGCTCTGGAGGCCGCATTTTAAGTCGGATCCCCATGAAACTTGGCCACGAGTTGCGTCCCGTCCCCCACTGGCCCGTGGCCGAGTTTGGGCTCCGTAACCCCAAGGTCAAGGTCACAGCGGCCCTGCAAAAGTCAAAATTTCTCGACGCTCTGGAGGCCGCATTTTGAGTCGGATCCCCATGAAACTTGGCCACGAGTTGCGTCCCGTCCCCCACTGGCCCGTCGCCGAGTTTGGGCTCCGTGACCCCAAGGTCAAGGTCACAGCGGCCCTGCAAAAGTCAAAATTTCTCGACGCTCTGGAGGCCGCATTTTGAGTCGGATCCCCATGAAACTTGGCCACGAGTTGCGTCCCGTCCCCCGCCGGCCCGTGGCCGAGTTTGGGCTCCGTGACCCCAAGGTCAAGGTCACGGCGGCCATCCAAAGGTCAAAACTTCTGGACGCTCTGGAGGCCGCATTCTAAGTCGGATCCCCATGAAACTTGGCCACGAGTTGCGTCCCGTCCCCCGCCGGCCCGTGGCCGAGTTTGGGCTCCGTGACCCTAAGGTCAAGGTCACAGCGGCCCTGCAAAGGTCAAAACTTCTGGAAGCTCTGGAGGCCGCATTTTAAGTCGGATCCCCATGAAACTTGGCCACGAGTTGCGTCCCGTCCCCCGCCGGCCCGTGGCCGAGTTTGGGCTCCATGACCCCAAGGTCAAGGTCACAGCGGCCCTGCAAATGTCAAAATTTCTCGACGCTCTGGAGGCCGCATTTTGAGTCGGATCCCCATGAAACTTGGCCACGAGTTGCGTCCCGTCCCCCACTGGCCCGTCGCCGAGTTTGGGCTCCGTGACCCCAAGGTCAAGGTCACAGCGGCCCTGCAAAAGTCAAAATTTCTCGACGCTCTGGAGGCCGCATTTTGAGTCGGATCCCCATGAAACTTGGCCACGAGTTGCGTCCCGTCCCCCGCCGGCCCGTGGCCGAGTTTGGGCTCCGTGACCCCAAGGTCAAGGTCACGGCGGCCATCCAAAGGTCAAAACTTCTGGACGCTCTGGAGGCCGCATTCTAAGTCGGATCCCCATGAAACTTGGCCACGAGTTGCGTCCCGTCCCCCGCCGGCCCGTGGCCGAGTTTGGGCTCCGTGACCCTAAGGTCAAGGTCACGGCGGCCCTCCAAACGTCAAAACTTCTGGAAGCTCTGGAGGCCGCATTTTGAGTCGGATCCCCATGAAACTTGGCCACGAGTTGCGTCCCGTCCCCCGCCGGCCCGTGGCCGAGTTTGGGCTCCGTGACCCCAAGGTCAAGGTCACGGCGGCCCTCCAAACGTCAAAACTTCTGGACGCTCTGGAGGCCGCATTTTGAGTCGGATCCCCATGAAACTTGGCCACGAGTTGCGTCCCGTCCCCCGCCGGCCCGTGGCCGAGTTTGGGCTCCGTGACCCCAAGGTCAAGGTCACGGCGGCCCTCCAAATGTCAAAACTTCTGGACGCTCTGGAGGCCGCATTTTGAGTCGGATCCCCATGAAACTTGGCCACGAGTTGCGTCCCGTCCCCCGCCGGCCCGTGGCCGAGTTTGGGCTCCGTGACCCCAAGGTCAAGGTCACGGCGGCCCTCCAAATGTCAAAATTTCTGGACGCTCTGGAGGCCGCATTTTGAGTCGGATCCCCATGAAACTTGGCCACGAGTTGCGTCCCGTCCCCCGCTGGCCCGTGGCCGAGTTCGGGCTCCGTGACCCCAAGGTCAAGGTCACGGCGGCCCTGCAAAGGTCAAAACTTCTGGACGCTATGGAGGCCGCATTTTAAGTCGGATCCCCATGAAACTTGGCCACGAGTTGCGTCCCGTCCCCCGCTGGCCCGTGGCCGAGTTTGGGCTCCGTGACCCCAAGGTCAAGGTCACGGCGACCCTGCAAACGTCAAAACTTCTGAACGCTCTGGAGGCCGCATTTTAAGTCGGATCCCCATGAAACTTGGCCACGAGTTGCGTCCCGTCCCCCGCTGGCCCGTGGCCGAGTTTGGGCTCCGTGACCCCAAGGTCAAGGTCACGGCGGCCCTGCAAATGTCAAAACTTCTGGAGGCTCTGGAGGCCGCATTTTAAGTCGGATCCCCATGAAACTTTGCCACGAGTTGCGTCCCGTCCCCCGCCGGCCCGTGGCCGAGTTTGGGCTCCGTGACCCCAAGGTCAAGGTCACGGCGGCCCTCAAAAGGTCAAAACTTCTCGACGCTCTGGTGACCGCATTTTAAGTCGGATCCCCATGAAACTTGGCCACGAGTTGCGTCCCGTCCCCCGCCGGCCCGTGGCCGAGTTTGGGCTCCGTGACCCCAAGGTCAAGGTCACGGCGGCCCTGAAAATGTTAAAATTTCTGGACGCTCTGGAGGCCGCATTTTAAGTCGGATCCCCATGAAACTTGGCCACGAGTTGCGTCCCGTCCCCCGCCGGCCCGTGGCCGAGTTTGGGCTCCGTGACCCCAAGGTCAAGGTCACGGCGGCCCTGCAAATGTCAAAACTTCTGGAGGCTCTGGAGGCCGCATTTTAAGTCGGATCCCCATGAAACTTGGCCACGAGTTGCGTCCCTTCCCCCACTGGCCCGTCGCCGAGTTTGGGCTCCGTGACCCCAAGGTCAAGGTCACAGCGGCCCTGCAAACGTCAAAATTTCTCGACGCTCTGGAGGCCGCATTTTGAGTCGGATCCCCATGAAACTTGGCAACGAGTTGCGTCCCGTCCCCCGCCGGCCCGTGGCCGAGTTTGGGCTCCGTGACCCCAAGGTCAAGGTCACGGCGGCCATCCAAAGGTCAAAACTTCTGGACGCTCTGGAGGCCGCATTCTAAGTCGGATCCCCATGAAACTTTGCCACGAGTTGCGTCCCGTCCCCCGCCGGCCCGTGGCCGAGTTTGGGCTCCGTGACCCTAAGGTCAAGGTCACGGCGGCCTTCCAAATGTCAAAATTTCTGGAAGCTCTGGAGGCCGCATTTTAAGTCGGATCCCCATGAAACTTGGCCACGAGTTGCGTCCCGTCCCCCGCCGGCCCGTGGCCGAGTTTGGGCTCCGTGACCCCAAGGTCAAGGTCACGGCGGCCCTCCAAATGTCAAAACTTCTGGACGCTCTGGAGGCCGCATTTTGAGTCGGATCCCCATGAAACTTGGCCACGAGTTGCGTCCCGTCCCCCGCCGGCCCGTGGCCGAGGTTGGGCTCCGTGACCCCAAGGTCAAGGTCACGGCGGCCCTCCAAACGTCAAAACTTCTGGACGCTCTGGAGGCCGCATTTTGAGTCGGATCCCCATGAAACTTGGCCACGAGTTGCGTCCCGTCCCCCGCCGGCCCGTGGCCGAGTTTGGGCTCCGTGACCCCAAGGTCAAGGTCACGGCGGCCCTCCAAAGGTCAAAATTTCTGGACGCTCTGGAGGCCGCATTTTGAGTCGGATCCCCATGGAACTTGGCCACGAGTTGCGTCCCGTCCCCCGCTGGCCCGTGGCCGAGTTCGGGCTCCGTGACCCCAAGGTCAAGGTCACGACGGCCCTGCAGAGGTCAAAACTTCTGGACGCTCTGGAGGCCGCATTTTAAGTCGGATCCCCATGAAACTTGGCCACGAGTTGCGTCCCGTCCCCCGCTGGCCCGTGGCCGAGTTTGGGCTCCGTGACCCCAAGGTCAAGGTCACGGCGGCCCTGCAAAGGTCAAAACTTCTGGAGGCTCTGGAGGCCGCATTTTAAGTCGGATCCCCATGAAACTTTGCCACGAGTTGCGTCCCGTCCCCCGCCGGCCCGTGGCCGAGTTTGGGCTCCGTGACCCCAAGGTCAAGGTCACGGCGGCCCTCAAAATGTCAAAACTTCTCGACGCTCTGGAGACCGCATTTTAAGTCGGATCCCCATGAAACTTGGCCACGAGTTGCGTCCCGTCCCCCGCCGGCCCGTGGCCGAGTTTGGGCTACGTGACCCCAAGGTCAAGGTCACGGCGGCCCTGAAAATGTTAAAATTTCTGGAAGCTCTGGAGGCCGCATTTTAAGTCGGATCCCCATGAAACTTGGCCACGAGTTGCGTCCCGTCCCCCGCCGGCCCGTGGCCGTGTTTGGGCTTCGGGACCCCAAGGTCAAGGTCAAGGCGGCCCTGCAAAGGTCAAAACTTCTGGACGCTCTGGAGGCCGCATTTTAAGTCGGATCCCCATGAAACTTGGCCACGAGTTGCGTCCCGTTCCCTGCCGGCCGGTGGCCGAGTTTGGGCTCGGTGACCCCGAGTTCAAGGTCACGGCGGCCCCCCAAAGGTCAAAACTTCTGGACGCTCTGGAGGCCGCATTTTAAGTCGGATCCCCATTAAACTTGGCCACGAGTTGCGTCCCGTCCCCCGCCGGCCCGTGGCCGAGTTTGCGCTCCGTGATCCCAAGGTCAAGGTCACGGCGGCCCTCCAAATGTCAAAACTTCTGGAGGCTCTGGAGGCCGCATTTTGAGTCGGATCCCCATGAAACTTGGCCACGAGTTGCGTCCCGTCCCCCGCCTGCCCGTGGCCGAGTTTGGGCTCCGTCACCCAAAGGTCAAGGTCACGGCGGCCCTCCAAAGGTCAAAACTTCTGGACGCTCTGGAGGCCGCATTTTAAGTCAGATCCCCATGAAACTTGGCCACGAGTTGCGTCCCGTCCCCCGCCGGCCCGTGGCCGAGTTTGGGCTCCGTGACCCCAAGGTCAAGGTCACGGCGGCCCTCCAAAGGTCAAAACTTCTGCACGCTCTGGAGGCCGCATTTTGAGTCGGATCCCCATGAAACTTGGCCACGAGTTGCGCCCCGTCCCCCGCCGGCCCGTGGCCGAGTTTGGGCTCCGTGACCCCAAGGTCAAGGTCACGGCGGCTCTGCAAATGTCAAAACTTCTGGACGCTCTGGAGGCCGCATTTTGAGTCGGATCCCCATGAAACTTGGCCACGAGTTGCGTCCCGTCCCCCGCCGGCCCGTGGCCGTGTTTGGGCTTCGTAACCCCAAGGTCAAGGTCAAGGCGGCCGTGCAAAGGTCAAAACTTCTGGACGCTCTGGAGGCCGCATTTTAAGTCGGATCCCCATGAAACTTGGCCACGAGTTGCGTCCGGTCCCCTGCCGGCCGGTGGCCGAGTTTGGGCTCCGTGACCCCAAGGTCAAGGTCACGGCGGCCCTCCAAAAGTCAAAATTTCTGGACGCTCTGGAGACCGCATTTTAAGTCGGATCCCCATGAAACTTGGCCACGAGTTGCGTCCCGTCCCCCGCCGGCCCGTGGCCGAGTTTGGGCTCCGTGACCCCAAGGTCAAGGTCACGGCGGCCCTCCAAATGTCAAAATTTCTGGAGGCTCTGGAGGCCGCATTTTGAGTCGGATCCCCATGAAACTTGGCCACGAGTTGCGTCCCGTCCCCCGCCGGCCCGTGGCCGAGTTTGGGCTCCGTAACCCAAAGGTCAAGGTCACGGCGGCCCTCCAAACGTCAAAACTTCTGGACGCTCTGGAGGCCGCATTTTAAGTCGGATCTCCATGAAACTTGGCCACGAGTTGCGTCCCGTCCCCCGCCGGCCCGTGGCCGAGTTTGGGCTCCGTGACCCCAAGGTCAAGGTCACGGCGGCCCTCCAAACGTCAAAACTTCTGAACGCTCTGGAGGCCGCATTTTAAGTCGGATCCCCATGAAACTTGGCCACGAGTTGCGCCCCGTCCCCCTCCGGCCCCTGGCCGAGTTTGGGCTCCGTGACCCCAAGGTCAAGGTCACGGCGGCCCTGCAAAGGTCAAAACTTCTGGACGCTCTGGAGGCCGCATTTTGAGTCGGATCCCCATGAAACTTGGCCACGAGTTGCGTCTCGTCCCCCGCCGGCCCGTGGCCAAGTTTGGGCTCCGTCACCCCAAGGTCAAGGTCACGGCGGCCCTCCAAATGTCAAAACTTATGGACGCTCTGGAGGCCGCATTTTAAGTCGGATCCCCATGAAACTAGGCCACGAGTTCCGTACCGTCCCCCGCCGGCCCGTGGCCGAGTTTGGGCTCCGTGACCCCAAGGTCAAGGTCACGGCGGCCCTGCAAAGGTCAAAACTTCTGGACGCTCTGGAGGCCGCATTTTAAGTCGGATCCCCATGAAACTTGGCCACGAGTTGCGTCCCGTCCCCCGCCGGCCCGTGGCCGAGTTTGGGCTCCGTGACCCCAAGGTCAAGGTCACGGCGGCCGTCCAAGATCAAAACTTCTGGAGGCTCTGGAGGCCGCATTTTGAGTCGGATCCCCATGAAACTTGGCCACGAGTTGCGTCCCGTCCCCCGCCGGCCCGTGGCCGAGTTTGGGCTCCGTGACCCCAAGGTCAAGGTCACGGCGGCTCTCCAAAAGTCAAAACTTCTGGACGCTCTGGAGGCTGCATTTTAAGTCGGATCTCCATGAAACTTGGCCACGAGTTGCTTCCCGTCCCCCGCCGGCCCGTGGCCGAGTTTGGGCTCCGTGACCCCAAGGTCAAGGTCACGGCGGCCCTGCAAATGTCAAAACTTCTGGACGCTCTGGAGGCCGCATTTTAAGTCGGATCCCCATGAAACTTTGCCACGAGTTGCGTCCCGTACCCCGCCGGCCCGTGGCCGAGTTTGGGCTCCGTGACCCCAAGGTCAAGGTCACAGCGGCCCTCCAAACGTCAAAATTTCTGGACGCTCTGGAGGCCGCATTTTAAGTCGGATCCCCATGAAACTTGGCCACGAGTTGCGTCCCGTCCCCCGCCGGCCCGTGGCCGAGTTTGGGCTCCGTGACCCAAAGGTCAAGGTCACGGCGGCCCTCCAAATGTCAAAACTTCTGGACGCTCTGGAGGCCGCATTTTAAGTCGGATCCCCATGAAACTTGGCCACGAGTTGCGTCCTGTCCCCCGCCGGCCCGTGGCCGAGTTTGGGCTCCGTGTCCCCAAGGTCAAGGTCACGGCGGCCCTCCAAATGTCAAAACTTCTGGACGCTCTGGAGGCCGCATTTTGAGTCGGATCCCCATGAAACTTGGCCACGAGTTGCGTCCCGTCCCCCGCCGGCCCGTGGCCGAGTTTTGGCTCCGTGACCCCAAGGTCAAGGTCACGTCGGCCCTGCAAATGTCAAAACTTCTGGACGCTCTGGAGGCCGCATTTTAAGTCGGATCCCCATGAAACTTGGCCACGAGTTGCGTCCCGTCCCCCGCCGGCCCGTGGCCGAGTTTGGGCTCCGTGACCCCAAGGTCAAGGTCACGGCGGCCCTCCAAATGTCAAAACTTCTGGACGCTCTGGAGGCCGCATTTTGAGTCGGATCCCCATGAAACTTGGCCACGAGTTGCGTCCCGTCCCCCGCCGGCCCGTGGCCGAGTTTGGGCTCCGTGACTCCAAGGTCAAGGTCACGGCGGCCCTGCAAAGGTCAAAACTTCTGGACGCTCTGGAGGCCGCATTCTAAGTCGGATCCCCATGAAACTTGGCCACGAGTTGCGTCCCGTCCCCCGCCGGCCCGTGGCCGAGTTTGGGCTCCGTGACCCTAAGGTCAAGGTCACGGCGGCCTTCCAAATGTCAAAACTTCTGGACGCTCTGGAGGCCGCATTTTGAGTCGGATCCCCATGAAACTTGGCCACGAGTTGCGTCCCGTCCCCCGCCGGCCCGTGGCCGAGTTTGGGCTCCGTGACCCAAAGGTCGAGGTCACGGCGGCCCTCCAAAAGTCAAAACTTCTGGAGGCTCTGGAGGCCGCATTTTGAGTCGGATCCCCATGAAACTTGGCCACGAGTTGCGTCCCGTCCCCCGCCGGCCCGTGGCCGAGTTTGGGCTCCGTGACCCCAAGGTCAAGATCACGGCGGCCCTGCAAAGGTCAAAACTTCTGGACGCTCTGGAGGCCGCATTTTGAGTCGGATCCCCATGAAACTTGGCCACGAGTTGCGTCCCGTCCCCCGCCGGCCCGTGGCCGAGTTTGGGCTCCGTGACCCCAAGGTCAAGGTCACGGCGGCCCTCCAAATGTCAAAATTTCTGGACGCTCTGGAGGCCGCATTTTGAGTCGGATCCCCATGAAACTTGGCCACGAGTTGCGTCCCGTCCCCCGCTGGCCCGTGGCCGAGTTTGGGCTCCGTGACCCCAAGGTCAAGGTCACGGCGGCCCTGCAAATGTCAAAACTTCTGGAGGCTCTGTAGGCCGCATTTTAAGTCGGATCCCCATGAAACTTTGCCACGAGTTGCGTCCCGTCCCCCGCCGGCCCGTGGCCGAGTTTGGGCTCCGTGACCCCAAGGTCAAGGTCACGGCGGCCCTCAAAATGTCAAAACTTCTCGACGCTCTGGAGACCGCATTTTAAGTCGGATCCCCATGAAACTTGGCCACGAGTTGCGTCCCGTCCCCCGCCGACACGTGGCCGAGTTTGGGCTCCGTGACCCAAAGGTCAAGGTCACGGCGGCCCTCCAAATGTCAAAACTTCTGGACGCTCTGGAGGCCGCATTTTAAGTCGGATCCCCATGAAACTTGGCCACGAGTTGCGTCCCGTCCCCCGCCGGCCCGTGGCCGAGTTTGGGCTCCGTGACCCCAAGGTCAAGGTCACGGCGGCCCTCCAAATGTCAAAACTTCTGGACGCTCTGGAGGCCGCATTTTAAGTCGGATCCCCATGAAACTTGGCCACGAGTTGCGTCCAGTCCCCCGCCGACCCGTGGCCGAGTTTGGGCTCCGTGACCCCAAGGTCAAGGTCACGGCGGCCCTCCAAAGGTCAAAACTTCTGGAGGCTCTGGAGGCCGCATTTTAAGTCGGATCCCCATGAAACTTGGCCACGAGTTGCGTCCCGTCCCCCGCCGGCCCGTGGCCGAGTTTGGGCTCCGTGACCCCAAGGTCAAGGTCACGGCGGCCCTCCAAAGGTCAAAACTTCTGGACGCTCTGGAGGCCGCATTTTGAGTCGGATCCCCATGAAACTTGGCCACGAGTTGCGTCCCGTCCCCCGCCGGCCCGTGGCCGAGTTTGGGCTCCGTGACCGCAAGGTCAAGGTCACGGCGGCCCTCCAAAGGTTAAAATTTCTGGACGCTCTGGAGGCAGCATTTTGAGTCGGATCCCCATGAAACTTGGCCACGAGTTGCGTCCCGTCCCCCGCTGGCCCGTGGCCGAGTTCGGGCTCCGTGACCCCAAGGTCAAGGTCACGGCGGCCCTCCAAACGTCAAAACTTCTGGACGCTCTGGAGGCCGCATTTTAAGTCGGATCCCCATGAAACTTGGCCACGAGTTGCGTCCCGTCCCCCGCTGGCCCGTGGCCGAGTTTGGGCTCCGTGACCCCAAGGTCAAGGTCACGGCGGCCCTGCAAAGGTCAAAACTTCTGGACGCTCTGGAGGCCGCATTTTGAGTCGGATCCCCATGAAACTTGGCCACGAGTTGCGTCCCGTCCCCCGCCGGCCCGTGGCCGTGTTTGGGCTTCGTAACCCCAAGGTCAAGGTCAAGGCGGCCGTGAAAACGTCAAAACTTCTGGACGCTCTGGAGGCCGCATTTTAAGTCGGATCCCCATGAAACTTGGCCACGAGTTGCGTCCGGTCCCCTGCCGGCCGATGGCCGAGTTAGGGCTCCGTGACCCCAAGGTCAAGGTCACGGCGGCCCTCCAAAGGTCAAAATTTCTGGACGCTCTGGAGACCGCATTTTAAGTCGGATCCCCATGAAACTTGGCCACGAGTTGCGTCCCGTCCCCCGCCGGCCCGTGGCCGAGTTTGGGCTCCGTGACCCCAAGGTCAAGGTCACGGCGGCCCTCCAAATGTCAAAACTTCTGGAGGCTCTGGAGGCCGCATTTTGAGTCGGATCCCCATGAAACTTGGCCACGAGTTGCGTCCCGTCCCCCACCGGCCCGTGGCCGAGTTTGGGCTCCGTAACCCAAAGGTCAAGGTCACGGCGGCCCTCCAAACGTCAAAATTTCTGGACGCTCTGGAGGCCGCATTTTAAGTCGGATCTCCATGAAACTTGGCCACGAGTTGCGTCCCGTCCCCCGCCGGCCCGTGGCCGAGTTTGGGCTCCGTGACCCCAAGGTCAAGGTCACGGCGGCCCTCCAAACGTCAAAACTTCTGGACGCTCTGGAGGCCGCATTTTAAGTCGGATCCCCATGAAACTTGGCCACGAGTTGCGCCCCGTCCCCCTCCGGCCCGTGGCCGAGTTTGGGCTCCGTGACCCAAAGGTCAAGGTCACGGCGGCCCTCCAAATGTCAAAACTTCTGGACGCTCTGGAGGCCGCATTTTAAGTCGGATCCCCATGAAACTTGGCCACGAGTTGCGTCCTGTCCCCCGCCGGCCCGTGGCCGAGTTTGGGCTCCGTGTCCCCAAGGTCAAGGTCACGGCGGCCCTCCAAAGGTCAAAACTTCTGGACGCTCTGGAGGCCGCATTTTAAGTCGGATCCCCATGAAACTTGGCCACGAGTTGCGTCCCGTCCCCCGCCGGCCCGTGGCCGAGTTTGGGCTCCGTGACCCTAAGGTCAAGGTCACGGCGGCCCTGCAAAGGTCAAAACTTCTGGACGCTCTGGAAGCCGCCTTTTAAGTCGGATCCCCATGAAACTTGGCCACGAGTTGCGTCCCGTCCCCCGCCGGCCCGTGGCCGAGTTTGGGCTCCGTGACCCCAAGGTCAAGGTCACAGCGGCCTTGCAAAAGTCAAAATTTCTCGACGCTCTGGAGGCCGCATTTTGAGTCGGATCCCCATGAAACTTGGCCACGAGTTGCGTCCCGTCCCCCGCCGGCCCGTGGCCGAGTTTGGGCTCCGTGACCCCAAGGTCAAGGTCACGGCGGCCCTCCGAAGGTCAAAACTTCTGGACGCTCTGGAGGCCGCATTCTAAGTCGGATCCCCATGAAACTTGGCCACGAGTTGCGTCCCGTCCCCCGCCGGCCCGTGGCCGAGTTTGGGCTCCGTGACCCTAAGGTCAAGGTCACGGCGGCCTTCCAAATGTCAAAACTTCTGGAAGCTCTGGAGGCCGCATTTTGAGTCGGATCCCCATGAAACTTGGCCACGAGTTGCGTCCCGTCCCCCGCCGGCCCGTGGCCGAGTTTGGGCTCCGTGACCCCAAGGTCAAGGTCACGGCGGCCCTCCAAATGTCAAAACTTCTGGAGGCTCTGGAGGCCGCATTTTGAGTCGGATCCCCATGAAACTTGGCCACGAGTTGCGTCCCGTCCCCCGCCGGCCCGTGGCCGAGTTTGGGCTCCGTGACCCCAAGGTCAAGGTCACGGCGGCCCTCCAAAGGTCAAAACTTCTGGACGCTCTGGAGGCCGCATTTTGAATCGGATCCCCATGAAACTTGGCCACGAGTTGCGTCCCGTCCCCCGCCGGCCCGTGGCCGAGTTTGGGCTCCGTGACCCCAAGGTCAAGGTCACGGCGGCCCTCCAAAGGTCAAAATTTCTGGACGCTCTGGAGGCCGCATTTTGAGTCGGATCCCCATGAAACTTGGCCACGAGTTGCGTCCCGTCCCCCGCCGGCCCGTGGCCGAGTTCGGGCTCCGTGACCCCAAGGTCAAGGTCACGGCGGCCCTGCAAATGTCAAAACTTCTGGACGCTCTGGAGGCCGCATTTTAAGTCGGATCCCCATGAAACTTGGCCACGAGTTGCGTCCCGTCCCCCGCTGGCCCGTGGCCGAGTTTGGGCTCCGTGACCCCAAGGTCAAGGTCACGGCGGCCCTGCAAACGTCAAAACTTCTGAACGCTCTGGAGGCCGCATTTTAAGTCGGATCCCCATGAAACTTGGCCACGAGTTGCGTCCCGTCCCCCGCTGGCCCGTGGCCGAGTTTGGGATCCGTGACCCCAAGGTCAAGGTCACGGCGGCCCTGCAAAGGTCAAAACTTCTGGAGGCTCTGGAGGCCGCATTTTAAGTCGGATCCCCATGAAACTTTGCCACGAGTTGCGTCCCGTCCCCCGCCGGCCCGTGGCCGAGTTTGGGCTCCGTGACCCCAAGGTCAAGGTCACGGCGGCCCCCCAAAGGTCAAAATTTCTGGACGCTCTGGAGGCCGCATTTTAAGTCGGATCCCCATGAAACTTGGCCACGAGTTGCGTCCCGTCCCCCGCTGGCCCTTGGCCGAGTTTGGGCTCCGTGACCCCAAGGTCAAGGTCACGGCGGCCCTCCAAAGGTCAAAACTTCTGGACGCTCTGGAGGCCGCATTTTGAGTCGGATCCCCATGAAACTTGGCCACGAGTTGCGTCCCGTCCCCCGCCGGCCCGTGGCCGAGTTTGGGCTCCGTGACCCCAAGGTCAAGGTCACGGCGGCCCTCCAAACGTCAAAATTTCTGGACGCTCTGGAGGCCGCATTTTGAGTCGGATCCCCATGAAACTTGGCCACGAGTTGCGTCCCGTCCCCCGCCGGCCCGTGGCCGAGTTCGGGCTCCGTGACCCCAAGGTCAAGGTCACGGCGGCCCTGCAAATGTCAAAACTTCTGGACGCTCTGGAGGCCGCATTTTAAGTCGGATCCCCATGAAACTTGGCCACGAGTTGCGTCCCGTCCCCCGCTGGCCCGTGGCCGAGTTTGGGCTCCGTGACCCCAAGGTCAAGGTCACGGCGGCCCTGCAAACGTCAAAACTTCTGAACGCTCTGGAGGCCGCATTTTAAGTCGGATCCCCATGAAACTTGGCCACGAGTTGCGTCCCGTCCCCCGCTGGCCCGTGGCCGAGTTCAGGCTCCGTGACCCCAAGGTCAAGGTCACGGCGGCCCTGCAAATGTCAAAACTTCTGGACGCTCTGGAGGCCGCATTTTGAGTCGGATCCCCATGAAACTTGGCCACGAGTTGCGTCCCGTCCCCCGCCGGCCCGTGGCCGTGTTTGGGCTTCGTAACCCCAAGGTCAAGGTCAAGGCGGCCGTGAAAACGTCAAAACTTCTGGACGCTCTGGAGGCCGCATTTTAAGTCGGATCCCCATGAAACTTGGCCACGAGTTGCGTCCGGTCCCCTGCTGGCCGATGGCCGAGTTAGGGCTCCGTGACCCCAAGGTCAAGGTCACGGCGGCCCTCCAAAAGTCAAAATTTCTGGACGCTCTGGAGACCGCATTTTAAGTCGGATCCCCATGAAACTTGGCCACGAGTTGCGTCCCGTCCCCCGCCGGCCCGTGGCCGAGTTTGGGCTCCGTGACCCCAAGGTCAAGGTCACGGCGGCCCTCCAAATGTCAAAACTTCTGGAGGCTCTGGAGGCCGCATTTTGAGTCGGATCCCCATGAAACTTGGCCACGAGTTGCGTCCCGTCCCCCGCCGGCCCGTGGCCGAGTTTGGGCTCCGTAACCCAAAGGTCAAGGTCACGGCGGCCCTCCAAACGTCAAAATTTCTGGACGCTCTGGAGGCCGCATTTTAAGTCGGATCTCCATGAAACTTGGCCACGAGTTGCGTCCCGTCCCCCGCCGGCCCGTGGCCGAGTTTGGGCTCCGTGACCCCAAGGTCAAGGTCACGGCGGCCCTCCAAACGTCAAAACTTCTGGACGCTCTGGAGGCCGCATTTTAAGTCGGATCCCCATGAAACTTGGCCACGAGTTGCGCCCCGTCCCCCTCCGGCCCGTGGCCGAGTTTGGGCTCCGTGACCAAAGGTCAAGGTCACGGCGGCCCTCCAAATGTCAAAACTTCTGGACGCTCTGGAGGCCGCATTTTAAGTCGGATCCCCATGAAACTTGGCCACGAGTTGCGTCCTGTCCCCCGCCGGCCCGTGGCCGAGTTTGGGCTCCGTGTCCCCAAGGTCAAGGTCACGGCGGCCCTCCAAAGGTCAAAACTTCTGGACGCTCTGGAGGCCGCATTTTAAGTCGGATCCCCATGAAACTTGGCCACGAGTTGCGTCCCGTCCCCCGCCGGCCCGTGGCCGAGTTTGGGCTCCGTGACCCTAAGGTCAAGGTCACGGCGGCCCTGCAAAGGTCAAAACTTCTGGACGCTCTGGAAGCCGCATTTTAAGTCGGATCCCCATGAAACTTGGCCACGAGTTGCGTCCCGTCCCCCGCCGGCCCGT
Source organism: Hippopus hippopus (assembly GCA_946811185.2). Taxonomy (NCBI): domain Eukaryota; kingdom Metazoa; phylum Mollusca; class Bivalvia; order Cardiida; family Cardiidae; genus Hippopus; species Hippopus hippopus. The sequence continues at coordinate 36,447,662 of OX328112.1, forward strand.
GGCCGAGTTTGGGCTCCGTGACCCCAAGGTCAAGGTCACAGCGGCCTTGCAAAAGTCAAAATTTCTCGACGCTCTGGAGGCCGCATTTTGAGTCGGATCCCCATGAAACTTGGCCACGAGTTGCGTCCCGTCCCCCGCCGGCCCGTGGCCGAGTTTGGGCTCCGTGACCCCAAGGTCAAGGTCACGGCGGCCCTCCGAAGGTCAAAACTTCTGGACGCTCTGGAGGCCGCATTCTAAGTCGGATCCCCATGAAACTTGGCCACGAGTTGCGTCCCGTCCCCCGCCGGCCCGTGGCCGAGTTTGGGCTCCGTGACCCTAAGGTCAAGGTCACGGCGGCCTTCCAAATGTCAAAACTTCTGGAAGCTCTGGAGGCCGCATTTTGAGTCGGATCCCCATGAAACTTGGCCACGAGTTGCGTCCCGTCCCCCGCCGGCCCGTGGCCGAGTTTGGGCTCCGTGACCCCAAGGTCAAGGTCACGGCGGCCCTCCAAAAGTCAAAACTTCTGGAGGCTCTGGAGGCCGCATTTTGAGTCGGATCCCCATGAAACTTGGCCACGAGTTGCGTCCCGTCCCCCGCCGGCCCGTGGCCGAGTTTGGGCTCCGTGACCCCAAGGTCAAGGTCACGGCGGCCCTCCAAAGGTCAAAACTTCTGGACGCTCTGGAGGCCGCATTTTGAGTCGGATCCCCATGAAACTTGGCCACGAGTTGCGTCCCGTCCCCCGCCGGCCCGTGGCCGAGTTTGGGCTCCGTGACCCCAAGGTCAAGCTCACGGCGGCCCTCCAAACGTCAAAATTTCTGGACGCTCTGGAGGCCGCATTTTGAGTCGGATCCCCATGAAACTTGGCCACGAGTTGCGTCCCGTCCCCCTCCGGCCCGTGGCCGAGTTCGGGCTCCGTGACCCCAAGGTCAAGGTCACGGCGGCCCTGCAAATGTCAAAACTTCTGGACGCTCTGGAGGCCGCATTTTAAGTCGGATCCCCATGAAACTTGGCCACGAGTTGCGTCCCGTCCCCCGCTGGCCCGTGGCCGAGTTTGGGCTCCGTGACCCCAAGGTCAAGGTCACGGCGACCCTGCAAACGTCAAAACTTCTGAACGCTCTGGAGGCCGCATTTTAAGTCGGATCCCCATGAAACTTGGCCACGAGTTGCGTCCCGTCCCCCGCTGGCCCGTGGCCGAGTTTGGGCTCCGTGACCCCAAGGTCAAGGTCACGGCGGCCCTGCAAATGTCAAAACTTCTGGAGGCTCTGGAGGCCGCATTTTAAGTCGGATCCCCATGAAACTTTGCCACGAGTTGCGTCCCGTCCCCCGCCGGCCCGTGGCCGAGTTTGGGCTCCGTGACCCCAAGGTCAAGGTCACGGCGGCCCTGCAAAGGTCAAAACTTCTCGACGCTCTGGAGACCGCATTTTAAGTCGGATCCCCATGAAACTTGGCCACGAGTTGCGTCCCGTCCCCCGCCGGCCCGTGGCCGAGTTTGGGCTCCGTGACCCCAAGGTCAAGGTCACGGCGGCCCTGAAAATGTTAAAATTTCTGGACGCTCTTGAGGCCGCATTTTAAGTCGGATCGCCATGAAACTTGGCCACGAGTTGCGTCCCGTCCCCCGCCGGCCCGTGGCCGTGTTTGGGCTTCGTGACCCCAAGGTCAAGGTCAAGGCGGCCCTGCAAATGTCAAAACTTCTGGACGCTCTGGAGGCCGCATTTTAAGTCGGATCCCCATGAAACTTGGCCACGAGTTGCGTCCCGTCCCCCGCCGGCCCGTGGCCGAGTTTGCGCTCCGTGATCCCAAGGTCAAGGTCACGGCGGCCCTCCAAATGTCAAAACTTCTGGAGGCTCTGGAGGCCGCATTTTGAGTCGGATCCCCATGAAACTTGGCCACGAGTTGCGTCCCGTCCCCCGCCGGCCCGTGGCCGAGTTTGGGCTCCGTGACCCAAAGGTCAAGGTCACGGCGGCCCTCCAAATGTCAAAACTTCTGGACGCTCTGGAGGCCGCATTTTAAGTCGGATCTCCATGAAACTTGGCCACGAGTTGCGTCCCGTCCCCCGCCGGCCCGTGGCCGAGTTTGGGCTCCGTGACCCCAAGGTCAAGGTCACGGCGGCCCTCCAAATGTCAAAACTTCTGGACGCTCTGGAGGCCGCATTTTGAGTCGGATCCCCATGAAACTTGGCCACGAGTTGCGCCCCGTCCCCCGCCGGCCCGTGGCCGAGTTTGGGCTCCGTGACCCCAAGGTCAAGGTCACGGCGGCCCTGCAAATGTCAAAACTTCTGGACGCTCTGGAGGCCGCATTTTGAGTCGGATCCCCATGAAACTTGGCCACGAGTTGCGTCCCGTCCCCCGCCGGCCCGTGGCCGTGTTTGGGCTTCGTAACCCCAAGGTCAAGGTCAAGGCGGCCGTGAAAACGTCAAAACTTCTGGACGCTCTGGAGGCCGCATTTTAAGTCGGATCCCCATGAAACTTGGCCACGAGTTGCGTCCGGTCCCCTGCTGGCCGATGGCCGAGTTAGGGCTCCGTGACCCCAAGGTCAAGGTCACGGCGGCCCTCCAAAGGTCAAAATTTCTGGACGCTCTGGAGACCGCATTTTAAGTCGGATCCCCATGAAACTTGGCCACGAGTTGCGTCCCGTCCCCCGCCGGCCCGTGGCCGAGTTTGGGCTCCGTGACCCCAAGGTCAAGGTCACGGCGGCCCTCCAAATGTCAAAACTTCTGGAGGCTCTGGAGGCCGCATTTTGAGTCGGATCCCCATGAAACTTGGCCACGAGTTGCGTCCCGTCCCCCGCCGGCCCGTGGCCGAGTTTGGGCTCCGTAACCCAAAGGTCAAGGTCACGGCGGCCCTCCAAACGTCAAAATTTCTGGACGCTCTGGAGGCCGCATTTTAAGTCGGATCCCCATGAAACTTGGCCACGAGTTGCGTCCCGTCCCCCGCCGGCCCGTGGCCGAGTTTGGGCTCCGTGACCCCAAGGTCAAGGTCACGGCGGCCCTCCAAACGTCAAAACTTCTGGACGCTCTGGAGGCCGCATTTTAAGTCGGATCCCCATGAAACTTGGCCACGAGTTGCGCCCCGTCCCCCTCCGGCCCGTGGCCGAGTTTGGGCTCCGTGACCCAAAGGTCAAGGTCACGGCGGCCCTCCAAATGTCAAAACTTCTGGACGCTCTGGAGGCCGCATTTTAATTCGGATCCCCATGAAACTTGGCCACGAGTTGCGTCCTGTCCCCCGCCGGCCCGTGGCCGAGTTTGGGCTCCGTGTCCCCAAGGTCAAGGTCACGGCGGCCCTCCAAAGGTCAAAACTTCTGGACGCTCTGGAGGCCGCATTTTAAGTCGGATCCCCATGAAACTTGGCCACGAGTTGCGTCCCGTCCCCCGCCGGCCCGTGGCCGAGTTTGGGCTCCGTGACCCTAAGGTCAAGGTCACGGCGGCCCTGCAAAGGTCAAAACTTCTGGACGCTCTGGAAGCCGCCTTTTAAGTCGGATCCCCATGAAACTTGGCCACGAGTTGCGTCCCGTCCCCCGCCGGCCCGTGGCCGAGTTTGGGCTCCGTGACCCCAAGGTCAAGGTCACGGCGGCCCTCCAAATGTCAAAACTTCTGGACGCTCTGGAGGCCGCATTTTAAGTCGGATCCCCATGAAACTTGGCCACGAGTTGCGTCCCGTCCCCCGCCGACCCGTGGCCGAGTTTGGGCTCCGTGACCCAAAGGTCAAGGTCACGGCGGCCCTCCAAAGGTCAAAACTTCTGGACGCTCTGGAGGCCGCATTTTAAGTCGGATCCCCATGAAACTTGGCCACGAGTTGCGTCCCGTCCCCCGCCGGCCCGTGGCCGAGTTTGGGCTCCGTGACCCCAAGGTCAAGGTCACGGCGGCCCTGCAAATGTCAAAAATTCTGGACGCTCTGGAGGCCGCATTTTAAGTCGGATCCCCATGAAACTTGGCCTTGAGTTGCGTCCCGTCCCCCGCCGACCCGTGGTCGAGTTTGGGCTCCGTGACCCCAAGGTCAAGGTCACGGCGGCCCTCCAAATGTCAAAACTTCTGGACGCTCTGGAGGCCGCATTTTAAGTCGGATCCCCTTGAAACTTGGCCACGAGTTGCGTCCTGTCCCCCGCCGGCCTGTGGCCGAGTTTGGGCTCCGTGACCCTAAGGTCAAGGTCACGGCGGCCCTCCAAATGTCAAAACTTCTTGACGCTCTGGAGGCCGCATTTTAAGTCGGATCCCCATGAAACTTGGCCACGAGTTGCGTCCCGTCCCCCGCCGGCCCGTGGCCGAGTTTGGGCTCCGTGACCCCAAGGTCAAGGTCACGGCGGCCCTCCAAATGTCAAAACTTCTGGACGCTCTGGAGGCCGCATTTTGAGTCGGATCCCCATGAAACTTAGCCACGAGTTGCGTCCCGTCCCCCGCCGGCCCGTGGCCGAGTTTGGGCTCCGTGACCCCAAGGTCAAGGTCACGGCGGCCCTGCAAATGTCAAAATTTCTGGACGCTCTGGAGGCCGCATTTTGAGTCGGATCCCCATGAAACTTGGCCATGAGTTGCGTCCCGTCCCCCGCTGGCCCGTGGCCGAGTTCGGGCTCCGTGACCCCAAGGTCAAGGTCACGGCGGCCCTCAAAAGGTCAAAACTTCTCGACGCTCTGGAGACCGCATTTTAAGTCAGATCCCCATGAAACTTGGCCACGAGTTGCGTCCCGTCCCCCGCCGGCCCGTGGCCGAGTTTGGGCTCCGTGACCCCAAGGTCAAGGTCACGGCGGCCCTCCAAATGTCAAAACTTCTGGACGCTCTGGAGGCCGCATTTTGAGTCGGATCCCCATGAAACTTGGCCACGAGTTGCGTCCCGTCCCCCGCCGGCCCGTGGCCGAGTTTGGGCTCCGTGACCCCAAGGTCAAGGTCACGGCGGCCCTGCAAAGGTCAAAACTTCTGGACGCTCTGGAGGCCGCATTTTAAGTCCGATCCCCATGAAACTTAGCCACGAGTTGCGTCCCGTCCCCCGCCGGCCCGTGGCCGAGTTTGGGCTCCGTGACCCCAAGGTCTAGGTCACGGCGGCCCTGCAAAAGTCAAAACTTCTGGACGCTCTGGAGGCCGCATTTTGAGTCGGATCCCCATGAAACTTGGCCACGAGTTGCGTCCCGTCCCCCGCTGGCCCGTGGCCGAGTTCAGGCTCCGTGACCCCAAGGTCAAGGTCACGGCGTCCCTGCAAAAGTCAAAACTTCTGGACGCTCTGGTGGCCGCATTTTAAGTCGGATCCCCATGAAACTTGGCCACGAGTTGCGTCCCGTCCCCCGCTGGCCCGTGGCCGAGTTTGGGCTCCGTGACCCCAAGGTCAAGGTCACGGCGGCCCTGCAAATGTCAAAACTTCTGGAGGCTCTGGAGGCCGCATTTTAAGTCGGATCCCCATGAAACTTTGCCACGAGTTGCGTCCCGTCCCCCGCCGGCCCGTGGCCGAGTTTGGGCTCCGTGACCCCAAGGTCAAGGTCACGGCGGCCCTGCAAAGGTCAAAACTTCTGGACGCTCTGGAGGCCGCATTTTAAGTCGGATCCCCATGAAACTTGGCCACGAGTTGCGTCCCATCCCCCGCTGGCCCGTCGCCGAGTTTGGGCTCCGTGACCCCAAGGTCAAGGTCACGGCGGCCCTGCAAAAGTCAAAACTTCTGGAGGCTCTGGAGGCCGCATTTTAAGTCGGATCCCCATGAAACTTTGCCACGAGTTGCGTCCCGTCCCCCGCCGGCCCGTGGCCGAGTTTGGGCTCCGTGACCCCAAGGTCAAGGTCACGGCGGCCCTCAAAATGTCAAAACTTCTCGACGCTCTGGAGGCCGCATTTTAAGTCGGATCCCCATGAAACTTGGCCACGAGTTGCGTCCCGTCCCCCGCCGGCCCGTGGCCGAGTTTGGGCTCCGTGACCCCAAGGTCAAGGTCACGGCGGCCCTGAAAATGTTAAAATTTCTGGACGCTCTGGAGGCCGCATTTTAAGTCGGATCCCCATGAAACTTGGCCACGAGTTGCGTCCCGTCCCCCGCCGGCCCGTGGCCGTGTTTGGGCTTCGTGACCCCAAGGTCAAGGTCAAGGCGGCCCTGCAAATGTCAAAACTTCTGGACGCTCTGGAGGCCGCATTTTAAGTCGGATCCCCATGAAACTTGGCCACGAGTTGCGTCCCGTCCCCTGCCGGCCGGTGGCCGAGTTTGGGCTCCGTGACCCCAAGTTCAAGGTCACGGGGGCCCTCCAAAGGTCAAAACTTCTGGACGCTCTGGAGGCCGCATTTTAAGTCGGATCCCCATTAACCTTGGCCACGAGTTGCGTCCCGTCCCCCGCCGGCCCGTGGCCGAGTTTGCGCTCCGTGATCCCAAGGTCAAGGTCACGGCGGCCCTCCAAATGTCAAAACTTCTGGAGGCTCTGGAGGCCGCATTTTGAGTCGGATCCCCATGAAACTTGGCCACGAGTTGCGTCCCGTCCCCCGCCTGCCCGTGGCCGAGTTTGGGCTCCGTGACCCAAAGGTCAAGGTCACGGCGGCCCTCCAAATGTCAAAACTTCTGGACGCTCTGGAGGCCGCATTTTAAGTCAGATCTCCATGAAACTTGGCCACGAGTTGCGTCCCGTCCCCCGCCGGCCCGTGGCCGAGTTTGGGCTCCGTGACCCCAAGGTCAAGGTCACGGCGGCCCTCCAAAGGTCAAAACTTCTGGACGCTCTGGAGGCCGCATTTTAAGTCGGATCCCCATGAAACTTGGCCACGAGTTGCGTCCCGTCCCCTGCCGGCCGGTGGCCGAGTTTGGGCTCCGTGACCCCAAGGTCAAGGTCACGGCGGCCCTCCAAAGGTCAAAACTTCTGGACGCTCTGGAGGCCGCATTTTAAGTCGGATCCCCATTAAACTTGGCCACGAGTTGCGTCCCGTCCCCCGCCGGCCCGTGGCCGAGTTTGCGCTCCGTGATCCCAAGGTCAAGGTCACGGCGGCCCTCCAAATGTCAAAACTTCTGGAGGCTCTGGAGGCCGCATTTTGAGTCGGATCCCCATGAAACTTGGCCACGAGTTGCGTCCCGTCCCCCGCCTGCCCGTGGCCGAGTTTGGGCTCCGTGACCCAAAGGTCAAGGTCACGGCGGCCCTCCAAATGTCAAAACTTCTGGACGCTCTGGAGGCCGCATTTTAAGTCAGATCTCCATGAAACTTGGCCACGAGTTGCGTCCCGTCCCCCGCCGGCCCGTGGCCGAGTTTGGGCTCCGTGACCCCAAGGTCAAGGTCACGGCGGCCCTCCAAAGGTCAAAACTTCTGGACGCTCTGGAGGCCGCATTTTGAGTCGGATCCCCATGAAACTTGGCCACGAGTTGCGCCCCGTCCCCCGCCGGCCCGTGGCCGAGTTTGGGCTCCGTGACCCCAAGGTCAAGGTCACGGCGGCTCTGCAAATGTCAAAACTTCTGGACGCTCTGGAGGCCGCATTTTGAGTCGGATCCCCATGAAACTTGGCCACGAGTTGCGTCCCGTCCCCCGCCGGCCCGTGGCCGTGTTTGGGCTTCGTAACCCCAAGGTCAAGGTCAAGGCGGCCGTGCAAATGTCAAAACTTCTGGACGCTCTGGAGGCCGCATTTTAAGTCGGATCCCCATGAAACTTGGCCACGAGTTGCGTCCGGTCCCCTGCCGGCCGGTGGCCGAGTTTGGGCTCCGTGACCCCAAGGTCAAGGTCACGGCGGCCCTCCCAAAGTCAAAATTTCTGGACGCTCTGGAGACCGCATTTTAAGTCGGATCCCCATGAAACTTGGCCACGAGTTGCGTCCCGTCCCCCGCCGGCCCGTGGCCGAGTTTGGGCTCCGTGACCCCAAGGTCAAGGTCACGGCGGCACTCCAAATGTCAAAACTTCTGGAGGCTCTGGAGGCCGCATTTTGAGTCGGATCCCCATGAAACTTGGCCACGAGTTGCGTCCCGTCCCCCGCCGGCCCGTGGCCGAGTTTGGGCTCCGTAACCCAAAGGTCAAGGTCACGGCGGCCCTCCAAACGTCAAAACTTCTGGACGCTCTGGAGGCCGCATTTTAAGTCGGATCTCCATGAAACTTGGCCACGAGTTGCGTCCCGTCCCCCGCCGGCCCGTGGCCGAGTTTGGGCTCCGTGACCCCAAGGTCAAGGTCACGGCGGCCCTCCAAACGTCAAAACTTCTGAACGCTCTGGAGGCCGCATTTTGAGTCGGATCCCCATGAAACTTGGCCACGAGTTGCGCCCCGTCGCCCTCCGGCCCGTGGCCGAGTTTGGGCTCCGTGACCCCAAGGTCAAGGTCACGGCGGCCCTGCAAATGTCAAAACTTCTGGACGCTCTGGAGGCCGCATTTTGAGTCGGATCCCCATGAAACTTGGCCACGAGTTGCGTCCCGTCCCCCGCCGGCCCGTGGCCGAGTTTGGGCTCCGTGACCCCAAGGTCAAGGTCACGGCGGCTCTCCAAACGTCAAAACTTCTGGACGCTCTGGAGGCTGCATTTTAAGTCGGATCTCCATGAAACTTGGCCACGAGTTGCTTCCCGTCCCCCGCCGGCCCGTGGCCGAGTTTGGGCTCCGTGACCCCAAGGTCAAGGTCACGGCGGCCCTGCAAATGTCAAAACTTCTGGACGCTCTGGAGGCCGCATTTTAAGTCGGATCCCCAAGAAACTTCGCCAGAAGTTGCGTCCCGTCCCCCGCTGGCCCGTGGCCGAGTTTGGGCTCCGTGACCCCAAGGTCAAGGTCACGGCGGCCCTGCAAATGTCAAAACTTCTGGACGCTCTGGAGGCCGCATTTTAAGTCGGATCCCCATGAAACTTGGCCACGAGTTGCGTCCCGTCCTCCGCTGGCCCGTCGCCATGTTTGGGCTCCGTGACCCCAACGTCAAGGTCACGGCGGCCCTGCAAATGTCAAAACTTCTGGACGCTCTGGAGGCCGCATTTTAAGTCGGATCCCCATGAAACTTGGCCACGAGTTGCGTCCCGTCCCCCGCTGGCCCGTGGCCGAGTTTGGGCTCCGTGACCCCAAGGTCAAGGTCACGGCGGCCCTGCAAATGTCAAAAATTCTGGACGCTCTGGAGGCCGCATTTTAAGTCGGATCCCCATGAAACTTGGCCACGAGTTGCGTCCCGTCCCCCACTGGCCCGTGGCCGAGTTTGGGCTCCGTGACCTCAAGGTCAAGGTCACGGCGGCCCTGCAAAAGTCAAAATTTCTGGACGCTCTGGAGGCCGCATTTTAAGTCGGATCCCCATGAAACTTAGCCACGAGTTCCGTCCCGTCCCCCGCTGGCCCGTGGCCGAGTTTGGGCTCCGTGACCCCAAGTCAAGGTCACGGCGGCCCTGGAAAAGTCAAAACTTCTGGACGCTCTGAAGGCCGCATTTTTAGTCGGATCCCCATGAAACTTGGCCACGAGTTGCGTACCGTCCCCCGCTGGCCCGTGGCCGATTTTGGGCTCCGTGACCCCAAGGTCAAGGTCACGGCGACCCTGCGAAGGTCAAAATTTGTGGACGCTCTGGAGGCCGCATTTTAAGTCGGATCCCCATGAAACTTGGCCACGAGTTGCGTCCCGTCCCCCGCTGGCCCGTGGCCGAGTTTTGGCTCCGTGACCCCAAGGTCAAGGTCACGGCGGCCCTGCAAATCTCAAAACTTCTGGACGCTCTGGAGGCCGCATTTTAAGTCGGATCCCCATGAAACTTGGCCACGAGTTGCGTCCCGTCCCACGCTGGCCCGTGGCCAAGTTTGGGCTCCGTGACCCCAAGGTCAAGGTCACGGCGGCCCTGCGAAAGTCAAAATTTCTGGACGCTCTGGAGGCCGCATTTTAAGTCGGATCCCCATGAAACTTAGCCACGAGTTGCGTCCCGTCCCCCGCTGGCCCGTGGCCAAGTTCGGGCTCCATGACCCCAAGGTCAAGGTCACGGCGGCCCTGCGAAAGTCAAAACTTCTGGACGCTCTGGAGGCCGCATTTTAAGTCGGATCCCCATGAAACTTGGCCACGAGTTGCGTCCCGTCCCCCGCTGACCCGTGGCCGAGTTTGGGCTCCGTGACCCCAAGGTCAAGGTCACGGCGGCCCTGCGAAGGTCAAAACTTCTGGACGCTCTGGAGGCCGCATTTTAAGTCGGATCCCCATGAAACTTGGCCACGAGTTCCGTCGCGTCCCCCGCTGGCCCGTGGCCGAGTTTGGGCTCCGTGACCCCAAAGTCAAGGTCACGGCGGCCCTGCAAAAGTCAAAACTTCTGGAAGCACTGGAGGCCGCATTTTAAGTCGGATCCCCATGAAACTTGGCCACGAGTTGCGTCCTGTCCCCCGCTGGCCCGTGGCCGAGTTTGGGCTCCGTGACCCCAAGGTCACGGTCACGGCGGCCCTGCAAAAGTCAAAATTTCTGGACGCTCTGGAGGCCGCATTTTAAGTCGGATCCCCATGAAACTTGGCCACGAGTTGCGTCCCGTCCCCCGCTGGCCCATGGCCGAGTTTGGGCTCCAAGACCCCAAGGTCAAGGTCACGGCGGCCCTGCGAATGTCAAAACTTCTGGACGCTCTGGAGGCCGCATTTTAAGTCGGATCCCCATGAAACTTGGCCACGAGTTGCGTCCCGTCCCCCGCTAGCCCGTGGCCAAGTTTGGGCTCCGTGACCCCAAGGTCAAGGTCACGGCGGCCCTGCGAAGGTCAAAATTTCTGGACGCTCTGGAGGCCGCATTTTAAGTCGGATCCCCATGAAACTTGGCCACGAGTTGCGTCCCGTCCCCCGCTGGCCCGTGGCCGAGTTTGGGCTCCGTGACCCCAAGGTCAAGGTCACGGCGGCCCTGCAAATGTCAAAACTTCTGGACGCTCTGGAGGCCGCATTTTAAGTCGGATCCCCAAGAAACTTCGCCAGAAGTTGCGTCCCGTCCCCCGCTGGAACGTGGGCGAGTTTGGGCTCCGTGACCCCAAGGTCAAGGTCACGGCGGCCCTGCAAATCTCAAAACTTCTGGACGCTCTGGAGGCCGCATTTTAAGTCGGATCCCCATGAAACTTGGCCACGAGTTGCGTCCCGTCCCACGCTGGCCCGTGGCCAAGTTTGGGCTCCGTGACCCCAAGGTCAAGGTCACGGCGGCCCTGCGAAAGTCAAAACTTCTGGACGCTCTGGAGGCCGCATTTTAAGTCGGATCCCCATGAAACTTAGCCACGAGTTGCGTCCCGTCCCCCGCTGGCCCGTGGCCAAGTTCGGGCTCCATGACCCCAAGGTCAAGGTCACGGCGGCCCTGCAAATGTCAAAACTTCTGGACGCTCTGGAGGCCGCATTTTAAGTCGGATCCCCATGAAACTTGGCCACGAGTTGCGTCCCGTCCCCCGCTGACCCGTGGCCGAGTTTGGGCTCCGTGACCCCAAGGTCAAGGTCACGGCGGCCCTGCGAAGGTCAAAACTTCTGGACGCTCTGGAGGCCGCATTTTAAGTCGGATCCCCATGAAACTTGGCCACGAGTTCCGTCGCGTCCCCCGCTGGCCCGTGGCCGAGTTTGGGCTCCGTGACCCCAAGGTCAAGGTCACGGCGGCCCTGCAAATGTCAAAACTTCTGGAAGCACTGGAGGCCGCATTTTAAGTCGGATCCCCATGAAACTTGGCCACGAGTTGCGTCCCGTCCCCCACTGGCCCGTGGCCGAGTTTGGGCTCCGTGACCTCAAGGTCAAGGTCACGGCGGCCCTGCAAAAGTCAAAATTTCTGGACGCTCTGGAGGCCGCATTTTAAGTCGGATCCCCATGAAACTTGGCCACGAGTTGCGTCCCGTCCCCCGCTAGCCCGTGGCCAAGTTTGGGCTCCGTGACCCCAAGGTCAAGGTCACGGCGGCCCTGCGAAAGTCAAAATTTCTGGACGCTCTGGAGGCCGCATTTTAAGTCGGATCCCCATGAAACTTGGCCACGAGTTGCGTCCCGTCCCCCGCTGGCCCGTGGCCGAGTTTGGGCTCCGTGACCCCAAGGTCAAGGTCACGGCGGCCCTGCAAATGTCAAAACTTCTGGACGCTCTGGAGGCCGCATTTTAAGTCGGATCCCCAAGAAACTTCGCCAGAAGTTGCGTCCCGTCCCCCGCTGGAACGTGGCCGAGTTTGGGCTCCGTGACCCCAAGGTCAAGGTCACGGCGGCCCTGCAAATCTCAAAACTTCTGGACGCTCTGGAGGCCGCATTTTAAGTCGGATCCCCATGAAACTTGGCCACGAGTTGCGTCCCGTCCCACGCTGGCCCGTGGCCAAGTTTGGGCTCCGTGACCCCAAGGTCAAGGTCACGGCGGCCCTGCGAAAGTCAAAACTTCTGGACGCTCTGGAGGCCGCATTTTAAGTCGGATCCCCATGAAACTTGGCCACGAGTTGCGTCCCGTCCCCCGCTGGCCCGTGGCCGAGTTTGGGCTCCGTGACCCCAAGGTCAAGGTCACGGCGGCCCTGCAAAAGTCAAAACTTCTGGACGCTTTGGAGGCCGCATTTTAAGTCGGATCCCCATGAAACTTGGCCACGAGTTGCGTCCCGTCCCCCGCAGGCCCGTGGCCGAGTTTGGGCTCCGTGACCCCAAGGTCAAGGTCACGGCGGCCCTGCAAAGGTCAAAACTTCTGGACGCTCTGGAGGCCGCATTTTAAGTCGGATCCCCATGAAACTTGGCCACGAGTTGCGTCCCGTCCCCCGCTGGCCCATGGCTGAGTTTGGGCTCCAAGACCCCAAGGTCAAGGTCACGGCGGCCCTGCGAAAGTCAAAACTTCTGGACGCTCTGGAGGCCGCATTTTAAGTCGGATCCCCATGAAACTTGGCCACGAGTTACGTCCCGTCCCCCGCTGGCCCGTGGCCAAGTTTGGGCTCCGTGACCCCAAGGTCAAGGTCACGGCGGCCCTGCGAAGGTCAAAACTTCTGGACGCTCTGGAGGCCGCATTTTAAGTCGGATCCCCATGAAACTTGGCCACGAGTTGCGTCCCGTCCCCCGCTGGCCCGTGGCCGAGTTTGGGCTCCGTGACCCCAAGGTCAAGGTCACGGCGGCCCTGGAAAGGTCAAAACTTCTGGACGCTCTGGAGGCCGCATTTTAAGTCGGATCCCCATGAAACTTGGCCACGAGTTGCGTCCCGTCCCCCGCTGGCCCATGACCGAGTTTGGGCTCCAAGACCCCAAGGTCAAGGTCACGGCGGCCCTGCGAAAGTCAAAAATTCTGGACGCTCTGGAGGCCGCATTTTAAGTCGGATCCCCATGAAACTTGGCCACGAGTTGCGTCCCGTCCCCCACTGGCCCGTGGCCAAGTTTGGGCTCCGTGACCCCAAGGTCAAGGTCACGGCGGCCCTGCGAACGTCAAAACTTCTGGACGCTCTGGAGACCGCATTTTAAGTCGGATCCCCATGAAACTTGGCCACGAGTTGCGTCCAGTCCCCCGCTGGCCCGTGGCCGAGTTTGGGCTCCGTGACCCCAAGGTCAAGGTCACGGCGGCCCTGCAAATGTCAAAATTTCTGGACGCTCTGGAGGCCGCATTTTAAGTCGGATCCCCAAGAAACTTCGCCAGAAGTTGCGTCACGTCCCCCGCTGGCCCGTGGCCGAGTTTGGGCTCCGTGACCCCAAGGTCAAGGTCACGGCGGCCCTGCAAAAGTCAAAATTTCTGGACGCTCTGGAGGCCGCATTTTAAGTCGGATCCCCATGAAACTTGGCCACGAGTTGCGTCCCGTCCCCCGCTGGCCCGTGGCCGAGTTTGGGCTCCGTGACCCCAAGGTCAAGGTCACGGCGGCCCTGCAAATGTCAAAAATTCTAGACGCTCTGAAGGCCGCATTTTAAGTCGGATCCCCATAAAACTTGGCCACGAGTTGCGTACCGTCCCCCGCTGGCCCGTGGCCGAGTTTGGGCTCCGTGACCCCAAGGTCAAGGTCACGGCGGCCCTGCGAATTTCAAAATTTCTGGACGCTCTGGAGGCCGCATTTTAAGTCGGATCCCCATGAAACTTGGCCTCGAGTTGCGTCCCGTCCCCCGCTGGCCCGTGGCCGAGTTTTGGCTCCGTGACCCCAAGGTCAAGGTCACGGCGGCCCTGCAAATGTCAAAACTTCTGGACGCTCTGGAGGCCGCATTTTAAGTCGGATCCCCATGAAACTTGGCCACGAGTTGCGTCCTGTCCCACGCTGGCCCGTGGCCAAGTTTGGGCTCCGTGACCCCAAGGTCAAGGTCACGGCGGCCCTGCGAAAGTCAAAATTTCTGGACGCTCTGGAGGCCGCATTTTAAGTCGGATCCCCATGAAACTTAGCCACGAGTTGCGTCCCGTCCCCCGCTGGCCCGTGGCCAAGTCCGGGCTCCGTGACCCCAAGGTCAAGGTCACGGCGGCCCTGCGAAAGTCAAAATTTCTGGACGCGCTGGAGGCCGCATTTTAAGTCGGATCCCCATGAAACTTGGCCACGAGTTGCGTCCCGTCCCCCGCTGGCCCGTGGCCGAGTTTGGGCTCCGTGACCCCAAGGTCAAGGTCACGGCGGCCCTGCAAATGTCAAAATTTCTGGACGCTCTGGAGGCCGCATTTTAAGTCGGATCCCCATGAAACTTGGCCACGAGTTGCGTCCCGTCCCCCGCTGACCCATGGCCGAGTTTGGGTTCCGTGACCCCAAGGTCAAGGTCACGGCGGCCCTGCGAAGGTCAAAACTTCTGGACGCTCTGGAGGCCGCATTTTAAGTCGGATCCCCATGAAACTTGGCCACGAGTTGCGTCCCGTCCCCCACTGGCCCATGGCCGAGTTTGGGCTCCAAGACCCAAGGTCAAGGTCACGGCGGCCCTGCGAAAGTCAAAACTTCTGGACGCTCTGGAGGCCGCATTTTAAGTCGGATCCCCATGAAACTTGGCCACGAGTTACGTCCCGTCCCCCGCTGGCCCGTGGCCAAGTTTGGGCTCCGTGACCCCAAGGTCAAGGTCACGGCGGCCCTGCGAAAGTCAAAACTTTTAGACGCTCTGGAGACCGCATTTTAAGTCGGATCCCCATGAAACTTGGCCACGAGTTGCGTCCCGTCCCCCGCTGGCCCGTGCCCGAGTTTGGGCTCCGTGACCCCAAGGTCAAGGTCACGGCGGCCCTGCAAATGTCAAAACTTCTGGACGCTCTGGAGGCCGCATTTTAAGTCGGATCCCCAAGAAACTTCGCCAGAAGTTGCGTCCCGTCCCCCGCTGGCCCGTGGCCGAGTTTGGGCTCCGTGACCCCAAGGTCAAGGTCACGGCGGCCCTGCAAATGTCAAAACTTCTGGACGCTCTGGAGGCCGCATTTTAAGTCGGATCCCCATGAAACTTGGCCACGAGTTGCGTCCCGTCCCCCGCTGGCCCGTGGCCGAGTTTGGGCTCCGTGACCCCAAGGTCAAGGTCACGGCGGCCCTGCAAATGTCAAAAATTCTGGACGCTCTGGAGGCCGCATTTTAAGTCGGATCCCCATGAAACTTGGCCACGAGTTGCGTCCCGTCCCCCGCTGGCCCGTGGCCGAGTTTGGGCTCTGTGACCTCAAGGTCAAGGTCACGGCGGCCCTGCAAAAGTCAAAATTTCTGGACGCTCTGGAGGCCGCATTTTAAGTCGGATCCCCATGAAACTTAGCCACGAGTTCCGTCCCGTCCCCCGCTGGCCCGTGGCCGAGTTTGGGCTCCGTGACCCCAAGTCAAGGTCACGGCGGCCCTGGAAAAGTCAAAACTTCTGGACGCTCTGAAGGCCGCATTTTAAGTCGGATCCCCATGAAACTTGGCCACGAGTTGCGTACCGTCCCCCGCTGGCCCGTGGCCGAGTTTGGGCTCCGTGACCCCAAGGTCAAGGTCACGGCGGCCCTGCGAAGGTCAAAATTTGTGGACGCTCTGGAGGCCGCATTTTAAGTCGGATCCCAATGAAACTTGGCCACGAGTTGCGTCCCGTCCCCCGCTGGCCCGTGGCCGAGTTTTGGCTCCGTGACCCCAAGGTCAAGGTCACGGCGGCCCTGCAAATCTCAAAACTTCTGGACGCTCTGGAGGCCGCATTTTAAGTCGGATCCCCATGAAACTTGGCCACGAGGTGCGTCCCGTCCCACGCTGGCCCGTGGCCAAGTTTGGGCTCCGTGACCCCAAGGTCAAGGTCACGGCGGCCCTGCGAAAGTCAAAACTTCTGGACGCTCTGGAGGCCGCATTTTAAGTCGGATCCCCATGAAACTTAGCCACGAGTTGCGTCCCGTCCCCCGCTGGCCCGTGGCCAAGTTCGGGCTCCATGACCCCAAGGTCAAGGTCACGGCGGCCCTGCGAAAGTCAAAACTTCTGGACGCTCTGGAGGCCGCATTTTAAGTCGGATCCCCATGAAACTTGGCCACGAGTTGCGTCCGGTCCCCCGCTGACCCGTGGCCGAGTTTGGGCTCCGTGACCCCAAGGTCAAGGTCACGGCGGCCCTGCGAAGGTCAAAACTTCTGGACGCTCTGGAGGCCGCATTTTAAGTCGGATCCCCATGAAACTTGGCCACGAGTTCCGTCGCGTCCCCCGCTGGCCCGTGGCCGAGTTTGGGCTCCGTGACCCCAAGGTCAAGGTCACGGCGGCCCTGGAAAAGTCAAAACTTCTGGAAGCACTGGAGGCCGCATTTTAAGTCGGATCCCCATGAAACTTGGCCACAAGTTGCGTCCTGTCCCCCGCTGGCCCGTGGTCGAGTTTGGGCTCCGTGACCCCAAGGTCAAGGTCACGGCGGCCCTGCAAAAGTCAAAATTTCTGGACGCTCTGGAGGCCGCATTTTAAGTCGGATCCCCATGAAACTTGGCCACGAGTTGCGTCCCGTCCCCCGCTGGCCCATGGCCGAGTTTGGGCTCCAAGACCCCAAGGTCAAGGTCACGGCGGCCCTGCGAATGTCAAAACTTCTGGACGCTCTGGAGGCCGCATTTTAAGTCGGATCCCCATGAAACTTGGCCACGAGAACCGTCGCGTCCCCCGCTGGCCCGTGGCCGAGTTTGGGCTCCGTGACCCCAAGGTCAAGGTCACGGCGGCCCTGGAAAAGTCAAAACTTCTGGAAGCACTGGAGGCCGCATTTTAAGTCGGATCCCCATGAAACTTGGCCACAAGTTGCGTCCTGTCCCCCGCTGGCCCGTGGTCGAGTTTGGGCTCCGTGACCCCAAGGTCAAGGTCACGGCGGCCCTGCAAAAGTCAAAATTTCTGGACGCTCTGGAGGCCGCATTTTAAGTCGGATCCCCATGAAACTTGGCCACGAGTTGCGTCCCGTCCCCCGCTGGCCCATGGCCGAGTTTGGGCTCCAAGACCCCAAGGTCAAGGTCACGGCGGCCCTGCGAATGTCAAAACTTCTGGACGCTCTGGAGGCCGCATTTTAAGTCGGATCCCCATGAAACTTGGCCACGAGTTGCGTCCCGTCCCCCGCTAGCCCGTGGCCAAGTTTGGGCTCCGTGACCCCAAGGTCAAGGTCACGGCGGCCCTGCGAAGGTCAAAATTTCTGGACGCTCTGGAGGCCGCATTTTAAGTCGGATCCCCATGAAACTTGGCCACGAGTTGCGTCCCGTCCCCCGCTGGCCCGTGGCCGAGTTTGGGCTCCGTGACCCCAAGGTCAAGGTCACGGCGGCCCTGCAAATGTCAAAACTTCTGGACGCTCTGGAGGCCGCATTTTAAGTCGGATCCCCAAGAAACTTCGCCAGAAGTTGCGTCCCGTCCCCCGCTGGAACGTGGGCGAGTTTGGGCTCCGTGACCCCAAGGTCAAGGTCACGGCGGCCCAGCAAATCTCAAAACTTCTGGACGCTCTGGAGGCCGCATTTTAAGTCGGATCCCCATGAAACTTGGCCACGAGTTGCGTCCCGTCCCCCGCTGACCCGTGGCCGAGTTTGGGCTCCGTGACCCCAAGGTCAAGGTCACGGCGGCCCTGCGAAGGTCAAAACTTCTGGACGCTCTGGAGGCCGCATTTTAAGTCGGATCCCCATGAAACTTGGCCACGAGTTCCGTCGCGTCCCCCGCTGGCCCGTGGCCGAGTTTGGGCTCCGTGACCCCAAGGTCAAGGTCACGGCGGCCCTGCAAAAGTCAAAACTTCTGGAAGCACTGGAGGCCGCATTTTAAGTCGGATCCCCATGAAACTTGGCCACGAGTTGCGTCCCGTCCCCCACTCGCCCGTGGCCGAGTTTGGGCTCCGTGACCTCAAGGTCAAGGTCACGGCGGCCCTGCAAATGTAAAAAATTCTGGACGCTCTGGAGGCCGCATTTTAAGTCGGATCCCCATGAAACTTGGCCACGAGTTGCGTCCCGTCCCCCGCTAGCCCGTGGCCAAGTTTGGGCTCCGTGACCCCAAGGTCAAGGTCACGGCGGCCCTGCGAAGGTCAAAATTTCTGGACGCTCTGGAGGCCGCATTTTAAGTCGGATCCCCATGAAACTTGGCCACGAGTTGCGTCCCGTCCCCCGCTGGCCCGTGGCCGAGTTTGGGCTCCGTGACCCCAAGGTCAAGGTCACGGCGGCCCTGCAAATGTCAAAACTTCTGGACGCTCTGGAGGCCGCATTTTAAGTCGGATCCCCATGAAACTTGGCCACGAGTTGCGTCCCGTCCCCCGCTGGCCCGTGGCCAAGTTTGGGCTCCGTGACCCCCAAGGTCAAGGTCACGGCGGCCCTGCAAATGTCAAAATTTCTGGACGCTCTGGAGGCCGCATTTTAAGTCGGATCCCCAAGAAACTTCGCCAGAAGTTGCGTCCCGTCCCCCGCTGGCCCGTGGCCGAGTTTGGGCTCCGTGACCCCAAGGTCAAGGTCACGGCGGCCCTGCAAAAGTCAAAACTTCTGCACGCTCTGGAGGCCGCATTTTAAGTCGGATCCCCATGAAACTTGGCCACGAGTTGCGTCCCGTCCTCCGCTGGCCCGTCGCCATGTTTGGGCTCCGTGACCCCAAGGTCAAGGTCACGGCTGCCCTGCAAAGGTCAAAACTTCTGGACGCTCTGGAGGCCGCATTTTAAGTCGGATCCCCATGAAACTTGGCCACGAGTTGCGTCCCGTCCCCCGCTGGCCCGTGGCCGAGTTTGGGCTCCGTGACCCCAAGGTCAAGGTCACGGCGGCCCTGCAAAAGTCAAAAATTCTGGACGCTCTGGAGGCCGCATTTTAAGTCGGATCCCCATGAAACTTGGCCACGAGTTGCGTCCCGTCCCCCGCTGGCCCGTGGCCGAGTTTGGGCTCCGTGACCTCAAGGTCAAGGTCACGGCGGCCCTGCAAAAGTCAAAATTTCTGGACGCTCTGGAGGCCGCATTTTAAGTCGGATCCCCATGAAACTTGGCCACGAGTTGCGTCCCGTCCCCCGCTGGCCCGTGGCCGAGTTTGGGCTCCGTGACCCCAAGGTCAAGGTCACGGCGGCCCTGGAAATGTCAAAACTTCTGGACGCTCTGGAGGCCGCATTTTAAGTCGGATCCCCATGAAACTTGGCCACGAGTTGCGTCCCGTCCCACGCTGGCCCGTGGCCAAGTTTGGGCTCCGTGACCCCAAGGTCAAGGTCACGGCGGCCCTGCAAATGTCAAAATTTCTGGACGCTCTGGAGGCCGCATTTTAAGTCGGATCCCCATGAAACTTAGCCACGAGTTGCGTCCCGTCCCCCGCTGGCCCGTGGCCAAGTTCGGGCTCCGTGACCCCAAGGTCAAGGTCACGGCGGCCCTGCGAAGGTCAAAACTTCTGGACGCTCTGGAGGCCGCATTTTAAGTCGGATCCCCATGAAACTTGGCCACGAGTTGCGTCCCGTCCCCCGCTGACCCGTGGCCGAGTTTGGGCTCCAAGACCCCAAGGTCAAGGTCACGGCGGCCCTGCGAAAGTCAAAACTTCTGGACGTTCTGGAGGCCGCATTTTAAGTCGGATCCCCATGAAACTTGGCCACGAGTTGCGTCCCGTCCCCCGCTGGCCCGTGGCCGAGTTTTGGCTCCGTGACCCCAAGGTCAAGTTCACGGCGGCCCTGCAAATGTCAAAACTTCTGGACGCTTTGGAGGCCGCATTTTAAGTCGGATCCCCATGAAACTTGGCCACGAGTTGCGTCCCGTCCCCCGCTGGCCCGTGGCCGAGTTTGGGCTCCGTGACCCCAAGGTCAAGGTCACGGCGGCCCTGCAAAAGTCAAAACTTCTGGACGCTCTGGAGGCCGCATTTTAAGTCGGATCCCCATGAAACTTGGCCACGAGTTGCGTCCCGTCCCCCGCTGGCCCATGGCCGAGTTTGGGCTCCAAGACCCCAAGGTCAAGGTCACGGCGGCCCTGCGAAAGTCAAAACTTCTGGACGCTCTGGAGGCCGCATTTTAAGTCGGATCCCCATGAAACTTGGCCACGAGTTACGTCCCGTCCCCCGCTGGCCCGTGGCCGAGTTTGGGCTCCGTGACCCTAAGGTCACGGTCACGGCGCCCCTGGAAAGGTCAAAATTTCTGGACGCTCTGGAGGCCGCATTTTAAGTCGGATCCCCATGAAACTTGGCCACGAGTTGCGTCCCGTCCCCTGCTGGCCCATGACCGAGTTTGGGCTCCGTGACCCCAAGGTCAAGGTCACGGCGGCCCTGCGAAAGTCAAAACTTCTGGACGCTCTGGAGGCCGCATTTTAAGTCGGATCCCCATGAAACTTGGCCACGAGTTGCGTCCCGTGCCCCGCTGGCCCATGACCGAGTTTGGGCTCCAAGACCCCAAGGTCAAGGTCACGGCGGCCCTGCGAAAGTCAAAACTTCTGGACGCTCTGGAGGCCGCATTTTAAGTCGGATCCCCATGAAACTTGGCCACGAGTTGCGTCCCGTCCCCCGCTGGCCCGTGGCCAAGTTTGGGCTCCGTGACCCCAAGGTCAAGGTCACGGCGGCCCTGCGAACGTCAAAATTTCTGGACGCTCTGGAGACCGCATTTTAAGTCGGATCCCCATGAAACTTGGCCACGAGTTGCGTCCAGTCCCCCGCTGGCCCGTGGCCGAGTTTGGGCTCCGTGACCCCAAGGTCAAGGTCACGGCGGCCCTCCAAATGTCAAAACTTCTGGACGCTCTGGAGACCGCATTTTAAGTCGGATCCCCATGAAACTTGGCCACGAGTTGCGTCCCGTCCCCCGCTGGCCCGTGGCCGAGTTTGGGCTCCGTGACCCCAAGGTCAAGGTCACGGCGGCCCTGCAAATGTCAAAATTTCTGGACGCTCTGGAGGCCGCATTTTAAGTCGGATCCCCATGAAACTTGGCCACGAGTTGCGTCCCGTCCCCCGCCGGCCCGTGGCCGAGTTTGGGCTCCGTGACCCCAAGGTCAAGGTCACGGCGGCCCTGGAAATGTCAAAACTTCTGGACGCTCTGGAGGCCGCATTTTAAGTCGGATCCCCATGAAACTTGGCCACGAGTTGCGTCCCGTCCCCCACTGGCCCGTGGCCGAGTTTGGGCTCCGTGACCCCAAGGTCAAGGTCACGGCGGCCCTGCAAATGTCAAAACTTCTGGACGCTCTGAAGGCCGCATTTTAAGTCGGATCCCCATGAAACTTGGCCACGAGTTGCGTACCGTCCCCCGCTGGCCCGTGGCCGAGTTTGGGCTCCGTGACCCCAAGGTCAAGGTCACGGCGGCCCTGCGAAGGTCAAAATTTCTGGACGCTCTGGAGGCCGCATTTTAAGTCGGATCCCCATGAAACTTGGCCTCGAGTTGCGTCCCGTCCCCCGCTGGCCCGTGGCCGAGTTTTGGCTCCGTGACCCCAAGGTCAAGGTCACGGCGGCCCTGCAAATGTCAAAACTTCTGGACGCTCTGGAGGCCGCATTTTAAGTCGGATCCCCATGAAACTTGGCCACGAGTTGCGTCCCGTCCCCCGCCGGCGCGTGGCCGAGTTTGGGCTCCGTGACCCCAAGGTCAAGGTCACGGCGGCCCTGCGAAGGTCAAAACTTCTGGACGCTCTGGAGGCCGCATTTTAAGTCGGATCCCCATGAAACTTAGCCACGAGTTGCGTCCCGTCCCCCGCCGGCCCGTGGCCGAGTTTGGGCTCCATGACCCCAAGGTCAAGGTCACAGCGGCCCTGCAAAAGTCAAAATTTCTCGACGCTCTGGAGGCCGCATTTTGAGTCGGATCCCCATGAAACTTGGCCACGAGTTGCGTCCCGTCCCCCACTGGCCCGTCGCCGAGTTTGGGCTCCGTGACCCCAAGGTCAAGGTCACAGCGGCCCTGCAAAAGTCAAAATTTCTCGACGCTCTGGAGGCCGCATTTTGAGTCGGATCCCCATGAAACTTGGCCACGAGTTGCGTCCCGTCCCCCGCCGGCCCGTGGCCGAGTTTGGGCTCCGTGACCCCAAGGTCAAGGTCACGGCGGCCATCCAAAGGTCAAAACTTCTGGACGCTCTGGAGGCCGCATTCTAAGTCGGATCCCCATGAAACTTGGCCACGAGTTGCGTCCCGTCCCCCGCCGGCCCGTGGCCGAGTTTGGGCTCCGTGACCCTAAGGTCAATGTCACGGCGGCCCTCCAAAAGTCAAAACTTCTGGAAGCTCTGGAGGCCGCATTTTGAGTCGGATCCCCATGAAACTTGGCCACGAGTTGCGTCCCGTCCCCCGCCGGCCCGTGGCCGAGTTTGGGCTCCGTGACCCCAAGGTCAAGGTCACGGCGGCCCTCCAAAAGTCAAAACTTCTGGACGCTCTGGAGGCCGCATTTTGAGTCGGATCCCCATGAAACTTGGCCACGAGTTGCGTCCCGTCCCCCGCCGGCCCGTGGCCGAGTTTGGGCTCCGTGACCCCAAGGTCAAGGTCACGGCGGCCCTCCAAATGTCAAAACTTCTGGACGCTCTGGAGGCCGCATTTTGAGTCGGATCCCCATGAAACTTGGCCACGAGTTGCGTCCCGTCCCCCGCTGGCCCGTGGCCGAGTTTGGGCTCCGTGACCCCAAGGTCAAGGTCACGGCGGCCCTGCAAATGTCAAAATTTCTGGACGCTCTGGAGGCCGCATTTTAAGTCGGATCCCCATGAAACTTGGCCACGAGTTGCGTCCCGTCCCCCGCCGGCCCGTGGCCGAGTTTGGGCTCCGTGACCCCAAGGTCAAGGTCACGGCGGCCCTGGAAATGTCAAAACTTCTGGACGCTCTGGAGGCCGCATTTTAAGTCGGATCCCCATGAAACTTGGCCACGAGTTGCGTCCCGTCCCCCACTGGCCCGTGGCCGAGTTTGGGCTCCGTGACCCCAAGGTCAAGGTCACGGCGGCCCTGCAAATGTCAAAACTTCTGGACGCTCTGAAGGCCGCATTTTAAGTCGGATCCCCATGAAACTTGGCCACGAGTTGCGTACCGTCCCCCGCTGGCCCGTGGCCGAGTTTGGGCTCCGTGACCCCAAGGTCAAGGTCACGGCGGCCCTGCGAAGGTCAAAATTTCTGGACGCTCTGGAGGCCGCATTTTAAGTCGGATCCCCATGAAACTTGGCCTCGAGTTGCGTCCCGTCCCCCGCTGGCCCGTGGCCGAGTTTTGGCTCCGTGACCCCAAGGTCAAGGTCACGGCGGCCCTGCAAATGTCAAAACTTCTGGACGCTCTGGAGGCCGCATTTTAAGTCGGATCCCCATGAAACTTGGCCACGAGTTGCGTCCCGTCCCCCGCCGGCGCGTGGCCGAGTTTGGGCTCCGTGACCCCAAGGTCAAGGTCACGGCGGCCCTGCGAAGGTCAAAACTTCTGGACGCTCTGGAGGCCGCATTTTAAGTCGGATCCCCATGAAACTTAGCCACGAGTTGCGTCCCGTCCCCCGCCGGCCCGTGGCCGAGTTTGGGCTCCATGACCCCAAGGTCAAGGTCACAGCGGCCCTGCAAAAGTCAAAATTTCTCGACGCTCTGGAGGCCGCATTTTGAGTCGGATCCCCATGAAACTTGGCCACGAGTTGCGTCCCGTCCCCCACTGGCCCGTCGCCGAGTTTGGGCTCCGTGACCCCAAGGTCAAGGTCACAGCGGCCCTGCAAAAGTCAAAATTTCTCGACGCTCTGGAGGCCGCATTTTGAGTCGGATCCCCATGAAACTTGGCCACGAGTTGCGTCCCGTCCCCCGCCGGCCCGTGGCCGAGTTTGGGCTCCGTGACCCCAAGGTCAAGGTCACGGCGGCCATCCAAAGGTCAAAACTTCTGGACGCTCTGGAGGCCGCATTCTAAGTCGGATCCCCATGAAACTTGGCCACGAGTTGCGTCCCGTCCCCCGCCGGCCCGTGGCCGAGTTTGGGCTCCGTGACCCTAAGGTCAATGTCACGGCGGCCCTCCAAAAGTCAAAACTTCTGGAAGCTCTGGAGGCCGCATTTTGAGTCGGATCCCCATGAAACTTGGCCACGAGTTGCGTCCCGTCCCCCGCCGGCCCGTGGCCGAGTTTGGGCTCCGTGACCCCAAGGTCAAGGTCACGGCGGCCCTCCAAAAGTCAAAACTTCTGGACGCTCTGGAGGCCGCATTTTGAGTCGGATCCCCATGAAACTTGGCCACGAGTTGCGTCCCGTCCCCCGCCGGCCCGTGGCCGAGTTTGGGCTCCGTGACCCCAAGGTCAAGGTCACGGCGGCCCTCCAAATGTCAAAACTTCTGGACGCTCTGGAGGCCGCATTTTGAGTCGGATCCCCATGAAACTTGGCCACGAGTTGCGTCCCGTCCCCCGCCGGCCCGTGGCCGAGTTTGGGCTCCGTGACCCCAAGGTCAAGGTCACGGCGGCCCTCCAAAGGTCAAAATTTCTGGACGCTCTGGAGGCCGCATTTTGAGTCGGATCCCCATGAAACTTGGCCACGAGTTGCGTCCCGTCCCCCGCTGGCCCGTGGCCGAGTTCGGGCTCCGTGACCCCAAGGTCAAGGTCACGGCGGCCCTGCAAAGGTCAAAACTTCTGGACGCTCTGGAGGCCGCATTTTAAGTCGGATCCCCATGAAACTTGGCCAAGAGTTGCGTCCCGTCCCCCGCTGGCCCGTGGCCGAGTTTGGGCTCCGTGACCCCAAGGTCAAGGTCACGGCGACCCTGCAAACGTCAAAACTTCTGAACGCTCTGGAGGCCGCATTTTAAGTCGGATCCCCATGAAACTTGGCCACGAGTTGCGTCCCGTCCCCCGCCGGCCCGTGGCCGAGTTTGGGCTCCGTGACCCCAAGGTCAAGGTCACGGCGGCCCTGCAAATGTCAAAACTTCTGGAGGCTCTGGAGGCTGCATTTTAAGTCGGATCCCCATGAAACTTTGCCACGAGTTGCGTCCCGTCCCCCGCCGGCCCGTGGCCGAGTTTGGGCTCCGTGACCCCAAGGTCAAGGTCACGGCGGCCCTCAAAAGGTCAAAACTTCTCGACGCTCTGGAGACCGCATTTTAAGTCGGATCCCCATGAAACTTGGCCACGAGTTGCGTCCCGTCCCCCGCCGGCCCGTGGCCGAGTTTGGGCTCCGTGACCCCAAGGTCAAGGTCACGGCGGCCCTGAAAATGTTAAAATTTCTGGACGCTCTGGAGGCCGCATTTTAAGTCGGATCCCCATGAAACTTGGCCACGAGTTGCGTCCCGTCCCCCGCCGGCCCGTGGCCGAGTTTGGGCTCCGTGACCCCAAGGTCAAGGTCACGGCGGCCCTGCAAAGGTCAAAACTTCTGGACGCTCTGGAGGCCGCATTTTAAGTCCGATCCCCATGAAACTTAGCCACGAGTTGCGTCCCGTCCCCCGCCGGCCCGTGGCCGAGTTTGGGCTCCGTGACCCCAAGGTCAAGGTCACGGCGGCCCTCCAAATGTCAAAACTTCTGAACGCTCTGGAGGCCGCATTTTGAGTCGGATCCCCATGAAACTTGGCCACGAGTTGCGTCCCGTCCCCCGCCGGCCCGTGGCCGAGTTTGGGCTCCGTGACCCCAAGGTCAAGGTCACGGCGGCCCTCCAAAAGTCAAAATTTCTGGACGCTCTGGAGGCCGCATTTTGAGTCGGATCCCCATGAAACTTGGCCACGAGTTGCGTCCCGTCCCCCGCTGGCCCGTGGCCGAGTTCGGGCTCCGTGACCCCAAGGTCAAGGTCACGGCGGCCCTGCAAAGGTCAAAACTTCTGGACGCTCTGGAGGCCGCATTTTAAGTCGGATCCCCATGAAACTTGGCCACGAGTTGCGTCCCGTCCCCCGCTGGCCCGTGGCCGAGTTTGGGCTCCGTGACCCCAAGGTCAAGGTCACGGCGACCCTGCAAACGTCAAAACTTCTGAACGCTCTGGAGGCCGCATTTTAAGTCGGATCCCCATGAAACTTGGCCACGAGTTGCGTCCCGTCCCCCGCTGGCCCGTGGCCGAGTTTGGGCTCCGTGACCCCAAGGTCAAGGTCACGGCGGCCCTGCAAATGTCAAAACTTCTGGACGCTCTGGAGGCCGCATTTTAAGTCGGATCCCCATGAAACTTTGCCACGAGTTGCGTCCCGTCCCCCGCCGGCCCGTGGCCGAGTTTGGGCTCCGTGACCCCAAGGTCAAGGTCACGGCGGCCCTCAAAAGGTCAAAACTTCTCGACGCTCTGGAGACCGCATTTTAAGTCGGATCCCCATGAAACTTGGCCACGAGTTGCGTCCCGTCCCCCGCCGGCCCGTGGCCGAGTTTGGGCTCCGTGACCCCAAGGTCAAGGTCACGGCGGCCCTGAAAATGTTAAAATTTCTGGACGCTCTGGAGGCCGCATTTTAAGTCGGATCCCCATGAAACTTGGCCACGAGTTGCGTCCCGTCCCCCGCTGGCCCGTGGCCGAGTTTGGGCTCCGTGACCCCAAGGTCAAGGTCACGGCGACCCTGCAAACGTCAAAACTTCTGAACGCTCTGGAGGCCGCATTTTAAGTCGGATCCCCATGAAACTTGGCCACGAGTTGCGTCCCGTCCCCCGCCGGCCCGTGGCCGAGTTTGGGCTCCGTGACCCCAAGGTCTAGGTCACGGCGGCCCTGCAAAAGTCAAAACTTCTTGACGCTCTGGAGGCCGCATTTTAAGTCGGATCCCCATGAAACTTGGCCACGAGTTGCGTCCCGTCCCCCGCCGGCCCGTGGCCGAGTTTGGGCTCCGTGACCCCAAGGTCAAGGTCACGGCGGCCCTGCAAAGGTCAAAACTTCTGGAGGCTCTGGAGGCCGCATTTTAAGTCGGATCCCCATGAAACTTTGCCACGAGTTGCGTCCCGTCCCCCGCCGGCCCGTGGCCGAGTTTGGGCTCCGTGACCCCAAGGTCAAGGTCACGGCGGCCCTCCAAATGTCAAAACTTCTCGACGCCCTGGAGACCGCATTTTAAGTCGGATCCCCATGAAACTTGGCCACGAGTTGCGTCCCGTCCCCCGCCGGCCCGTGGCCGAGTTTGGGCTCCGTGACCCCAAGGTCAAGGTCACGGCGGCCCTCCAAAGGTCAAAACTTCTGGAGGCTCTGGAGGCCGCATTTTAAGTCGGATCCCCATGAAACTTGGCCACGAGTTGCGTCCCGTCCCCCGCCGGCCCGTGGCCGAGTTTGGGCTCCGTGACCCCAAGGTCAAGGTCACGGCGGCCCTGCAAATGTCAAAACTTCTGGAGGCTCTGGAGGCCGCATTTTAAGTCGGATCCCCATGAAACTTGGCCACGAGTTGCGTCCCGTCCCCCACTGGCCCGTGGCCGAGTTTGGGCTCCGTAACCCCAAGGTCAAGGTCACAGCGGCCCTGCAAAAGTCAAAATTTCTCGACGCTCTGGAGGCCGCATTTTGAGTCGGATCCCCATGAAACTTGGCCACGAGTTGCGTCCCGTCCCCCACTGGCCCGTCGCCGAGTTTGGGCTCCGTGACCCCAAGGTCAAGGTCACAGCGGCCCTGCAAAAGTCAAAATTTCTCGACGCTCTGGAGGCCGCATTTTGAGTCGGATCCCCATGAAACTTGGCCACGAGTTGCGTCCCGTCCCCCGCCGGCCCGTGGCCGAGTTTGGGCTCCGTGACCCCAAGGTCAAGGTCACGGCGGCCATCCAAAGGTCAAAACTTCTGGACGCTCTGGAGGCCGCATTCTAAGTCGGATCCCCATGAAACTTGGCCACGAGTTGCGTCCCGTCCCCCGCCGGCCCGTGGCCGAGTTTGGGCTCCGTGACCCTAAGGTCAAGGTCACAGCGGCCCTGCAAAGGTCAAAACTTCTGGAAGCTCTGGAGGCCGCATTTTAAGTCGGATCCCCATGAAACTTGGCCACGAGTTGCGTCCCGTCCCCCGCCGGCCCGTGGCCGAGTTTGGGCTCCATGACCCCAAGGTCAAGGTCACAGCGGCCCTGCAAATGTCAAAATTTCTCGACGCTCTGGAGGCCGCATTTTGAGTCGGATCCCCATGAAACTTGGCCACGAGTTGCGTCCCGTCCCCCACTGGCCCGTCGCCGAGTTTGGGCTCCGTGACCCCAAGGTCAAGGTCACAGCGGCCCTGCAAAAGTCAAAATTTCTCGACGCTCTGGAGGCCGCATTTTGAGTCGGATCCCCATGAAACTTGGCCACGAGTTGCGTCCCGTCCCCCGCCGGCCCGTGGCCGAGTTTGGGCTCCGTGACCCCAAGGTCAAGGTCACGGCGGCCATCCAAAGGTCAAAACTTCTGGACGCTCTGGAGGCCGCATTCTAAGTCGGATCCCCATGAAACTTGGCCACGAGTTGCGTCCCGTCCCCCGCCGGCCCGTGGCCGAGTTTGGGCTCCGTGACCCTAAGGTCAAGGTCACGGCGGCCCTCCAAACGTCAAAACTTCTGGAAGCTCTGGAGGCCGCATTTTGAGTCGGATCCCCATGAAACTTGGCCACGAGTTGCGTCCCGTCCCCCGCCGGCCCGTGGCCGAGTTTGGGCTCCGTGACCCCAAGGTCAAGGTCACGGCGGCCCTCCAAACGTCAAAACTTCTGGACGCTCTGGAGGCCGCATTTTGAGTCGGATCCCCATGAAACTTGGCCACGAGTTGCGTCCCGTCCCCCGCCGGCCCGTGGCCGAGTTTGGGCTCCGTGACCCCAAGGTCAAGGTCACGGCGGCCCTCCAAATGTCAAAACTTCTGGACGCTCTGGAGGCCGCATTTTGAGTCGGATCCCCATGAAACTTGGCCACGAGTTGCGTCCCGTCCCCCGCCGGCCCGTGGCCGAGTTTGGGCTCCGTGACCCCAAGGTCAAGGTCACGGCGGCCCTCCAAATGTCAAAATTTCTGGACGCTCTGGAGGCCGCATTTTGAGTCGGATCCCCATGAAACTTGGCCACGAGTTGCGTCCCGTCCCCCGCTGGCCCGTGGCCGAGTTCGGGCTCCGTGACCCCAAGGTCAAGGTCACGGCGGCCCTGCAAAGGTCA